>CM046846.1:26712498-26724998 GCA_025618425.1 Heliocidaris tuberculata | reverse complement strand
AGCGCCATCATTCGTTACCGATAAAAGCATATTTCTTTTCACATGCATACCTATCAATTAACGCCCACTGCGTGAAAATAATCACAAGCAATGGAAAAGGAAATATGAAAGATAAATGCTGGCCGAATCTGGAGGAAGTATTTAATCTCTTTGCCATTCCTACGGATTGGTTTATTTATTTGGGAAGGCTGTACATATAGTACATACAGTGATTGGTAGGATTGGTGTTAGAAGGTGCTGATAAAACATTAGTCGAAAGATGAGCCTGGTTTGTTGCCTGGTTTTAAAGTAGTACTTGACACTTCTGAAGGGGAAAATGAATGGAATTGTCCATAAATGTATGACACAATGCTTGAAATTATAGGGTTTATGGTTAAGCAAGTATAATTCCAGTTTATAGTAAATACTATATATATATATATATATATATATATCGCTTTAAAAAAAATCTTAAAATTGGCAACATCTTAAAATAAATGCATTTTAAAAGAAGCAGAAAAATCTGAGAAGCATATCAGTGAAAGGTTGAGGAAAAACGGACAACTAATAAAAAAGTTACGAATATATGAAATCCTAAAATCGCTAAGTGAAGATCTGAAATTGGCAATGTCCTCATTATGCTAATGAGATGCTGTGATGTAAATGTGCTATACTTTCCTATTGCCTTATACAAATTATGTTGTAAAAATCCACTCTCCTTGAATATATCTTAGAAAATTTGATTTTTGTATTAAAAGTGGTGTTCATAAATTTATTCCTCAAAATATATTTCAAGCAAAGTGTTGATAATTCATTTTTTTGTTTGTTTAAAAGCTAAAATCTGATAATTTTCTTATTTATTACCTATATTGAGAGAGAGCACAAAAACGTCATAGCATCTCATTAGCATAATGAGTATGTTGCCAATTTCATTTAGCGATTTTAGGTTTTTAAATCTTCATAACTTTTTTTATTCTTTATTCGTTTTTCCTAAAACTTTCAGTGATATGCTTCTAAGATTTTTCTGCTTCTGTTAAAGTGCATATACAAGTTTGGGGTTTCATTCTCCTTTAACAGCTTCGAAAAAATACATATTTCTACATGATATTATTTCCTACATATTCTTCGTCTATGAATATCGTTTACTGATACATGCCTTTCTATCCTAACTATAAAGCAATAAAACAAAAATATAATTAAAACTAATTTAAAGAAAAGGTCGATCAATATTTAGCCCTTGAGTAATTCCTGTTCTGAAATAGTTGACCCTTTTTTTTCTAAAGCAAAATGCATGTAACTGTATCATAGTTTACCGCTCAACCTTTGAAAAAAGACTGAAGTCAGTACTCATCTAAGCTTCCGGATCATAAAGAGTTTTTATTTTTCTCTGTTTTTATAAGAATTGGCTTTTTTTTTTACTTGTGGACATATTCCTCGTCCATGCATATCGTTTTCAGATAAATGCCTTTTTATCAGAACAATGTTGCAGTAAAAGACAAAAATATTGTTGTTGCCAATTTGAAGAAAAAAATGAAAAATTTAGCCCTTGAATAATTCCTGTCCTGAAAGGGTCGACTCCTTTTAGTTCTCCATCAATGCATGCAACTGTATCATAGTTGACCGCTCAACCTTTTAAAAAAGGGGATATAAAAACTAATGTCGGGACGCTTTTAAGCTCCCGGATTTTGTTTAAATCATAAAATCCTCTTTCGCTCGGCAGCTCTTTGAAATACTCCCGATCCCTCTCGAACTAGTTCATCATCTTTTCGTAGTTCAGCTGTTTTTGTATTTATTTGTGGATGCCTTTTCGAGGCGAAGTGTTAGCCTCCTCGTGTAATGCTAACCGACACGGAGATCTGCTTGAGCTATTCAGACTATGCCCGCCATTTTGTCTTTCTCTTGGGAGGTTTCCTCCGACATATGCCCGACTCGGTCATTGTCCATCATGTACTGGTGGATGGGGGGGGGGGGGGGCAACCAGCACGAGCCCTCCTTAAACACAATATGCCAATTCTTAAGCTCACAAACATATATTTTGTTTTTTGTTTTTGTTCTGTAATGGTGTTTTTTTTCTTCAGAATCCCCCCTCCCCTTTTTTTATTTTACAGATTCTCGGGTCCTCCATTACCCATTTAAACTACACGATTTTACGCACATCGCGATTTTTTTTGAATGTCGTGTAAATCGGCCTCATGCCTGGTGTGTTTGACGGCAGTAAGATTCTTTCCGGAAAAATTGAAAGTAAATATTTAATTGTTTTAACAATTTGTTCCATTAATGAGAGCATTGTCGTATCATTCATAAATATCGTTATCCGGCATGTAACCACTTAATTTTCTCTGTCAATAGATGAAATCAATTTCTAATTTCAACCCGAAATCAGTAAATGACATTTAGAGGGACTTTCCCTGGGCATTTAGATGAAATATTTTTTTGTGCTCCACCCATGCTTATTTGATTTTTTTTCTCTTTAACGCCGCTGAAAATACTGACAAGGAAGATGAAACTTATAATCTGAAAATGATATTCATATTTTGGGCTGAAGGATATATTATTAATAAAATCATAGTCAAATATAGTCATTCTACCACTTAAAGATATTAAATATTGAGGAAAGAAAAAAATGTAAAGCCTCGACCTGAAGTCTCATCTTATTTGGTGCTTGACACTGGCTTTGTTTGTACTGTGATGGCGCTATACAAATTTGCAACCTCCTTTGGAGGGCATACTGGTATGATCGAATCTCTTTGTTTGCAACTACGTTCATTTGGGTGGGTGTGCGTGTGTGTATCTCAAAAAGATATATATACCCTTGTGAAATAATATTTTTAAAAGGGAGATTTACCTTAACCAAAACAACTGAAGTGGACCTATTAGCTGCTTTTTAAGTTTCTTCTTCTTCTTCTTCTTCTTCTTCTTCTTCTTCTTCTTCTTCTTCTTCTTCTTCTTCTTCTTCTTCTTCTTCTTCTTCTTCTTCTTCTTCTTCTTCTTCTTCTTCTTCTTCTTCTTCTTCTTCTTCTTCTTCTTCTTCTTCTTCTTCTTCTTCTTCTTCTTCTTCTTCTTCTTCTTCTTCTTCTTCTTCTTCTTCTTCTTCTTCTTCTTCTTCTTCTTCTTCTTCTTCTTCTTCTTCTTCTTCTTCTTCTTCTTCTTCTTCTTCTTCTTCTTCTTCTTCTTCTTCTTCTTCAGTCTTATAAAAGGAAAATTTCAGATACACTTTAACACTATCATGCTTTGACAAGACGAGGTCAAGTGATTATACCAGCAGTTTTACATCCCTAAAGCTAAAAAGCAATAGTATGAAAATGAAGAAAAGAAAAAGCTTATCAAGCTGGCGGATTATGTGTAAAATATGGTTTTATCAATGAGTTTTGAACTCGCTTTTTGATATGTATAAAGAAAGTGCGGTATCGCGTGCGGGAATCGGTACGGGTTCGTGCCGCTGCGACAGCTGATCATCATGATCATGCCTGCGGCTGTGCGGGGAGCGGGCCGAGGGCTACATGGACCAGCGGGTACTAATCAATTTTGGAAACAATATTTGATATTGACGTATTGTTGCACGTGTATAAGGGTGATAAAATATATAGGATATATCATTAAAAAGATGAGGAGAGAGTTGGAGGAGGGAGAGGAAGAGGGGTAGGATCGGCGGAGAAGGGGCGGGGAGAAGGGCGGGGAGAAGGAGAAGGGGCGGGGAGAAGGAGAAGAGGGACGAGGGAGAGGGGAAAAAATATTTTGTTCTAATCTTATCAGATTCTGGTAAAGTTGAGTGAAGTTGAAAAAATAGTATTACGGCCACTAAATAAAGAAAGAAAAAAAAAAGGTGGAGGCCGAGGAAGCAAGAGAGAAAATAATGGAGAAAGAGAGACAAAAGAACTCTGTCAATATTTAGAAAACAACGGCTTTCATAAAGTTCCATGTATATCAAAGTATTGGATTAAGAAGTTATGGATTGATCAGCTAACTCAGTGAAACATGGTGGTTTTCAGTGCGAAAGTAATTCTCTATTTTGTGTTGGCTACGTGATCATGGTGATTGTAATTGGATCGCATCCACCCGCAAGCAATGAAACAGAATAGGCTCCATATCATGTTATGTATTCCAATCTACTCTTTTAGTTGAGGTAAGCCGGTATTACAAAAGGATTTTATGATTTCTTCAAACAGAACACGCAGATCGTAAATAATAAGACCATTGTTGAAACAGACCTAATCGATAAGCCTATTAAAGTAAACACAAATTTCATCCTCGACATTGTTTTAACGGTTTCTTGAAATCAGCCAAAAGCATAAAGATCAGTAACTCTGTACAGAATGGCTTTAAACGCTTCTTGCTCTCTTGCAGACGATTAACTGTGCTTTACTTTCCTAACATTAAATTGGCGCCACTTACCATTAACTGACGCAGTGTTTGCATGAGATATGAAATATAGGTTGGAGAAATCTGACCATCGACAGAGCGATATTTATGGGATGCCGTCAGGACTAACAACGTTAGTCGTCTGATCGGCTTCTGTAGTCCCACACGTAGACTTTGATTTGTAGACTGTTGTATATTGAGACGACGTTTGGTTTACGTTCGAATAAATGGGATAATGTTCTAGGCGTTCAGAACATGCTCTTATGATGTTCATAAATCTTTACTTTCAGCTCCAACCTATATACCATGTATATCCTCTTGAAAATGCAATATTTTAAAATCAAAGTTATACAGGATGCCATAGATGTTCTTAGTTTACGTCATTTCGATCATTAAGAATTCAATTTATGAAGTTATACTCCAAAGTCCATCCAGACGAATCGTTACAATTTAAGTCATAATTGTAAGAACTCAAGTCAAAATTGTCTGTAACTTTATGACGATAAATCACAACCTCATAATCAAAGGTAAAAAGGGGTCGACCCTTATAATGGAATGAATTATTGTGTTATAGGATTTCTTTGCGACTAAACATACATGCCATGATAAAGAAATAGATGTTTTAAGTGCCTGGAATTTACACCTCTTCATGATTTATATTCATAATCATTTTGAAATACTTCGGGTTGCAATTCCTTCCAATTAACATTGGTCGATATAATCGATAATGAGGTATGTTTTCTTCTTAAGCTATACAAAATATAACAAAAAGGCAACTTCAACTTTACAGCACGAATATCACTTGAAACCATTTCAACATTTTTTTCTTTCCACCTACGTCTAAAAATTTAAGCAAAATCATTTTTTTGTTGTTGTTGCAATAACCAGATCAAAAGGAAGAGTCAAGTCCATGAAGATATTTTTAGCATTTACATCGTATGGTAGAAAAATGAAAAAAAAATAAAAATATGCGGTAGAATGCGAACAATGCAAACAAATATCTTCCGAAGATGAAATCTGATTTCTAAGTCGTATAGCTGGAAATGGAGTAGTTTGATCGATAATTTGTAATTCAATGGAAGCTTCCAGCATATGACTATCTCAGTTTTCACCTTTTTTTACTTTCAGAATCAAAGGCGATGGTTAAAAGCCAAGAAAGCAGGATATGACTGTCTCGAAACAATAATTCAATAGCGCAGAAAAAATAATATGAGCATTTTCCTTTTCATTTTCCATCAGTAATTTCTGGCCAAGGACCAAGAAGCTGCCATCTGAGATGTTGTAGTTGTTTCTTTTTCTTTCTTTTTTTATTGATTTTCCTATCACTTTATTATTGATTCTCTCTGCGTATTTTTAAAATGATCTTATACGCAAAATTAATGCTTCAATGGAGAACTACATGTATTTTTCTTTACAACAGGCGTGAAATAGCAGGATGCAGGAAGAAGACAATGTTGGGAAGAGTATTTGGGTTATACAACTATAAGTACAGTTAAGGTTGTTGCTCACAATGTGTTGATCCAAAGAAAGCATCTGATTGGTCGAATCTATCTTGTACGAAAATGACTAAGGGAAAGAAGAAGGTGAAAGCTCGAAAGGGAAAGAGTGTGCGTGGAAGAGAGAAATAGTTAAGATGAACTTTCATTGGAAGAGTTTCGCAGAATCATTTAGGGAATGATACAAAGAAGATATGGTGGCACAATAATTATACCCCCCAAATATTGGTCTTGGTCACGCTAATTCCTTTTTATACACATAAAATGCTTGACTTGGACCTTTAAACCGCCCATCCATGCCAATCCACGATAAATCAAGCAACAACTGTCAGTAGCGCGGCATCTGCCGGGGCCTCGCACGTGAGTTAACAACCCGCAAAATATGTCAGAATGGCAGACGACACTATCCAACAAAATTTGATTTCGACGATTTCGCGCGCAGCGAGCATGCTGGTTATTAGATGTAGAATAAGGGGAGCATCACTAGAGTAATACGATTTGTTCGGACAATATTACGTCGAATCCAGAAAAAAAATGGATGCATTTCACTGGTTTTGATTTGTTTTCTTGTTAGGTACGAAAGAAAGAATTTTGGTTCATGTGAACAGAAATATACTTCACCATTGATAATCCATGAAATGTCTATCCTATAGATGGAATATCAAGTCAGAATGCAGTAGATTTACTTATCAACGGAATAGGGGATAAGTTGTTAACCAATGAAGTGATTAAGAGATAAGAATGAGACTTACAAAAAGAGATAGATATAGAGGAAGAGAGAAAAATTTAACAGTAGAAGAGAGTGATAGTGGGACAGACAGACAGACAGAAAACAAATGGATAGAAAGAAAGACGGACGGACGGATAGAATGAGAGAGACAGACAGAGACAAAGAGAGAGAGAGAGAAAGACAGAAATGCAGAGAGGGAGACTAAAAAAAATGATTTGACGCATGGAAGAAAGTCTCGGGTACTCTGAAAAGACGGAAGTAAAACAAAAATACAGAGAAAGAAGCGGGAAAATAAACAGATAAAAGGGTTATGAAAATTCTCAGAGAGAGAGAGAGAGATAAAGAGAAGAATAGAAAGAGAAAACAAAAGAGATAGAGAGAATGATTACTTCTGTGTCATCGCCGTTACATCTTGAGTGAGATGATTATTTTGTTAATCAAATGAAGTGAATTGATTGTAAAATTGATTTTCTCAGTATCCCATCAATAAAAGTACCCCAAAACAAACTGAAAAGATCCATATATATATATATATATATATATATATATATATATATATATTGTTCTTTCTGATAGCACTACTAATCCAAACATACCAAATCCGTGCAAAAATTGACTAAAAGATGTGACTCTGATTATAAATTTCCGATAACTCTTCTACCTCGGAAAATCAGATTTGTCAATATTTTCAGGGGGAAAAAAACACGTTTCTTGAACTTAGGACAGAATTCTTGTTGAGAAATGAAATTTATGTATTTCTCTTCGACCATTGTCCTCACAAGGAACAAATACTTAGAAAATGAGATTCGGACCCTCACTGCTCTCGATAACTCTCATCAGCTATACATTATCTCCTTTCTCTCCTCCTTCCCTTCTCCCCCCCCCCTCTCTCTCTCTCTCTTTCTTTATCTCTCTCTCTCTCCTCTCCCCCTCTCTCTCTCCCTTACTCTCATTCTTAATTTTCTCTCTTGTAACTCCACAACATGTTAAAATGATGTGGAAAGCGCTTCAGAATAAGAGTAAACATGCCAATGGTGATTTCGTTTTTCTCTCTAATGCTACCCCGCAATCAATTATCTACTTTAGATCGTAACTCTCCTCTGTCCCTCACCCTTTCCCACTATCTTCCCCTCTCTCTTTCTCTCTCGCTCTCTCTCTCTCTTTCCCTCTTTGTCTCCGTCTATAATATGTCCCTCTACCTATTTTTTCGCTCTCTCTTTCTCTCACTCTCTCTCTTTCTCTCTCTCTCTCTCTCTCTCTCTCTCTCTCTCTCTCTCTCTCTCTCTCTCTCTCTCTCTCTCGTTCCTACTTCTCTCATGAGCCCTATAAACATGTCGATTCATTCATATCTACCGCCCTAAAATAACTTTCATAACAAGCTTGCCTGAACTTGTGTTGAAATTGGGACAGAATCCTAGCTGGGAAACGTATTTGATGTATTCATATTTGACCGTTCACCTTGGTGCAGACCCTGAACAAATAGAAGGGATATTAATGTAGTCCCCTGACAGCCCTCAGTACATTATTAGGTACGTTCATACGGGACTTGTGGTTTCAAAACTTTAAGTTAGCGAAACTTGAAGTTAACGAAACAACGAATCACTAACCACGACGAGGGTTCACACGAGCCCGAAACAACAAGCTCAGCCATCGTCGTTGTTAACACCGGAACTAGATATCGATTGTGTACACATACAGATCCTGTGTTCATAATTCGTGCGAAGGGTAAGACCCGGTAGTTGAACATGAACAGAGATCATCGTTAACTACAAGCTTGCGAAACTAAAAGTTTATTCTGTTCACATGGTCTTAAAATGCGACGGAGAACCACCCACTTCTCGTGGTTTCAGCGCTAACCACGAGCTCACTTGTGGTTCTAGAACTACGAGTAAACTTAAAGTTTCGGAACTACGAGTCCGTTCATACGGTCTGAAACTACAAGATAACTACAAGTTAACTTAAAGTTTTTAAACTACAAGCTAAACTTAAAGTTTAACTCCCTTCGTGTGAACCTGACTATTATTTATCTACGTAAGATGTTTACTCCCCTTTAGCTCTCTCTCTCTCTCTCTCTTTTACACACACACACACACATACGCACACACACACTCTTTCTCTCCTCTCTCCCTACATACCCCCTATCTGCCTCTCTCCAGGGATTAAATTGCAATGTCATCTTCCATCACAAAGACATGGTAGTGGGCGTTTTCAAAATGTTGAGTTTTAATCTTCCAAAGCAAAATCATATAAGAAATATTCATTTATGTAAGTATACATTTATGTTAGTATTTATGAAAGGCCGTGTGACATATGTTTAATCTTTAATCACACTGTCAAGGTTTGTTATTACCGTGATTTGATTAACGTTCTTTCCCTACCGATTTCATGTTTGTCTTTTCCTGTTCCTGCTGCATACAGCACGAGTTACTTTTAAAATGATGCAACTGTCCATCTTTCCGCTAGCATTTACACCTAGTGTTAAACTAAATGGTCAGTCGAGTGCGAGAAGGGCGTTACCAAATATACCATTCCATACGGGGATAACGTCTTTCTGACTCTGAAAAGACGAAATATTAACTGTAGCTATACAATGAGAACAGTTCATTAAACCAGAGCTCTTCTAATACCCCTTGTTCTTCAAGAAACAATACGGTATCAACCATGGCTTTCCACATAAGTCTTCCTCTTAACTTTTAATTATCGCATTTACGATACGGATATTCCCTTTGTAAACTAACTCTTCAAGGAACGAGCTGATATAAAACACAGAAAAGGAAGTCCAAAGTCTTTGGTCATTTGCTGCCTTGAAGATTACCGAGAATAAAGAAAAAACAGCATTGAAAGTGTCATTTTCCTTGTGATTTAATAATCTTATCATATCCAAGCTCTCTTGGAGCTAGCTATCAACTTGATAGAATCATGGGGTATACGTAAAGCTTTGATGATGTTGGCAGTGTACTAGACAAATTACCTTGGACTTGCCCAAATGAAGCCAAAGGGCTTACCTGTCTATCGCTATCACAAGCAAGGTGTTCACCGACACGTAGAGAGAGACGTTCTTGACCGTACCCACGATAGGGCAGAGGAGGTGGGGTAACGTCCAATCCTGCTGCAGATACGTGTGGAGTGACAAGGGCGCGCAGAACAGCGCCACCAAAGCGTCCGACCCTGCAAGGTTACCGATCAAAAGGTTGGTGACGCTCCGAAGCCTCTTGTGCCTGACGATGAGGAAACAGAGTAGGGAGTTGCCAATGCCGCACACGACAATCGTCAGGACGAAAGACACTGTGAGGAATACCTTGACACCATCAGAGACATCATAGTTTGTAGTCAGGCAAGGTTCTTCTTGCTCTGAGGAGGACTCAGAATTATCCCAGACCGTCGAGTTCAGGAAAAAAGAACTCGGGAAGTCGCCTGGCACCGAGTTTGATGATTCGAACCTTATCCCCATGCTGTTTCGCGTGTTCGGTATGTCTTGCGATTCAGACTGCGTGATGAAAAAGCCACCCATTAGAGTGTTGGGTTGTTCAACCTAGAGCAACAGTTTTTCTCTGTAACGCTTTCTTTCTCTTGATAAAAGTGAAGATTGATCTAAGTGGAGAGACCGATTAAGTCATCATTGATTGCTCCTTAAGGGCACTGTCTTGCTCCATAGGACGTTGCCAGGTAGAGAAATACTTCAACCAGCTCAGCGTCCAATCATCACCGAAGCTGTAGGTAGCCGAGTAGTTCCGGTCAGTCACTTCTGTCGCCCTGTGAAATGAGAGAAACAAGAGGACAAACAGAGATGATAACACGAAAATTTAATTAACGAAATTACACCCTGACATGACTTGCATGTAGCAAGAAGTTCCGTCAGCATGACCAGTGCTCGGTCGTTGCTATGGACCGCCACCTCCGCGCAGGCGTTATAAAACTAATTGGAACTTGTCTTTGGGTGTATACACTGGTTTGGAAATTTACATCCGGTCATTAGAGAGGGTTTACGGTGGAGGTATGGATTCTGAAGAAATCCTAAGTACGAGACACGCATCTTTAAAATTCGGACTTTCCCAAACTGGTCATGATCGCGTAGTGTAGAGAGTCGGTAGAATGAAGATTTTTATGCTTCTATTTCTATGCAAAATATGGACTGATTTTCTTTTCTTTTTCTTTTTTTTTTGGGGGGGGGGGAAGGGGTGAGTTTATAGTGAATGTCAAATTACATGTCTTGTAAAAAAAAAAAAAAAGGGAACAGGGATTTTCCTTTTAAAAAAACACAAAAAACTTGCTAATATCACTCAAATTAGCACGTTTCTATCTTTTTTCTTTTAATTTAAGGACTGTAACAGTTTTTACTATTTTTTCTCCAAACAGTGGTCTATGAAATACAAGCCATGCTTACTTATTAGACTCCTCCACTTATGTTTCCCTTCACAATTACAATATTTATATTATACCAGTTATCGCTTTATCAATGTAAGTCCATCGAATGATGTTCTGTTATATCTATGTTCCAATCCACATATTTGCTATGTTCCTGTTCTTAACTTTCATAAGTACTGTATAAAATATTTTTTAAAAATTTCAAAATATATATATGTTTGTGGAAAATAAAAAATAACCTTTGAACTAAACTTTGAAACAGGCTAATCAATCAGCTTTTATTTTTTCATTAACTGTATATACTTTCATTAATTTCTAATTCCGCTTGAAAACAAAATACTTAATGTATCCCAAAGAATGCACAAACCGTTGTGCAAGTAAACTACAAAATTAAGTCACTTTGTATTCAACAAAAAACAAAACAAAACAAAACAAAACAACCAAAAAAAATGCTGCTGGCCTACTTCTGATTTAAAAGCCTGAGGCATTTAACGCTACACGGTACTTTTAAAAGCCTTTACTTTAAACTGCTATAAAATCAATTTGTGCCATGATCACAGAACATATTGTAGATAGAGGATTATTTTGTCTGGTAGCTAACTTTCTATCCATCACAGTGAGTCTCTATTAGGCTGCGACCAGTGACGTAGCGTGGGCCCAGCCATATAGAGGGGCCATGACATCATGAAGGGGGAGGGGGGCGAGTCTTATTTGGTGAATGACATGCGAATTAACATGGCCACTGATTGGGGGGGGGGGGGCGTTGGAGGGATGTTATCATCTGCTTTTCTCGTCCTTTACCCCTTTAACCTTCCCTTTCTGTTGTTCCATTTTATTGCCATTTGATGGGGGCATGAGCCCCTGTGCCCCCCGCGATTACACCACTGGGTGTGTGTGTACGCACATACTCTACACCCTGCTGGTACCACTTACCGTCCTATTAACACCCTTTCTCTACCAGAATCATCATAGACATGATAGAGGCGGCAAGTGTGGCGTCATTATTAACATGGATGGGTGAGGTCAGTGTCCCCACATCGGCCACACCAGCCACTGAGGGGGCATTTGCTCTTCCATCTCGACCCCACTGTGCACACACACACACACACACACACACACCTACACACACTCGCTGCAGGATTTAGGGGTACAACCGGCTTAATAAACTTAATTAGCATAATTATAAACTTAAATACACAACCCATGAAATGTGCCCTTTTTCTATTTTTTTTTACCCAAAAGTCACCTGAAAAATTTGATAACCCATTTTAATTTTTGCTTGTTAGATATTTTGTTTCGAAAATGTGCCCCTCCTCTTTTTGTTTTTACAAAATTCTGGATCTGCCACTGGTCTTCAAAAAACGTACTTTAGAGTTTGCATTATTTCTACTCTTGGTTACTTTGGCCAAATGCTATACTTACAAAACACACACACAGTTCGAAGCACAATTTTTTTTTTTTTTTTTTTTTGTTTTTGTGATGCCCCCGAAAGAAAGTCATAATTATATGCATTCACAACAGGCCTCGATGTACTTTCTTCAATTCCCCCTTCGGCCACAACGTGACTTCAA
>CM046846.1:26377498-26707498 GCA_025618425.1 Heliocidaris tuberculata | reverse complement strand
CTTCCAAACTGACATAAAAAGGAATGAGAAAGCTCACAAATTATTTTTCACCTTTCCCAGAACTCACCCTTCTCTTTGCCTATCTATCCCACAGATTCCGATTTATTTATCCTTTGTTCCCCTTCTCCATCTAGCAGACTGTTTGTTTAAATCCTATCTGGTAACCTAGAGATATTGGGTTCGAAGTCTGGTCAGTGTGCTAGTGCCTTTCGTAAAGAATTAATCCTTAAAATACAAAGTCCCTCGGATAGGACTTAAATCTGTAGGTCTACTGGTTGCTTATCTATAAGCATATCCTGTATTTGCTTTCTTACATGTAAAAATAATCACCCTAGGCCCCTTTTCCCCCTTGCAAATTTATGTACTTATATTTTCTTCTGTCTTTCTTAAGCTTCATATTTTTCATTAATTTATATCTTGCCATTTATATTCATTGACCTATTCATCAAGGGAAGAATTGCGCTATCAAAAATCACAAAAAATAAATCTGCATTGGCATCACGTAGTTTGTGCACACACTGCCACATTAAGACATTGTTAATCGGTCACTTATTCATCATCGATCTGGAAATCGATAGCAATTCGTCGGTGTCTTAAAATCTTCTGGGACTATTAGCCTTAAAAAGGTCGAAACTTAATCTCATAACATGGGCCATTATTTTCTACTTAAACTTGGGCACGAGGACTGGATGTTCGAAATGGCAAGGTTGTTCTATCGTTTGTTTTTTTGGCTAAATGTTAATTCGCCATTATGACATAAAAGTAATTTTTCAGAAAATGAAGTATATAAATTGTTCATTTTCATAAAAAAATAATTGTTATTTCAGTTCTCATTTGGTAACTGTATAAGGAGTAAGCAATGAATTTTTTGAGTGAAAAATCTCAGTTTTCTCCATTTTGTCTTCCTTCGGGTTTTTTTTTTTTTTTGCTGAATATATATAATTCATCTTTTCCAATGTATAGCCTCCCTCCCTTTCGCTTGTAATCTATTTTGAATCTTCCTTTGTATCGGTATGTTGATCATAATCCCAAATGTGGATTTTAGTTCAATAAAATGATTTGATTTGATTTGATTTGATTTGTTTATTCACTCTCTGCCCCCCTCCCCCCCCCCCCCCCTCTCTCTCTCTCTATGTCCCTTTTTAATCTTTCTTGATATATTCCTATTTCCTTTTTCACATCTCTATTTTACAGTGTTGGGTCCAAGACCAGAGGGTCCGAGATCAAGATCAGACAGTCCGAGATCCAGATCAAGATCAAGATCCGCAGCTCAAGATCGAGATTAGAACATCTGAGATCAAGATCAGATATGTCCGAGATCAAGATCATGATCGAGGTTACTGATGCCGATTTCGGGACTGGTCTCGAGATCAAGATCGATCTCGACGTACCCAACACTGAGTCGTGTTTTCGCCGATTGGTGAACGATTTTAAAAGCTTTTTCGTTTGATAATTTACGTAATAACAATGTTGATCTCGAGCGAAAATTCCGAGAACAGAAGCTCCGAGATCAAGATCAAGATCAAGACCAAACCTTCGAGATCAAGAACAAGTCGAGGTTACTGATGCCGATCTCGAGACTGGTCTCGAGATCAAGATCGATCTCGAGGTACCCAACACTGTTATTTTATTCCTATAACACTTTTACCAGTAAGTATTATTACTTTCATGCAGTGGCGTCACGTGGGTTCAGTCATTAAGAGGGCGTTGCCATCATGGGGAAGGGGGGGGGGGCACCAATCTCACTCGGTGAATGACATGCGACTTATCAGCGCCATGTATTATACAGTGTGAGTCAATAAGAAGAAAAGCCAGATTCAACCCTAAATGTCGTTGCAATCAGAACATTTAGATTTAATCAAAGATACTCATATTGTAGCCCATCATGATTCCTTTAAGTTGACACCTTGATCAATAAAATGCGACCATGGACAGCTGAACAGTAACATTTTTCCTGATGCATGTCAAATTTGCCTCTGCCCAAGTTTTGAATAAAGATTGGCTGAATGATATCCTTTCCAGTTGAATGCACTCACAAATAATGAAAGTAACTCCTGAACACCATTCAGCCCAAACTTGGGCAAAGACGATCCTGGCATGCTTTTTGAAAATGGCCAGTGCTAAGTCATCCATTTTTGCATTTTGGTGAGCAGCCTATCAAATTAAAGAAGACATTATCAAATATCATACTATTATAATAGATTTCAGCGATTTCACTTGTTTTTTTTTAAATATTGGGACTTGAATATGGGTTCCCTTTTTATTGACTCACACTGTAGAGGAATGATCTTCTTTTCTCGTCCTTCCTCCCCTCTCTCCTTTTCTTTTTCTTTTCTTTCCTTTTTATCTTCCGTCGCCATTAGATGAGGGGCGTGTGCCCTCCCCGTGCCCTCCAGAGCTACCCCACTGACTTTGTGAAACAGAAACCCTCGACTGACTTCTTTTTCGCACTCTTCTCTTCAAAAGTTTTCTTATATATACCTTTCTCTAGATCTACTTTAGAAGTGACCGTGGACTGTACAATCAAAGGAGCTCGTAAATTAAGACAGTGCAGGCTGTTAAAAGGGCCTTGCCACAAACTACATTTGTGAAATTACGAACAAGGATGGGTACCATACAGAGTCCATTGCTGACGAATAACCCTGATATGATATACATGGGCGGATGGCAATATATCATCGTTCGGAAGTACGAATTCACGCACGCTTCGTGGTAACTCCTCACGAACTGCGTGAGTCAAACCATGTCTTTTTAGACGGAATGTTTGACTTAACCATTTACTAAAACAACAACAAATATAATGGTGATACTGATTCTCTAAAGTTTCCTGGAATGAGGGTCGTGCTGTTTTCATCTAAGATTTCTTTCCCAGTGGCGTGCGAAAGAGAAAGGAAGGCAGGGAGGGGAGAGATAAGAAAAAGAAAAGAAGAACAACAACGACAACAAAAACTGCCAGACTGAATCGTCATTAGACCAAATAATTTACATTTCAGAATGAATGTGTAAATGAATGTGGTAAAAAAAAAATCAATAATCAGAAATGTGAGAGTTGGATCAAAATAACGACAGGTGTAGTAACAATACGCATATACAGTGACTACTAAATTCATATTTATTTAGTTGCACGAATAAGGAACTCGCTCTTCCTCCTATCATTACAATACCTACACATTGGTAACTCCTAAAAAAGCGTTTTTCTTGTATTTCACAATATGGTAAATATCAATAAGGTTCAAATTACATGGTAAACAACAGCAAGGGTCACGACTAAGTCTTCAAATAGATCGGTTAGATTGTTAGAGGTCAAGGAACCACATTCCAGATGTTCTTTCCAGGTAAGACACGTAAAGCCAACACCAACACGCATACGTGGGACTTTTAATGGGCGCCGTGCAGAATTTTCCTGGTATATATCTCGACATGAATCATTGCTCAACTATACGGTACATTACCCGCCCAGTCAGCGGCGTAAGCTCGCCGCCACTTTTTTGAAAAGCGGGGCAATTCGAATGAGGAAGGGGAACGGTTCCGATATACTGGGATAATCAGAAGTATACTAATAGGTATAGATATATTGTGGATGAAAGAAATAAAGAAACGGCTGTTCGGCAATAGTAAAAGAATTTTTAAACAGGATTCATTTAAATTTTCTTTTTCGTTCTTTTCTTTACCTTCTTCTTCTTCTTCTTCTTCTTCTTCTTCTTTTTCTTTTTCTTTTCTTTTCTTTTCTTTTTTCTTTTTTTTTTTTGGGGGGGGGGGGGGGAGTTGGTCGTCTTGTATTGTTTTATTTTAGAGAAGGACTAAAGTACTCAAATGTAATTTACATCAAGAGCACGGATCTGGGAAAAGGGTAGTGAGAAAGACCTTTGCCCCCCCCCCCCCCCACCAGCTTCATATTGAACTGATTGCCCACCCCCATTTCCAACAGATCAATGGTAATGGGGGGAAAAGATCTAATTTATTTTATCCCATGATTCGGTTACAACCATCCCTTCAAAGGTGATATTTATTATGAAATTCGCAGACTTATTACTATAAACAAATCTATTCTGGGATTATATATCTGACAGAAAAGGGGTACCATGCCCCTATACCCCCTACATATGCGTCTCCAAGTACACTCTGGCGCATAGGCGTAGCCAGGGGGCACAAGGGGGTCATGGCCCCCTCTGTTAATCCGCGTTTTAAAAAGTCGTTCATGTAACTATAGGGGTCAAGACTATATGTGACTCGGTACTTTTGTGTCTCACCCCCTCCCCCGTTGTGCCCCCCCCCCCCCCCCCCCGTTCAATAAGTCTGCCTACGTCAGTGCTCTGGCGGCTTAATGCATTACTATAGATATGACCTTGTCATAGGCGGTTGTAACACAATTCATATAGCTCATGATTTGACTTCATCCATGCTATTCCAAGAAGGAGTAATGGGTCGGGTCATTAGCTCATGAAATTTAAGACGGGAGAGATCCTTCTCATCACGTTGTTGATTTCTTTGGAAGGATTCCTTCTTCCCGTAAACAGTTTCAAGCACAGAATTTGATCGGCTCCCTTCCCTATTTTGGGGATTATTTTACCATCTAAATTTATTTCTCCTTAACCTCAAACTTGTCGGCTCTATTTTTTCCTCCGTTTAACGTCTCTCTTAAAAAAAAAGTTTTCTTAGTCATTCTAATATAGCTTCATATTATAACTTACCGTATTCATGGCAATTCAACTTGTTTGCAAAGGATAATGTGTAAGACGATAATACGAGTTGATTTTTGTGGTGATATTGTTTATACAATTTGAGGTTAAATTCACATGAATTATGCTTTTCATCAAGAAATTAATGAAAAACAATGAATATCTCACATTATGCAAAAAACACAGAATGTGCTTGCGCCTCATACATAAACAAAGTTTACCGGCTCAAAACAATGTTCATTCATTGTGTAGCAAATGCCTCGTGCACCAATTTCTTTTCAACTTTTTGATTAACTTTTTGATTAACTTTTTTGTTGTTGTTCCATTTTACAACTGCCTTAATATAGGTAGAAGAGAAATTTCGCTGTATTGGTAAAAAGCACAAGTAGACAAAATAATACAGAATAAATGAATGGTCTCAGAGCAAACGTATTCTAATATTACTTGCATTTCATCCAGAAACAAATAGATTTATCAGTTCAATATGTATAGGATAGAACACAAGTAGGACTGGAATGTTGGATAATTTATTTTGATTTAAGTACTTCAGCGGTTTTAAATCCCAAACGGTTGGTCACCTGTACAGCCTATACGTCAGAGGGGAAAGAAAATACCCTTACTTTGAAGGAACTTGCATATATATTGGAATGAGAATGCATTTATATAGGAGTTTCAAACAATTAAAACACTTAACCCTTTCAGGACAGGAATTATTTAAGAGCTCAATTGATCACATTTTGTTCTGCAAATTGGCAACAATAATATTTTTATTTTAGTGCTACGTGGTTCTAATAAGATGTAATTTCTTGAAAAGAATATATGTGGTTAGGAACTTTGTCAAAAAGTTGAAAAAGTTGCCAATTTGGACAAAAAACAATGATTTTGAATCTCTCAATGTGTTGCCAATTTAAGGATGTTCAATCTTATTCTCCTTTTTAAAATTCCTGGCATCAAACGCAATATGATCAGCCAACAAAAATGGACACAGTATGTGCAGAATTTTTTGCTCTTTCTACTCATGCATCTGGTATATTTTTTAAGGCTCTAAATCAAAAGTTATTGGGCCAAACCACAAAATGTGGTCAATTGTCTCGAAAGGGTTAATACGTTCTATTAATCTAAAGTTTGATGAAAAGACACACACTAAAAAATGACCCACTGACAGGGTGCAGGCTATTGGAAAAGAGATGGAGAGATGAAGAGAGAGAGAGAGAGAGAGAGAGAGAGAGAGAGAAGAGAATTTTTTTTCTTTTTTTAGAAGTATATGCTGTTAATGCTTATATCAATGACTGCGGTCATAAGCAGGCTGATATGTGATACGGAATGGAAAGAGCAACCTCAGCGTTACCCCTCCCCCACACTCCCCTGTACTCATACCACTTATCAATGGCATAACCAGATCTTGATGACGGGGGGGGGGGGGGTAGCAGAAATAAATATACAAAAATATATTCCTGGGCTACGTGCCGTGCCTGCGCTACGAGGGCCTGAGAGGTCGCTCCCAAGAAAATTTGAATTCATAAATACATAATGTTTATCAATAAACGTATAAACATGTTTTCTTAATAATCTTACATCAATTTTTTTTCTGGAAAAGCAAACGAGGGGGGGGGGGGGGGGGGCTCACACCGGCTCCACACAATCCGATGCCGGATATGCCACTGCCTCTCAACTAATAGTTCATGTACAATACATTTTCCTATTTAACTTTCAATATTATTTTTCTGGGCATGCAAACGGGAGGGGGTGGGTGCTCACCCCGGTTTCACCCGATAGTGGATACACCACTGATCCTCAACAGATAGTGGATCCATAATATACATCTGGCATGGCCGTTAACCATTGGCCTAATCGACGAGAAATGCGATTCCATCTGACATCGCATTCCGTTCAACGAATCCATGAACGATACACGGTAACGCTTTCAATCAGTCATCATTGAATCATATCGAGAGATGTCACATGAAATATGAGTTTTAAAAAAAAAACCGGTAGGGTGGAGTATAGTATATGGATATAATACAGAGTTCACTGCGTGTTCATAAGGATGTATTTTAGTGGAGGAAAGAAGAAATCTATGTTTGATATCGACAGAATATCACAAGAGGTGCTCGCTACGGGGTCCACTGAATGGGGGGGGGGGGGGGGAATCAGGAGACTCGAGGAGCTCTAATTTTAAACCCAATGAATTAATGTCAGTTAATGGACCCCATGCTATTGGGCACTTTGCTCACCTCCCTCATACTGAGTAGGTTCCCCCTCCCTCCCCCATTATAAAATCGTTTCCGGAGACATGAGGTCGATTATAATGCCACACGATATCCCCTTCTCCCCCTCCCCCTCTCTCTCCCTCTCTCTCTTTCTCTCTCCATCCCTCTTTCACTATTTTGCTCGCTCTCTCTCTCTCTCTCTCTCTCTCTTTCTCTCTTTTACTTGCAACGGTCAGATTTATGATAAAGTTGACAACACAAGGAATATAAAAGTATGCCATATATTTGCTTGATTAAAACGAAAGTTCTTAAAATTCTTACGATCGGCTTTTTAAAACTAGCTGGCTCAGTGGTAATGCTATGATCCTTAATGAGGGTTCGAATCCCTACCAAGCGTTTACAAATATATTGATAGAAACAAATACAGAGAGATAGAGGGAAAGAAAGATTGAAAGAGAGAGAGAGAGAGAGAGAGAGAGAGAGAGAGAAGGAGAGGGAGGAGGAGGAGGGGTGAAAGTGATAGATGAGTCCAAATGACAGAAAAACAAGAACTGTGCGTTCCCTAGACATTCAAGTTGGCAGACAATGTGATTTCGTTTGTCATGCTACTTCATGCACCTGTCTTGTACTGACGAGTATCCCAATCAAAGCATTTAACAATCGCTCCCAAGAATGTCATCAAATAAATGAGAGGACACAAAAAGAAGCTCAAGGGATACTTGAAAGTTGCTAGAAACATCGAATTACAAGAACTTTTGGGATTAAAGCAAACGAGCGTATACAAGCTAGATAAATGACAGCAGCAACTGTGCATATAATCTCTGAAGGCTGCGAAATTTTTTTTTCTTTTTTCTTTTTTCTTTCTTTTCTTATTCTTCTTCTTCTTTGATTCGATTTCTTGATGCAAACATAAAAAAAGTGAAAAGCATGATCGCAAAAGCTTTCGGAAAATCAACTCAAGGGAATTTCAATACCCTATTGTATATCTCATACAAATTTTCGGATCACGGAATAGGTCATTGTAATGCTCCCATTTTTTAATAGGTGATGGATGATTTGAGCTATTAGAAAAAAGAAAGAAAAACATACAGTGTGCTAAGTTTGCTGGTCGTTTTTGTGGGTTTCGTGAAAATATTAAGGTTTTAGTTGTAACAAAGAATATGTGCTTATTTTTTAAAAATATGTTTCTATTCTTTCATTTCATAAACATGGCAATCCAAGACGATTAATTATGACTAAAACAAAACAATGGAGAGAAATCGAATGAGAAAATAATTATATTTGGAGCAACGTCGTGTTTTTCAGTCAATGAATTAATCTAACTGTACATCGACTATAAATAAAAGTAGACGTCGTCCTTTTTTTCTCTCTCTTTCTCCTTCGCTGCTAATCATGTCAGAGATCGAGTAATTGATCTCAGAATCGCATCGAACCTTGTTACTGGATTTCCGCAAAGGATTTCAGTCATCTCAAATTGCGCCTAAGTTGGGCGAAAGGGGGTGCGCGGTGGGAGTGGTTGTGGGGCTTCGGGAAGAAAGGGGGAATTTCCCGGGTGAAATAATGAATTTTATGATCATTCATATTGAAGAGTTTGCATTTTCTTCGTACATACAAGTAGATTATATAATCCTATATTTTTATTCGATCCCGTGGCATAGCTACGGGAGAAAGTGCCCCCGATCATCCCAAAGGGCCCCCAATCAAATGCCGAAACAAAAGAAAAGCAAAAAGAGAAAGAGATAGAAACAAGCTGAGGGCGAGGGACATGAAAATAAAATACCACGACCCCTCAAAAACCCCTAATCTGGACCCACGCTAGGCACTGAGTCAATGTATACATCAATTTTAGTTTATATATTTATGAATGGTTAATAATGATAATGATAATGAAGTTGGTTGATATTACTTGTTGCTTTATTTGCACTTCCTTCCTTCTTCCACTTCTTCTTCTTTGTGTGTTTGTGTTTCATTTTATTTTTTTTTTTGGGGGGGTGGTTCTTTTTTTTTTTTGCCGCCTTTTTCTGCAAGGAGTATTAGTCTTAACTTTTTTTTATGTTTCTTAAACTATTCTAGGACATTTGCCCCTGAACTGTCTCCCCGGACAATTATCCCTGTTGTCTTAAGGTAAGTAGGGTGATTCATAAGTGGTAGTTGTCCAGGTGTTATTGATGGGGTGTAATTGTGGTTGGGGTAGTTGTCGGGGGGGGGGGGGGGGTTATTTATCGGGTGTAATATTTTCGACTTGTGGTAGCTGTCCGATAACTGTTTCCAAGGGGTAGTCGCCCTGATACGATTTCCATTATACCTGTTTTACATGCATCTGTTTTGTCTATAAGATGCCTGTACTGCACTGCTTTATTTATAGCTATGTGCTCTTTTCTGTCCATAATGCTCTATCTCTATACACGTATTTAACCAATTCCCCATCTCGCCTTGCCTAATTATTTTTCTCCATTCTATAAGTTTCATCTCCGAATTCTCTGCCCCTTTCCTCGTGTCTGTTTCCATCCAAGTTCATAGCAATCCATCCCCCTACTCCACTCCACCGGGGCATACCGGACACCTATTAATCCCACCCGGTGCCCCTCGGCTTGATCCCCGCGCCCCTCGCAGAGAGTTCCCCATTTGCATCCCGGGCTCGCCGTATCTTCATCTTTCCTTATCACCGTCTTAATTTCGACTAAGCATGCCTGGGACCGCTGCGTCTTGTACCCCCGATGCGCTACCTGCGAGTCCAAATCGAATTTCGTTCCCCGGTGATTTCGACTCGTTTTAGAATTGAGTCACACAGACGGGAAAATGAGCCCGAAATGTGTACATCTTCGCCGTTCCAATTCGATTTTATTGGGCCAAGCTATACATATGGAAATTATCCAACATATCAAGTTAACTTCGAAATGCCTCCCTTGACAACGGCGGGGCATGCTCACCACGTTGTAAGGCCATTAACCCTCCTCTGATTTTGGTCAATCTTTTTTGGCTTCCTCTTTTCTCTTAGCCTATGCCTCCTTCATTCCGCGATTATTCATGGATATTATTCTCTCTTTCATTTCTTCTGAACCATTTTCATTCATCAGTCCATGAAATACATCATCCATCGGTTAATGGTCACTCAGTATAAGCCAGCCTTCTTAAGCAACAATGAGAGAAGAGAGGAAATAAAATAGACAAGAGTTTATTAGAAAGAAACGGATTAAGGCAATAGAGGGAGATACGAAGGCAAAGAGATAAGAGAATGGAGCGACGGAACAGATCCAAAATAATGTTGGTAGGGCACATTGAAAAAGGGCACATTATTTTCCTATTAAACTTGCATACATCTCGCCAATAGGTACACCGCGGTGTTATTGCCTTTGTTAGTTTACCTGGGGGTGTTTCATAAAGCTGTTCGTAAAGTTACGTATGACTTTACGAATGACTTGAATATGACAAGCCAAATGGGATGCTCAATCATTTGTAACTGCATCAACTATAGTTGAACTGTGCAGATGTAGATTAACATTCTTTCTATAACAAACATTTTAAATGCAAAGTATTTTTTTTTTGGCCATAATTTAATTGAGGTTATTGGAAATAGTCATACTTTGTTAAAACATCAGGAAAAACTTTGGGCATCCTCTCTGGCACTTCATATTCAAGTCGTTCGTAAAGTTATGCGTAACTTTACGAACAGCTTTACATGAAACACCCCCCTGGCATCATCGGTTTTGCAATGTTTGTTCGTTCATTTTGCTTAGGAGTATATATAGTTATGCGAGCTAGCGAAACGATTTTTTTTTTCTTTTTTAAAAAACAAAAGTCTGGTTATACAACTTAAAGTGGTATATCATTCTTTCTTTTTCTTCAATCGTAAAGTACCCTTTGGTACTGTCCTTTGAAATATACAGTCTCTTAGAAATTGTTTTTCCAAATGACCGTGAAGGTATTGTCAAGGTGCGGGGCATCAACACGTTCCGGGTTCGATTCCCGGACAAGCCCCCAATTTGTCCAGGTGCGGGGCATCAACACAATTCATGCAGCCTCACATCAAGATCAAACTTCATAAACACAATATGAATTAATACAGAATTACTAAAAAAAAAAAAAAAAAATTACCGTGATTTAATATCGCCGGCACGTCGCACTGCCCATGCATGCCCCCTCCCCCCCAAAAAATTATCATATTATTTAATATGCATAAGATTCGTAACAGTATAGTAAAATTGTTTATAAGATTTGTCTTAAATTGTAACAGAGAAGAAATGAGAGACTAACAGAGAGAGAGAGAGAGAGAGAATGGAGGGGAGAGAGGGGGAAAGGGATAGAGAGAGAGAGAAGCGACTTAGACTAATTAAAAGTAGCATAAATCACACTGACAAAATCAAAAGAGATTTCGGCTTTCGTTTCCTTCTTACTTTTCCTCCTCTCCTATTTTCTGTTAAACAGCGAAATGTCAAAGAAAATTGAATGCTAAATATCGGTTAAATGTCACAGACGGGAAGCATAGAGAACTCTGTGAGATAGTTTTCAATAACATTTCGACGACTGAACAACAAGTTTTACGATTTTTTTTCAAAAACAAATCTGACATTTTGAACGCTTTTTACATCTTTCATGTCCATACTTTAGTACTTGCTGAACAGACAACACCAAGAAACGGTCTTTTCATTCGAATGACATGCCATCATGTAAAAAAAAAATCAATAGTTACAAGCCAATACATAGGTTTTTTTATTCATGAAATAAAACCACTACGCATTACGCCGCGTTATAGGATGCAAGACAAATGAGTTTTTTTTTTTTTTTTGGGGGGGGGGGGGTCGGTGAGGCTGCTGACGGAAAAGCATATCGTGCGGACTGTAAGAAGCGAATATTTATGATGACAATGACGAAGTAAGTAACAAATTAAATGACTTAGGGTGAACGCGTTCATCTCATGTTGTTGATATAAAACTATAGTTGTCAGAATCTCATGTAATTCTGAAGGTAATATATGGGTTGTCATTTCAAGGAGTTCTGTGATAACTCCTTGGTCATATTGTAACTACTATAGGCGCGGGAAAACAGTTTTAAAAATGGGTGTTTAAAAATACCCCAACAGCGTTTAAGTCCATCCATGGGCGTCAATATTTCAGGTAAAAAGGAGCTAGGGTCCTAAGGCCTCCTAAGGTCACCCCTCCCCATCTCTCTCTCTCTCTCTCTTCTACAGGCCATTCGCTGATGTGACCGAAAATTGCATCTCAGCTGTATCTCTACACCCCCTTCAAAATATGAAAACATACAAGAATCGATCGCATTTGAGCATGCCCGCTTACCCGTCTGTTGATAGAGCGAAATCACACTCGCAACAATCGCGTTATTGCTGACAGAAAACGTACGACAACAACACGATATGGACGTGTGGTATAGACGTCATCGGTGGCGTAGCCTGCGTTATAGCCGCTGAGGGTGCAATGGTGTAATAGGGGGGGGGCCCTCCGGTCTTACTCAATGAAAGAAATGCCAATAAAGAAGACCACCGATTAGGGGGTCTAGTGCAGAGGGATATTATCATCTTCTTTTTATAGTCCTCCGCTACCATTTCTTCTCTTTTTTTTTCTTTTATCACCATAAGATGAGGGGCACGTGCCCCCTTTGCCCCCTTCTAACTACACCACCATATAACGTCATATACTTTTCTCGCTAGAGTGGAGAAATGGTAAAAGTTGTGGAAAGTGTGAGAGAGGGGGAGGGGAAATGACAAGAGAGGATCGCAGATGGGATATTTTGATGTACAACAGTGGAGGAGATGTGAGAGAAAGAGAGAGAGAGAGAGAGAGAGAGAGAGGAGTTACCAAAAGATCAAAAAAATGCATACTGAAATTACACAGAGAGACAGGCAAAGAGAGAGAGAGAGAGAAAGAAGAGAAATGAAAGTTAAAGAGAGAGAAGGGGCGGAGACGGTAAAGCTGGCGAGATTGGAGGATAAACAAACATCTTATGATTCAGGAAAAGTCCATGAAGTGTAAATAATAATAAGCAAAATGTAGATCGGAAGGGTGAAAGAATATAAAGGGACTTTGGGCCTACCTATATTTGGGGGTTGTACGACTTGTGTTTATGACATCATCAACATTGCCCTAGAAAGCAGGAAAAAATCAAAAGTAAGGAAAAGTGTACAGTCCGAGTCGCCTGAAATAACACTGCAGCCGAGAACATTTTGGTCAAACGTTAATAGAGAAACATTGCACGCCCCCAATAACCATCTGCTTCAGAACAAGATGGATGTTTGCTCTGTAGTTTCTGCTCACAGTCGGTCATTTACCTACTTGTTAACACACTTGAAAAAAAATATGTAATGCCAGATGATTTTCCTCTTTTCCCGCCCACATGTAGTCTGTATCCTGAAATGACGTAATCAATAGGTCATAGGGCTTTGCTATATCCTTAGATTATAGTGATTTCGATAAGTTTTTTTATTTTCTCCAGGGGCGTAGTTCTTTCAATTACTTAAGTTAATGTATTTATGTTTTAAAATCTTGAGCACTGTTTTGGACTCACGAAAACTCCCTCATTTGTAATTATTTATATAGATCACAGTCTTCTGCGACAGACAACAAATCATTTAAAGAGAAAGTTGAGTTCTGGGAAAAGGGTGAAAAATTATTTGTAAGCTTTCTAATTCCTTTTATATCAGTTTGGAGGAACACCATAGTAGAAATGTTCCCTGAAAAAGATTGCTCCTCAAATGCCCTAAAATTCGAAATATGACGAAAAATAGTTTAAGGGTTCTGGCCGAACATTTGATGATTCCAAAACCTCACAGTTTACACCAATTATGATGAAGATATGATCAACATTTCCCAATTGCTTTAAGACATGCAGTTTCTTTCACAATGTAATCACACGACGAGAACTAAACTTTGTCTCTAATGGAGCAGGCCTATCTGGAAAGAGAAAACAAACAAACAAAACAAAAACAAAAAATCTACTGTAAATCAAGACATTCTCTGGTATGAGCTTTACATAAACAATTATTGAATTTAATAAAATAAACTTCATGTCAGTTCCCCTCATAAGACATGCCAGAGAGCTCAAAATATTATTTACGTAAAAACTAGGACTTTTTGTTTTTGTTTTAAGTAAAAAGACCTTTTGGTTTCAGTGCTCTGCATGATAGTGCCCCCTCCCATTACGTTCAAACTGTAACAAAGACTTACACTCAAGGAAATGGCATCTCCTTCACCCTACAACATCGGATGATTTTGGTCATCAAATAAGTCTGATACAAATTTTTCACCCAAATAAATTTTGATACTAATATGTTACCATCTTCAGTAGACGAAACAAAGATGTATCCAAAAATGAAGGAAAGAATGAAACAAAGCTTTACAGTCAAGTAAATATAGCACCCCTACAACTCTTGGTGATGCTGGTCATCAGAATAAGTTTGATACAAAGTTTGGAAATCCAAATAAATTCTTGAAAAGGGTATGTTACCATCTTCAGTAGACGAAACATAGAAGTATCAATTTCTATATCCATTTTGAAAGAATATTTGGTATCATGATATTTTCAATTCCATCGCCTTGATGTCCATTGGTTGTTAGTATTGCACGGAGAGAACGTTTCTCCTAGACAGAAAGAAAATAATACAGAACTGTTGATCACTGATCAGTCAAACATTGTTAGGTACTTCGGTGAAAGTAGTGGCGGATTTAGACAGTTGACAGATTAGAAACCTTAGTACATAACAACAACAAAATTAGTCATCTTCATTGTGCACTGTCTCTCTCTCTCTCTCTCTCTCTCTCTTTCTCTCTTTCTTCTCTCCTACTGAAGTCATCACTTGTTATTATTTCCAATATAATGATTTGTACACATACCAGTGTCACAACTATTCTGTTTTGTAGTGTAAGGGGGGGGGGGGATGGGATAGTGCAAATTATATTTATTTAGTAATTATTTCCATATACTCAGAGCATTTGTATGTATTTTTTTCTCACAAAGGGGTATATAAAATACAAGCTGTGCTTTTTAATAGACTCCTCCACTTTTGTTTCTTTACTATGCATAATATTACCGAAATGATGATTGTATAATTGTTTATTATATGTAATTACTGTACTTGAATTTTTTTTTAATTTTACAATTTATGTAAACATTTCCTATCGTAATTTTGTTTGATGTTTGGTTATATTATACCAATTTGTATACAGGTAAAACACTGAAAGACATCATGTGGAAATAAAGAAACCTTGAAACCCTTGAAACATTGAAACTTCACTTGCCCCCCCCCCCCCCAATCCTGGATCTGCCCTCCAGTTCAAAGACAGATGACAAAGGGCACAGGTTCGCATAAGACGCAGAATAATTGTTCAGTGTGTGTTTGTAGTCACTGTGATAAGGTTGCACGTGTCTCTACACCAAAGGTCACTGGTTCGAATCCCAGACTGGGGCCCAATCAGTCCGATGAAAATAATGTAAAATACCAGTCCCAGACTTGAATAGCCATATTTTGTCGATGGAGGTCTCTAAAGAAAATAACTAACAGTAGCAACAACTACTAAATATGAAAACATGAGAACATGGGTCATGAGGAGGGGGATACGGTCAGTTTTGGTGGAGGAGAGTGACAAGTCAGGATCTGAAAGTAATTAGTGTCCGAGATCCTGGATAGTATGGGTCCAATCATAGGGGGCCGCAGGAATGAGATTAACAATTTATTATTACTAAATTATAGAGATGAAGTAATGAATTCCTCCCCTATCTCTCTCCATCTCTCTCTTTCTTTCTGCCTATTTACCCTCCACCTTCCACTTCTCATTCTCCTCCTTCTCCTCTTTCTTCCATTTTTACATACTAAAGGAACACGTGACCCCTCCCTCCAGCATTACGCCGTTGAAAGTGATACAATAGCAAGAACGAGGGGAGGATAGCAAAGTGGACCTTCTGAGACGAAATTACCCCATAGAATCAATTTATTCTCGTAACGGGTATTCAATAGTATGTCAAAACATTATATTATTACAACAACAGCAAAAATAAAAACACCCGCCAAATAATTGAGAATAATTGGTAAGGGACTTTGAGGGTAAATGTCGAGGTGGGGCAAACAGAGAGGGAGAGGGAGAGAGAGAGAGAGAGAGAGAGAGAGAGAGAAGAGAGAGAGAAAGAAGGGGAATCGGGGCTGAAATTCAAAAAACATGCGAGGCATGGAGAACAAAGTGGACCTTTTAAGATGAAAATGACCCTGCAATCAATTCTCGTATAACTGCATGGTATTCAATTGCATGTCAAAACACGAAGGTATCGTCAAAAGCACATGACAATTAATTGCTAATTGATAAGGGAGTTTTGGGGTACATGTATCATTGAAGTGGAGCAATGACAGGGAAAGAGAGACAGAGAGGGGGAGGGGGAGAAGGTGATTGGTGGGGTACGGGCTGATATTACCGTTTTATGTGAGTGACGGAACAAGGCCATGTGGGTAGGTGAACTTGAGAGATTCAAGGTTCGAAGATCGAGAGAAGAGACGGGTCAAAAAGAAAGTCGATATGGAGCGGACAGTGTCCGTCGGTGACATGGTGAAAAAGGGTCATTATAAATCAGGAAACTCACTCTCATCCTCGTCTTGTTACATGATCTATGCCGCTCGCCTGCATTTAGTTTTCTCAATTCTAATTTCTTGTATCCGCCTTTCATTGATCAAGATATCAGCAGTGATCATATATGATAGTTATAAATGACCATGAATGACAAAGACAATGACAACTACAATGACAATTAAGTAGCGAACAAGAATTTACTTTTGTAACTAAGTGGATGCACAAACAGTTTTCAAGTAAGCTTCATTAAAACAAAAAGACAGGGAGACAGAGTTTTTTGACATTGTTGATAAGAACGATATTCAACATTTTCTGCAAGATTCTGAACTGGACATGAAAATTTTATTTCACATGTATAGGCTTCTGGGGCCAGTTTCTCGAAACTGTCATAAGTCTAAGTCCGTGGACATCTCATAGAAACACGTTTTAATTCTAGAACACAAGTTTGACAGTTTCGAGAAACTGGCCCGAGGTTCTTCAGACTATAAAGCAGAATAAATCAAAAGAACAAGCTTTTAAATTTTTAAGTTCACTACTACATTAATAAAAAAATCAGATTTTACAAGCATAAGAGTTCATTTCAAATCGTACGGGTGAAGAACTCAAATGAAGTACAATGTACGGTAAATAGGTAGAAAGTTTCGAGACAGATATAGAAACGACTGGCCAAAAAAAGAGTAAAATGTGGGGAGCCTAAAAAAAAAAGAATAGCTTGTAAATGATTAGGCTCCCGTTTGGAGTAACATTATAAGTCTGCTTAATACAATAACAAGCGAAAGGGGAACAGAAGTATAAGATTTTTGTACGAAGGGTAACGTGGAGGTTAATTATTCCACATTGCAATTAATGATGACCTCAACGTATGCATTCCCAAATATCACCGTAAAATATTACTAAAACATCACGTTATCAACTTCATCTGAAAAACGCTTAGATTCTGAATTAGTGTTGAAAAGTTTAACGTTGCAGAAATATTTGAATAGGTCAAAATTATTAAATATTTCAAAACATCATGAATGAAAATGGCCATTACTGAATTACAGATACGATATGAATTTCAAATACAAACATCGAACAAACTAACTAAAATAAATGAAGAATATTGGTTAGTAAACCTTCTTTGGCGACCCATAATGACCATCGTCTTGTAAATAACTCACCGATGATGTTAACACACGTCTTCCAGCCGGGTTCGTCTCAAGAGAATTCAATAAAACGATCTAGCGTTCTGCTTCTTTAGGGATATCCGATGATCTGAGCTCCTAAACTCCAGTAAAGAAACTCAGAATAGTTCGAAGAACATAGTTCCAAAGCGAGCTAAAAGAAAACTTCGCATGCACAATAATGCATCTTATTCGTTTATCTTCTGTCCCTAACCCAAAGCTCTATGCGAAGTTCACGAACTACCAATGTCGTACACAATCATAAGTAGATAGTACACGGGCTTGTAGCGTGGATGAAATTGATACCGAGTTGCTTTACGATGTATACCGTTCAAACAGTCCGCAGTGCCTGAAGAAAGAAGGTGATGTCACGCTCAGTGTTGTATTTCTACCACTCTCGTCTGCGCCTTGCGCGCCTCGCTACTGTAGCATTCTCATCCGATGATGCTGTCGTGTAAAACGAAATCTCGCAGTCTACCCAAGCGACGCGGCGCTAACTCTCGCATACAGCTTAGGGTCAAATGAGCAGACGATTAAGGCATTGCGGGTTTTCGATACGCATCTGATGTCAGACAACCCACGTAAGTTCGATCGACGATCGATCTATTGATGTGTTCACGCCTTACTGTAAAGCACGAACGGAAAGATGCCTATCACAAAGTTTCCCCTCTACTTCAACGATGATCTTGACATTTTGGAACGAAAATAGAAGCGGTTGTCAAAAGTCTCACGAGTTATTCATTTTTTGGAGGGCGAAAAAGGTTGTGTTGACCGGTCAGTTGAATGATTTCACACATTAATATGATTCTATTTGGTTTCAACCAATCAATCGTATCGACCAAGGTCACGTGTGACACTTCGTTCACGACCTTTTTCATGACCTTTATATTACTTTTGTTTTAGATTATTTTCTTGCGTTAGCATTGAATACATAGCAAACACATACACTACAAAATAATAAAGAATAAATATCTGTCATCTGTTTACTCTTCTCAAGTCTAAATTCATCTAATTGTAAACTCGTATTTTGTTCTGCATATAATCATGTACGACGTAAGAGCAAGGAGATACCAGGCAAGTTTTCGTAACTCCTTGGTATGAAGAATGGAATAAATTCAAAGCAAATTATAACAGACACTTAACGTTTCAACCCTCAGTCGTACATGAAATAAAGAATCAAAATAATCATCAGGCCTACACTGATTTTCCTGAAACAATTCTGGAAGTTATGTCATGACCTTCAAAATTGTGCGAAGGGCACAAATATTTTGTGGAAGGAATGAATAATCGATTGATATTACGGTTGTTGATGCCACATAAGTGGGTCGAAGAAGTCTCAATTTACTCCAAGGAGTATACATGGGGCTTACATCACATCTTCTATGCGCTAATACTTACTGAACCAACCCACTCAAAATGTTGAAGTGGCTTGGGCGTTGAATTGCAGAAATCCCAAGATAACTCCAGAGGGGAGAAAATATTAGGCCAAACAATCGTCAAGCATGTCGCATGTCTTGTTTTTTCCCAGTGGTTTGTACGCCACTATTAAATGAAGTGAGTCATTTCAACGTCTCACACAATATTTTCATGTTCTCCTTAATTCTGCCTATTTCGCAAGTGTTATTTGAACAACATGTCGGCGCCGACCGCTTGAAAATGTTAACATCATACCATCGTAATACTTCTAATTTGCCGACGCCGAAATTCGATGAACGTTCCAAAATTGCTCAATTGGCAGAATTTTTACAGAGTAACATCTGTCTTCTCTTAAAGCCATTGGGAGAGGTCTGTAAATCAGCAACGTTCTCCCGGAGCATTAATAGGATGACAGGAAATTTTCAAGGGCTTTTGACCATCTTTTCTTCTTCAAATTGATCACACTGATTTTTTTTTATAATGCTACATTTATTTACATTAAAACGTCATGTATCTAAGAGGCCAATTCAACTGGAAAAACTGTGAGTTTGAATTTCACATTATGTTGCCAATTTAAAGGAGAATGAAACCTTGGGGAAAATCAGTTTTAATGAAAATAGAGGATAGAGAGAAGCAATTTTTAAACAGTTCCATCAAAATCGGTTACGAAATGAGAATGTTATGAAAGTTTGAAAAGTCTCAGTTTACTTTCTATGGTGATCCTCAAATTGGGAATGTTGCTTCAAAGTGACAGATTTAGTAGTACAACTCTCCATTATGTTTTGTGCACAAAATTTCATATTTCCCCCATTATCTCTCAAGATGCAGCTTGTCTCCTTATTAGCTCAAGATATATCATGGGAAAATGTATTTGACACAACATATGTTGAGTTCACAAAAATACAAGCAGCATCTTTAGAGATAATGGAGAAAATATGAAATTTTGTATACAAAGAGAGATGTACTACTAAACCTTAAATTTTGAATAAACATTGCCAATTTGAGGATCGCCATACAAAGTAAATTGAGACTTTTCAACCTTTCATAACTTTTTCATTTCGTAACCGATTTTGGTGGAACTTTTTTAAAATTGCTTCTCTCTATTCTCTCTTTCCATTAAAATGGACATTTCCCAAGGGTTTCATTCTCCTTTAATGATTTTTAATGTTTGTTATCCTATCAAGAATACCTGGCATCAAATGCTACGTGATATGTAACACAAACAAAATGGACTTGGCATGTGATCGTCTTTCTGCTCTTTCTGCTCTTACATCTGGTATATGTTTAGGATTCTGAATGCAGAATTATTCAGCATAATTCACAAAATTTATCTTCATTGGGTTAAAGCATGCATTACTAAGCTGCCAGTAATCCCAGCCGCTGAATATTTTGTTTTTATTTTTGTATCGTATTTTAGTATCTTTCCGTGCAAGTTTGAATATCTTTAGTCTCAAGTTTCATTTCATGCGAGGACGTTTTGAAAAGGTCAGTGTCCTTTGTTTCTCCTCCATTAACGAACTTATTTCTGACACCCCACTGCAGTTTGATTTTGGCAAATTATCTTACCTGTAGTTTTATACAGTTTTACATAAAGCTTGTAATTTTACGAAATTGGAAATAAACTGGGTTGGAATAAATTGAACTATTTTTCTTTACAAACAAAAATATGTAAAACATTGACTCATGAAATTATGTAATTACATATATATATATATATATATGGTGATTCGTAGGGACAAAATGTTTATACCCATGCATCATTTTAATATCTAACTTTATACTTTATCTTGCTTAGATATGGAATGAGCGTGTCATATTAGTCAGTTCGTAATTACAATTTGCGCATGTGCAGATATTGTAATGATACTTTAATTATTGATTTCAAATTTAGACCATGTACAGAAATATATCTTATTATCTTCTGGAATTTTCCTTTGATCAAGTTTAGACATTTTAGGTTTATGTCTTCTTCAATGCTTTTATTTTCTTTTGAAAAATATATAATCGCAAACAATGGCCACCTTCAGGTGTCACCAGATAATTATTTTTGACAGTTTGTCCCAATTAAGCCAATCAGGTTGGTCCTTTGCTGCTAAGGGGATATCAAAAATCATTATTTCACCTGTAGATTTCTATTTAAAAAAAAGGAATAACATGTATATGTTTTGTATTACACGAAATTAAAAACAATCGTGGATTACACGGATGTATAAATATTTTATACATGATAATACACTTCACATAAAAGGCTTAGTCACAACATTTGGGTTCAGTTTTAGTGATTCAAAAGACATTTCATGGTATGTGTGATGAAGAAACTATCAACAATCTGATTGTTTTTCAACCTTTGATATTTTTTCCCTGCACTATTCAATTTGCAGAAATAACCCGCAATAAATGAATTCGGAGAATGATTTCAAAACCACGCGGTGCAATACACGCATTGGATTGTGTTGTCAATAATAAATAGCCGTTGGAATGGGAAAAAGCAATTTTGAAGAACAGCTCAGGTTAATGGTATATCAACCTGTTCCATTTACAGTGAAAGAAGAAAAAAATGACTGTGTACTACCTGTAAAAGAGGAGTGGAATTAGTTTGCGAGATTGCTCGTTGTTTTTCTATCTCTCTCAGTCTCTCTCTCTCTCTCTCTCTCTCTCTCTCACTCACTCTTTCTCTCTCCGTCCATATTTTTGTTCTTTAGCGGGAGCAATCGTGAGCGTAACGGAGAAGGATCATTGAAAATAATTTTAACACCCCATGGTACCCTTGAGAGATGTCAGAAAGAAGAGAGACTGGGAAAACAAAACCATAAAAGGTATCCGAAAAACCGAGAGTTTCACTCGATCGACTCGCCGGTATAAAAGAGCATAAGGGGCCCATGTTTAAACGGATGGACTAGAAGGTTCCATTAAACACTATCATATGGTAGTTGAGATACGGTGGTTGGATTGTTTAGTCCTAAGTTTTAGAACGATTTACCTGCACCCATGAGAAATTCTGTGTCTCTGTTAAGCTTCGCATGGAAGCTAAAAGAGTGTATGCTATCGGATTATAATAATTATTTCATGATGCCTTGCTTGATTATTATGCTCGATTACTATCATCCTAACCTGTTTCCAGTATCTTTTTGTAAGAATGCCTGTGAATATTTCGATATTTTACTCTCACCGTATATCTTGCAACTGAATTATTCATGCATGCCATGCAACTCCATTATGATTATTACTAAGTTGCAGTCCTCTTCCTTTCTCTCTACACCAAGTTTCCTGTCTAGTCCGGCAGATTGGTGAAATAATTGTGCACTTTTTCATATAAGCATGAAATTTGGCATGTAAGTAGAGTGTTTTTATGCCGAATAACTCTGGATATGAGGCCAACAAATAAATGTTATTATGCCAAAATAAACCTATGATCAGATGCAAAACAAGTATATGATAAACTGCACTTTCCTCTTTTTTCATCTTCGTGGCATATTGAAAAAAGACAAAACTGATATGTCCTTACGAAACAACCTAGACATCGTAAGATTTATAAAGATGCCAATTAATATCTGTATTCTTTATAAACATCTGCAGTACCTATTAAAGGGCAATACAAACTTTGTAATAAATTGATTTGTGTAAAATCAGAAAAAAGAGACAAATAATGATGAAAGTTTGAAAGAAATCGGACCAAGAATAATAAAGTTATCAATATTTGAGAAATGAGATCATTATTTGAATCGCTAATTGGCAGTTGGGTCAGTCGATTGTGAGGTATTCCCAATTAACTCTCGATTTTGTCGTGCACTGTTAATTTTCCTCTTTCTCATAAGCCCTTTTCCCTCGGGGCACTACTAAAAATATATTTTAGTAATATTTTTTGAAAAATTGACATTTTAGTAATTGTGTGTGTTGGAACAAATCGGAGAGTTCTCCGCCGCTACATCACAGTGACATTACCGGTTCGGCCAATTTGAAATTCCCATTTGTATAAGGATTACAACTTTCATTTTGCTTGTCCGATTTCGTTAAAAGTTTTAACGATCTACTTCTCTGATTTTTTGCTTTCTTCCAGAGCAACTTGCCATTAAGGTTGGATGTCCATTTAAAGAAAGAGAGCCTGATACATTATTCTTTAGCCAAAATGCAAAATTATCATATACAAATTACATTTCAACGCTTATGCAGTGTTTTTCAATTTGATGGCAATCTTGGAAATGAAATTCCCCACTATTTAAATTTCTCAGCATTATAAGATATACCTTTACCTTGGTTTCATTGTGTCTCAACCAAATACAACATTGTAACTCGCGTATGTCTATTTTCGGCAAAAAAGTTCCAACATCCATAACATTCTACTTATAAGATATAAGCTTCAAGACACAGCAAACTTAATGTAAAAAAACACATCTTGAAACAGACCAGTAGACATGTTTAATTTTACGGCCATCTTAATGAAAGGAAGTGACCCTACACTACAGTGCGTCCCAGAAAAAAGGTAACAGTTGGAAAAAGTCTCCTCAAATAAATATTTCAAACTATTCTAAGGAAATTTTCATACCTGTGGATAGCTTAGGGTCTCTTCTATCAAATGACACCAAAATATCAACCAATATTCTAGGCTTGAGTGAGCAAAAGCCAATTTTGTGAAAGGGTACAAAATCCAGACTTGACAAGAATTGATATTGGCTCTGGCTCGTATCAGCCAAACTGAGTCATGAAAAGGCTTAGAAATTTCCATGTTCTGGTCAATAAAAGTCAATTTTATGAAATAACAGGCTTTGTTCTATGTATGTATTTACACATCCCATCAATATTCTATGCCTGAGCGAGCAATTAACTACTTTGTTGAGTGTTTCAAAATGTTACTTTGGGTGAGTCTTTTAATTTCACCTGGCTTGCTCACTCAACCACAAATTTTTGGTGGAATATATCAGGAAATACAGTGGACAAAGTCTGTTCTTTCATAAATTGTCTTTTAATGATCAGAATATAACATTTTAAAGCCTTTTCATGACTCTCAACTTTGCTGATACCAGCCAGAACATAAACAAACATTTGTCAAGTATGAATTTTGCCCCCTTTTCACAAAAATTGGCTTTTCCTTCCTTAAGCTTAAAGTATTGTGAAATATTTTGGTGTCACATGATAGAAGACACTCTAAGCTTTCCACAGGTATGAAAATTTCCTGAAAATATTTTGAAATATTTAAATGGGGAGACTTTTTTCAACTGTCAATTTTAGACGGTTCATAACTTCGTTCATACAAAAGTGTTTTTTGATCACTCAAGCTTAATGACAAGTCAGATTTTTTTGGTGTGTTATTGCAAAGGAGAGACCCTAAGCTATCAACAGGAATGAAAATATGGAAAATATTCTGTAATATTGATTTGGGGAGACTTTTTCCAACTGTTAACTTTTTTGGGACGCACTGTAGAGGTATTCTGCTTATAAAACATACTACCTTGCCAATAGTTATACTTTAAAGCCAAAACTCAAAGTTATATGCATATTCAAACACTTCGGGGCCGTGTTGAACCCTCTTGTGAGGAAAAGAATTGTCTTTGATGGGCCATCAATGGGCCCATTTGTGATTCCTAAAGTGGGATTTTTATATGAGCTTGATTTCCAAATTAATGTCTACCATTTAACATTTAAACCAAATATATTTTTGTAAATATTATTTTGCAGATAAATTATTTGGGCATTTATGGGCCTTTTTGTTATAATGGGCACCTGTGGCACTTATGTTGTTGATTTCAAAGACGTAATGTTGACTGATCATAATTAGAAGCATTTTACTTATATTCAACATATCAGTGACTTTATACTATTTTGATATATAGGATGGCCCTTTATTTGAAAAATGGGCACCTAAAGCATTTGTCTGATTTTAGAGGCCGGGAAATAGTACATGATATTTCATTATATCAAACTAAATTTGATTACACCAACTTTGAAGGGGAAAGACCCTGAGAGGGCCATTAAAAAAAATGGGCACAACGGGCCCCAGGGCCAGAATTTTTACTGGCCCCATATCCAAAATTATTCGGCATAAAAAACTCTACCTGCATGCCAAATTTCATGCTTTTATGAAAAAGTGCACAATTCCATCGATTTTCTTCACCAATCTGCTGGACTAATCCTCTTCTCTCCCTCTCTTTGTCTGTCCCTTTCTTCTTTCCTGTATTAAATCATACTGTATTTGTGCATTCAGGCGTACCCAAGGTTGCCAGAGTTGGCAGAATTCTGCTTTCTGGCAGTATTTTGACCGCTTTAGCATCTAGCATTATACTAGGCATAATATTAGCAGAATTTTAGCATAATTCTGGAGTTTTGATTTTTTTGTTTGTCAGAGAAGTTTTGAGTAAAAAGTTCCCCCCCCCCAAAAAAAATGCTGATAACCTTTTTTTTTTTTTTTTTTTGCTTGTCAGACAATTTTTTAGTCAAAATTCCGCCCCCCCCCCAAAAAAAAAAACATACTGATAACCGTTTTTGTTTTGTTGTTGTTTTTTTTGCTTGTCAGAGAATTTTTGAGTAACATTTTGCGGCTCCCTAGCAGAATAGTATTTTTTTTCGCTGGCCACACTGGGCGTACCCGCCACAAGCGTCTGCTTATTGGGATCGTGCCTTCTTCATTGTATTGCAAGTTCTTGAATATATCCATATTACTTTATATGCATGTAAATTGTACTATTTGAACAGATGTTGAATTTTTTCAAAATCAATGGAAGAAAAGAAATGTTAATTTGAATTTGAATTAGTAAGAAAACGACATAAATGCAGGTGTGTGAACCACAAACATCGAAACTGTCACTGTCACCTTTTGGATGTGTCATGGGATTAATTTCTAACAAAAGTCAACAAAATCATTACGTGTAGTAAGGGGAACATTAATGGTCGTTTCCATCGAGGATTCCAGGGATTCTATATTGTGACGTGGTACGAAAATCCCCAAATCAGAATAAAGACAGAGTTGTAAATTACAACAGAACTTACATCAGGAACGTAATTTCAGCTGAAGCTGGAGTGTGTTTAACTCCGAAACATGTACCGTTCTTTTCAATGTTATCTGGGTTTTTTACACCCTTATTCTCACTTTGAAGTATACACGTAAATGAAACTGATGACAGTTATTCATGACGCTTTCTTAACCATAAAACATTTATTCCTTTCTTCATTTAGGAGTATGGAGTCAGAGTAACCATGGAAACACGAAGATGCAGACAAGTCATTATGAACGATGTGATAAATTATTCTACAACCAGGCTGTAAATATTACATTAAAACTGTCAGCGATCTTGGATACGACATTTATTTTCAGTCACGTACATTTCTTTCCTTCAAGGTTTGTGAGAAATGCAATTAATTAGCTATCCTTGAACTTAAGTCCTGAAGAAAAATTACGACTTTATACTCAAAGCGGTATAAATTAATCTATCATTCTTAGATGATTCTAATACTGTTCATAAAGGAGACAGTGTTTGGAAAAGGCGGGAAACGATTTCTTTTATTTTTATTTTTATGCAACGATGACTGTCACAGCACAAGAAAATCGTCTGCAGCGTTAGGCTTGTAGAATCTGAGCGTCACCGGTAAATTTTCTGCGTTATGGCTGATTTTTTTCAATAATGAGTACCTTATTTCGTCAATGATATTATTTCCTGAGTAACAATTCACATAATCATCTTCATGTCGCTAAATTTTCATTAACATGATAAACAACAAAGAATGGAGAATTCCCAGTTTACAGGGGGTGGGGGCAGATAGAAAGATGACCTCGACCTATGATGTCCACTTCCAGCTAACAGAGATTATTTATGAAAAATGGTTATGGATTTGCTTTTTTTTTGGGGGGGGGGTAGGTAATTTTTTTAATCAATTTTTTGGTAGGTAATTTTTTTTCCAAATTTGATTTTAGACCCTACATATGGACCAAGCAGAACACATTTTTAACAAAATTGTATGATCTTGAATAACACTATATTACACTTATGTTACAGAAAAGAAATTTCACTGAAAATAATCCAGGGCACGAGAGTTGAGTGATTTCATGGTTTATAAATACATTCCTAGATCATTAAAAAGGAAATTTGAGAACCGTGCAGCCTAAAGAAACCTTATAATTGCAACTCGATACTGGAATGCTCCAAAAGCAAAGGTTTGTTTTTCATATTAAAGGGCAGGACCCGACATCACGTTAATTTGAAATACATGCAGAAAAATAGAAATACTAACCACTGAAGGTTTAAGAAAAATCCGACGTAAATTTTTTTTTAAAGCCTTTGGAAGTGTTTAAGACCTCCACACAGTTATTGTGCAACTCTGCCAATTCCTTGGCAAACAACATTCTATTCTATTTTTTTGGAATTAAAAAAAAAAAATATCCAAATTACTGAGTATTAAAGTAGGATTATAATCGTTTCAAACGTATCTGTAAACACATGTTTTCAAAAGTACATTAAAAGCACAGATACAAAAAAAATATTTTCTTTGGAGAGATATGTAAATTCATAAAATTCTTTATACTAAATTAATGGAGAGTAGAAGTGCTAAGGAAGTCGTAGTATTTCAATTTTGTATAGTGATCAATTGCTGATTTTCAAAATTGTAAAACGTCTTTAAATTCATCGAATTTCTCACAAACCTAATTCTAGGACTTTTTTTCTGCTTTTGCTAAAATCAATTTGATATCGGTGGGGCTTCCCCTTTAAGATAGAGAGCAAACCCGAAGCCGAACATACAGAACAAAAGTCACGTGACTGGAAGTGACATTTGGCCAGGGACATTCCTTCTGTTTTTACAATAATTGAACAGCTCTTTGTAACGCTGAATACGATGCCCAGCAGTGGCGTAGCTAGAGGAGGGCAGCACGGGAAGAGGCATCCCCCCCCCCCCCCACACTTCGGATGGTGACAAAAGACAAAAGAGAAAGAGGGAGAGAGAGAGAGAGAAGGGAATGATGGAAAGAGAATGTGAAAGGAAGAAGATAAGACCCCCTCCCACACCCCACCCCCTAATGGGTGGCCTATTCGTAGACCAATGCCCCCATGATACTTGTGATCCCCACCCCGAATAGCTAGACTCACACTACGCCGCAGGTGTGAAGGAGTCCATAACAATATTGAGCACGTTAAAGCAATAAGCTAATTGTGATCCTTCAATTTCAAGTGAATATTTAATTAAAATATATATTTTTTTTTAAATCACAACATTCCAAGACGCCATGTTTGTTACAATTTATTGTTAGGTTTAACATTTTACAACTTAATTGTGTGATGCAATTTTGAAAAAAGTATACCCTTTCCATATATTTTCGTGCAAATAAGGGTCATGGGACTGTGCTTCTTTGCCGTTATGTCCGCGTATGAAATGAGAGGGCAATGTATTACCGGTCACTGACCGGCGCTTAGATGTATGGGAGGCTAAACGATTTTCCACAAAATCAAATTTTGCTTTAATATAAAAAAATTCCTGATAAGCGGATGCGGTGATATTTTAGAAGACTTTCCTGTATGTTACACGTGCATATAAAACACAACAAATTTATTGTCCACAATGGATACAACTATAGGAGAAATTTCAGAAGTAGTTTATAACATTACCACGACGCGACCTATATTTTTTTAATACTTATTTTTCACCATGTCTTTTAAAAATATGAAAGGTTCATTTAAGCTTTCTTTCTCTTACACAAGATGGGGTTTTTACTTTTCAGTTGCTATGTTACCAAGTGGTTTGTTTACCTGTCTATCAAAACTCTCATCAAAGAAGTCAAAACAAAACCAAAGAAATACATAAATTCTGTTAAAAGGACGATCTTTAACATTTACACTAGTTTTTGACAGATCCAAGTACAAGCTTGAAACAAATATAAAGAATACTTATACTTTCTGTCTTGTTAAAATCTTTTTGTACAAATGCTTTTTCTCCCTGTTACCTTGGTATGATACATATCTCGGAGATCACATATCACCAAAACGTATCACATCGATTTTTACCAGGAACTGTATCTTGCAATAAAAATCCCTGCCTTGTTTAAGGCAAAGAAATTTTTATTGTTCTTCAAATTGATTGCTTTATAGAATTTCTCCACTGATCCCGGAGTGGCTGATGGACATGAAATTACACCCATTCGATGTAAAGTATTGTTTGAGTGCTCGCAGGCTATATCTCGAAATAAAAATCAATTGCCAGCGAAATCGAGAAATCCGCTCTGAAACATAGAGGGGAGAAGAGAGAAGGAAAGAGAAAGAAAGGGTTCATGCGTTCACGTATACTGACGTTCATTTAAAGGGGCCATTTTAAGAAACAACACGTCGATCTTGTAAAAGTCATGCAAGCATTTTATAAAGGTATCTGTTTTTTTTTAACTCAAATAATCCCCCCCCCCAAAAAAAAAAACAAACAACAAACAAACAAACAAGCAAAAACAATAATGAATAATTGTCCTGCGTCGGTTGATGTGTATTACACAAAAGTCAATAATAAATAAAACAACCGTTTAGATATGAATCTATCTGTCTATCTATCTATCTATCTGTCTGTCTATTTATCTATCTCTCTGTCTATATCTTCATCTATTCATACAGTGCGTATCAAAATAAAGTATACCTAACTTTGGTAGCTTCGGATAAAATATTGCATCCTGCGTGACCTTTAAAAACATTTCATGGTAAAGCGTAACTAATATTCTGTCCACTGATACCTTATTTACAACTTCGCTGTCACTGATGACTGAGTACCAGGGTTTTCAAAAAGAGGCGTCAAAATCCCCTTGTTTCAAGTTCTGATTGATGCAACAAAATGTGGATAAAAATCACATGTCTGTGTTACTTTAGCATTTAGTCCTTTTAAACATTAATTCTGATTTGTGCCTTAATGATTTGTGTTTAAAAGTTATTCATTGTGTTTAAGCTTTCATTCACTTCATGTATAGGCTAATCTTAATTCAAATTTTGGTACAAAACACCTTTATTTGCTCATGCGCAGTCTGTTGCTACGACCTGGCTTATTGGGACATGATAAGAGTTCAAAGTTGAATGTTCATTTCTCTGATTTTCATTTCAGTTTTTCTGCAAGGACTTTTCCTGTAGGAGATTGTCAAGCATGCCATCTCTCCGAATTACATCATTAATTGGAATCAAAATTCTTGGAGAAATGACACCGAATCATAACAACGTGCATCTGACGCTCATATGTGTTTCTCGTCCTCATGCTTTTCCATATTGCGTTTCCTCTTTCCTCCTGATGAGGACGGCACAGCTAGAGAGAGAGCTCTGCGATTTCGATAATAATGACTGCGGGAACACATACAATGATAAGAGCATTCCGCAGCTGTTAGACTATAGGCTTTAAAGCGAACCTGTACCATGTCATCTACCACTCAAGGTCCATATTTTTGACAAATACCGAGAAAAATGTAGAATACAATTAACTTTATAGCACATTATAGAGCTATACGTAATACCGTGCGAAACTAAACTTATGAGAAAACTATTTATGAGAAAAGAGTCCATGACCGTGTGCGCGAACCGTCTTCAACCCTACAAAAGAGTGTACCTGGCATCTACTCAACGAATAACGTCAACATGCAAAATCAACTGTTATACTACTTCTAACACTACTAACATTAATAATTGTACACTAACCTTTGTAAATTGAAAATATAAAAGGACAACCATTAATAATAAAATTACTAATGTCATCATTACAATAAAATGATAATTACAAAGTGACGATTAAAATAAAGCAAGAAACCATAGCATTAATGACCACAATGCTAGAACAGTATCTATTCACTAAAAAAATTGCCATAAATTTAAGTTACTTAATGTCATAAAACTACAGCGAATACGTTCAACAAATCGACTATATTCAAGCAAAAACGAGATAAACTAATTAATTAGCTGCTAATAAGTCTTTACTTAAACATACTTCTCTCCTGTCAGTGTCATATCCTATTGAGAATTAGTCGGAAAATGAAGTATGAAAGTCGGAAAATGAAGTATGAAAGTGCGAGCAGAGGACGGAATTCAGATGTGATGAGCGGTAAATAACTTGCCGGGTTCGGTGGGCCTGGTCTCCTCATCACATTCATTACTCATTAACGCGAGCGAGAAGAGGTCGTTAAAGTACTTGGCAAGGCAGGGAGACTGGCTCGGGGAGAATAGGGTGGGGGAGTGGTAAATCGATTGAATTACTAACCCCCCAACATCCAGGTCAACGAGCTCTGGGATGGGGTGGGGGACGAGGTGGAAGAGGAGGGGGTTAGGATTGCAGTATAGAGACCACGAGATTGGTGAGTGTTGAAGGAAGGACGAGGGAAACGATGTCGAAGATGTAGCTGATGATTATGACGTTAATGATAATAACGAGGGATGCTGATAATGATGAAGATGAAGATGATGTTGTCGATGATGATGACTTTGATGTCAGTGATGATCATGGAACGAGTTGGAAGAGGAGAAGGCTATAATCAAACACGAGCATTTGGAAGAATTGAATGAGAAGACAACAGCGACGACGACGAAGATGATGAGGATGATGACGTTGATGATATTGATGACGACGACGATGATGATGATGTTACTTATGATGATGATGATGATGATGCTACTTCTGATGACGATGATTATGATCATCATCATGATCATGATGATCACAGTGGTGATGACAATGATGATGACTGAATTGAATAGGAACAAAACCTATGGTCCTTTGTATCATGATGATGATGATAATGCAGATGACGAGGATGATTTAATTATAATGATTATGTAAATAATAATGATGGTGATTTTGATGATGGTGAGGATGATCATAATGGCGAGGATGATACTGACGATGATATGGATGATGATAATGGTGGTGGTATAATGGTGTGGACATTTTTTAGAGGGCACATGTCTCAAAAAGTTGTCAGGCATTTTAAAAAATGAGAGAGTTCGACTTTAACCAACACTGTGCAATTCCAGTAAGTGGAATAAACTATTACAATAAGAGATATTGGAGATAACCATATCAAATAAAAGATAAAGAAATGGCCGCCAGAATACCGTAGAGTCTGCAGATTTGGTGAAAATGGGTCAACTTTTAATTAATAAACTACGAGTTACGGAAACACTTCATGTCAAAGTCCCCTCGGTGCTACATGAAAGAATTCACGTGATATCTGGCCGCCATTATTCACTAGAATTATTTGTTGTTCCATGTAGTGGGTCGTTTGTTTTCTTGAGCAGACGATGCCCATCAGCGCGCGTCTTTTATCAGGCTCGTTCAGTGACGATTAATCGCAGCTGTATTCCATCGTTCGCACTTCTCTTTATCTGCTCCCATCCCATTTAGTAGAGACAGGGTTGAAATATATGAATGCAGTAGAATGAGTTAAAGGTAATCCTGAATTAAAGAAATCTTTTCTGGTAATTCAACTTTTTAAAAGGTTTTCTGAATCATTAGTCATTTAATAATAAGATTCGTCATTATAGGCCCCAATGGGGTTAAGTGGGCGAGCAAAATTATACAGAAAGAATTACAAAAACTTGCTCTTTAAACTTTAGTACACTTTCATGAATCTGAATCGGAAAACGAGACGAATGGCGATTTCTGTTCGTTGGAGAGTTAGATCGGTTTACTTCGGCTGTGTTTGCCGGATGGGCTAAACTTGTTCATCACTGCTGGGGGATTCATACACAGGCTTCTTTTCAGAGGGTGTGCCAAACGCACACGACCTTTGTCGAGTTGTATTCTAGGCGCATTCGACTGGGTTTTCGGGATATTCGGCAATATTCGGCGATGTTCGACTCGTAAACTTTAACGTTAATGCTATCTAACACTGATGTGAACACATTTTATTTTATCTTTTTTTAGCGGGCAAGTACACTAAAAGCATGTCATTTATATTACATGCTCATTTCTTTTTAATCGTGATCTTAATTTCCTCAACATTAAATTTCCATTCACAGACTAACCAATCCTCTCTGAATCTCTTTAACGCCAAAAGCAATATCTAACACAGATGTGAAAATAGTGCAGTTTCAGCAGACGCTAAACGACCTCTTGAAAGAGATATGACGATGAATTGCACTCAAAGGCAGTGATAATGTGGTGTGATATTTCTTGTGCACATCCTCATGTTGCTCTATGACGCTTGGGTGCTGAAGTCAATACAATGGTGAAGCATGTCGTCTGCTGAGAGGAAGAAAGGCATTAACTCTATGTTAAAGGATATTAATTTACGGCCTTTCGCATCTCAGCATCACCACTGATGAAGACACAGTCATCGGTAGATACGACCGAAGTAACGACATTTACTTAATCTTATTTTCTTTATAGAAACATGTTTATTAGCTGTTGCTCTTGACTTTGCAATATATAACCAAAAATATACATATACATAATATAAAAAAATAGAATCAATCTTTACTTACAACATTTTAATCAATTTTTTTTTTTCAAATACTTAGACGTAATCTACCAAAGAACATTTTTAAAAATTTGTTTACTTTTCGGTATTATAGATTTCGAACGAAAGTTAGAAATGTCAATTTATACAAATTACAAAGAATACCCTCACAGCTAGGGTAATCATTTTGGAAGCCCATGTTAGCGTTTTTTTTATATCATATCATAATTCGATAAATATGCCAAACGGAATACATTTTACACCTATAAGTATTGTAAGTTACCGAACTATGTGACACAAAAGTTTTAGAGCATGTGTTCTCTCTCTCTCTCTCTCTCACACACACACACACACACACACACACTCTCTCACTCTCTTTCATTTTTCATTCGATGAGAACGACAAACATTGTTATCATACTCCTATCTCCTATCTTAGACAATAGTCGTCAGGCGATGGACTTTCCATCCTCATATTATAAATGTTCAATAAAATCTTTACCTCGCAAAATAAACATCCATTGGGTATCCCATTAACAAGTTGAGAAGTGTGAATACTACAAACTGATCTTGACAGTGACTCAACATCGAGACATAGCCTCAACGGTGGGTGACTCTTCAGTATGAAACGCATCCAGATATCTCTTCACAATATAATGTACTGATTACTGCTATGCGGCATCGAGATCTGGGCCCCGTTTCATAAAACTTGATATCTATGACAAGTTACAATAACAGTTATAAGCTACTGAAATACTTGCATCTGATTGGTTGAGAGCAAATTTGTCATAGATATGTGGCAGTTGTTATTGATAATAAGTTTTATGAAACGGGGTCCTTGTGTAATACCTCAGTCACATCTCTTCTTCTTATCACAATATAATGTACTGATTACTGCTATGCGGCATCGAGATCTGGGCCCCGTTTCATAAAACTTGATATCTATGACAAGTTACAATAACAGTTATAAGCTACTGAAATACTTGCATCTGATTGGTTGAGAGCAAATTTGTCATAGATATGTGGCAGTTGTTATTGATAATAAGTTTTATGAAACGGGGTCCTTGTGTAATACCTCAGTCACATCTCCATAGCGGAAAGGAATCATTTAAGGGCTAAATTGATCACATTTTGTTCTTCAAATTGGCAACAATAATATTTTTCTTTTAGTGCTACATGGTTCTAATAAGGTGTATTTTCTTTGAAAACAATATACATCTTTGGGGATCTTGTTGAAAAGTTGAAGAAAAAAATTGCCAATTTTAATAAAAAACAATGATCTTGAACCTCTCAATGTGTTGCCAAATTAAGGATTTTAAAGCTTATTCTCATTTTAAAAATTCCTGACATCAAACGCAATATGGTCATGGAACAAAAATGGACACGAGTGTGCAGGAATGTTTGCTCTTTCTGCACATGCATCTGGTATGTTTTTTAGAGCTTTGAATCAAAAGTTATTGAGCCAAACCACAAAATGTGGTCAATTGTCTCGAAAGCGATAACTTAGCAATTCGGTATCATGTCATTTTTATTGTTCGTTCTGGCGTCGGTCCGGTATCAGTATCGTAGGTGTGACCTGGGTGTTAAGGATGAGAAAGGTCCCTGAAGGCGTATCATCTTGGACCCATCAGAGGAAGAGAGAAAAACTTTGTTCTTGACATTTGATCCTTGAGTCGGAAAAGAGTCAATGAAATATAATGGTGTTTTTGTAAGTTCATCACCGGAAGACCCATTGGTAATTTGCATTGTGTATGGAGTGGATAATATTAGGTTTAGGCCTTAGGAACTATTGGTTAAGAAAAGGAAACTCGTAGCTTCCGAATCTAATATGATACGCAATGCTTGAGGATAGTGGCGTAGCCACGTGAAATAGGGCACGGGATATTCCCCGAATTAAATGGCTTAAATGGCAAAAATAAGGGAAAAGAGAGAGGAGGAGAATTAGGAAGCGAAAGATAGAGAAAGAGAAAGAGAGAGAGAGAGAGAGAGAGAGAGAGAGAGTGAAAGAAAAACGGACTGTGGAAAACAATGACATGACGTCCTAAACATGACCTCTCATGCCCTTCCCCCTTCTCCCTCTCTCTCTCTCTCTCTCTCTCTCTCTCTCGCCCCTCTCCCTCGCTCTTTAGGTCCACATTTCTTCCACCTGGTACCCGTAATAAAGACCATTGTCCCCATTAAAATTACTTCACCCACCCACACTACGCCAGTAGTGCGTGGGGTAGATGACCTTGAACTCAATGTCCTTCTCAATGGGTATCGGTCGCTCGTATATCACACGAGGCGCCTCATCATGTTTAAAGCCCGAGGCGAAAACGGTTTCTGCTACCACGCTATTAACGAGGTCTGGGTCATTAGCAAAAAAAATCATGAACTCGTGTGATTTTTTTTTTCTCAACGGCCTTGACGGCATCATTAACTCCAACAGTCAGTTAATATCTTCGTTAGATTTCCTTCATAGCATCACACTAGATTCCCCAAGGCTAACGCGGGGTTTATTTTACGGCAGTTGCACCTGTGCCGTTTCTTGGTAAACGCAACTAGGGGGTTGAATTAAAGGATTGAATGATCGTATGCAGCAAATACCTACAGATGCATGCAAGTGATAGAATATACGCCACGGGCAACCATTTGGAGTTCCTTGAATATATAGGCAAAATGATTTTGAATGTCTCGGGTACCGTGATGCAGAACGGTAAATGCATTTATGTAAGCCATTAAACAGCTGGTATATCGAGGGAGTTCCTTTGCATCCCAACTCCCTGGTATATCTAACATTGGATGTAGGCCATATTCCTCTACAATTTTGAAATCACTCTCAGTCACCATTACACCTTTCTCTCGGGTTTCAGGGTCGGATACAGAACTTTGAAAAAGAAAGGGGGCGTGTGTCCACCGGCGGAACAAACTTACAGAGAAGGTGGATTTCTGGTAAAGATGGAAATTATTTTTTTTAATATATTTCCATTTGGGAGAATATCACAGAAGCAATGTCTTTTGAAAAGGATTGCGCTTGATTGCATTCTCATGTTTAAGAAAATGACTAGAATAATTCGGGAGTTTGAACCAAATTTTGAAGCAACATCTTTGATTAGTCCCATATACCCATAGCTGTGTGCAGTGCTGTCCATCGTTTACGGTTTTCAGCACGATTTAGTCAATTTATTTTGATCTTCTTGATTACAAAACCTCACACTACACAATTATTCCTATTAATACATAATCGAAAATAACTTCTAGGCAGTTTCTTTAACTATTTACAATTGCATGCATTATGCCTCCGTATGGACAAGAAGAGGATATGCAAAAGGCAGCGGCGTCGCTGGAGCAGGGGTGTGTGGGGGTGTCACCCCCCCCCCCCCCACACACACACACTTAAAATTGCTGTCGTCAAATGCACCATCTCTGTCGGCAAAAAAAAAAAAAGGAGGGGGAAGCGAGGGAGAGGAATGAGAAAAGGAAAAGGAAAAAAAAAAGGGAAAGGGAAAGAACAAAAAACTAGAAACTGGAAATTTTATATTCTGGCAAAAGGTGTCCCCTTCGGCAATGGGCTGCAGCCCCCCACCCCCCCCCCCCCCCCCCAGGATTTCAAAGTTGTGATATTTGGGCAACCACAACTTCATATTCGGGCAGCGAGGTTCCAGAATATCCACATATTTGGGTATCGAGGTTCCAGGATAAAATTCATGTAACTTCTGTACATTTTCACGTAGAGAAGTTTAAAAAAAAGAAATTGAAAAGTTTATATTCAGGCAAAAGGCGCCATCCCCCCCCCCCCCCTTGTGAAAATGAGCCGGTATGATCAAGATCTCTACATTTGCGATTTTCTTTTATTATTATTTGTGGAAGGGGGATTAGGGTGCAGCATTTTTGTCGGCAAATTTGGGAGTCAATCCCCCCCCCCCCATTCAAATTGTTCAAGCGATGCCCCTGACAAAATGTCAGCCGACATGGCCATTTTTTTAGGGGGACCCATCCTCCTGAATCTCTCCTGATCCGCCATTGTGTAAGACGCATTGCAAGGTGTTGAAGCTCTAAGCATGAGTTTTGTTTTTCTAAATCTTATACCAGTTCCTGGGAATCAAGTTGGACCTTTGGAACGACCGATAGAAATTCTCCAGGTCTGTCGGAATTCCAGGGTATAGGGTCACAAGAGAGAGTGACGAGGGAGGGAGTGAGAGAGAGAGAGAGAGAGAGAGAGAGAGAGAGAGAGAGAGAGAATGAAATTAAAAAGACAAGGCTAAGCTCGTGTATACTGTTATGTGTGCCTGTGTATAATGTGGACAATTGGTGTACGGAGGATAGAAAGTGAGAGGAAGAGAGAGAGAGAGAGAGAGAGAGAGAGAGAGAGAGAGAGAAATATAGAATAAAATACGAATATGTATATATATATATATATAAAGAAAGAGACAGAGAGAGAGAGAGAGAGAGAGAGAAATATAGAATAAAATACGAATATGTTTATATATATAGAGAGAGAGAAAAAATAGAATAAAATACGAATATGTATATACATATATAGAGAGACAGACAGACAGACAGACAGAAATACAGAATAAAATACGAATATGTATAGAGAGAGAGAGAGCGAAAGAGAGAGAGAGAGAAAGAGAGAGAGAGAGAAAGAGAGAGAGAAATATAGAATAAAATACGAGTATGTATATATATATATATATATATATAGAGAGAGAGAGAGAGAGAGAGAGAGGGGGGGGGTCAGCATGTTTATGTAGAACACAGAGCTACAAAGCAAGGCTTTAAACTGCAACTATACTTTTATATTCCTGAAACATTCATAAAATTATGCGAGTCATTACATAACAATTATAATTGTATGTACTCTTTTCAGTGACTTTATCAGTTTAAAAAAATATAATAAATCGCAAAAATGACCCCATTTCGATATAGTCATAAAATGAGTATAACTTTAACAAAATGTAGTGTGTGATATGCGACATGAACCCGACATAGATCTGAGGACAGATTTAGTTAAATAAATTGAATTCCCCCCCCCCTTTTTTTGAGTATTTTGGAAAAATGTTAAACGACCTTGTATTTTCATTAAATTTTTCATACAGAGTTCTGACAAAGAATAAAGTTTATCATCTAAATTGACCCAGTTTTATTAAAATCGTGACATTTCTTCCATTCTCTCTCTCTCTCTCTCTCTCTTTCTCTCTCTGTCACTCGCTATCTCTTACATTCTGTATAATATACGTATACATCTGTACAAAGTCTTACTGCCCTTTAATCAATCCCCTCCCTTTCCATTTTCCGTCTAATTGTAAATGAATTCGAAAAGTATCCCGAAAAAGCAAAATAATTTGTATTTAATTCGTCATAACGTTAATGGAAACGAAACAGACGAAAAGTTCACGGTCATCCCTATATCACAGCTTTGCATTATTAACAAAATTATCATGCGAATGCCTAGTCAGAAATTTGGCACATGCTTGTACCAAATGCATGTACATAATTATAATTATGTTAAAATGACACGTTGCTATCATTGCTTCTGTCTGAGAGAGCTTGACCTTCGGTTGATTTCATCCTGTATTTTATTCCCGTCATGGTCCTCCAAATTGTGTTGTTCTTGTTCTTACTCAGAAATTATGAATAACACAAAATTACGCATTAATTGCAAAACATATCAAAACTAATTAAGCTTGCATAAAAAAAAGCTTCCTTTGATTCCAAATTTAATATAAATGTAAACTCACATGAGTATTTAATGGATTCCTGGTTCTATAAATTTCGAACACGACAAATTAGAAAATACAGATGTTAAAAATTACATTTTTTACAGCCCTTGAAAGTATGCTTTTTAATGTGCTTATGCCACATTTTACATGCCTACTTTTTATACCAATTTTCTATACCATCCTAAAAATAAAAGACTTTTAATTGAGTGATCTAACGTATCACATAGACACAAATCTCCTTCGGAAGTTTTAGAAATCTAGTAAAGCGTGTCAGCTTCTTCGCACGGTGTGAAATCTAGAAGGGAATTTCCGAGGAAGTATTTGAAAGGCCGGGTTTAAGTGGCGGTTGCTTTCTGGCGTGTTTTGTTTCGAATTGGAAAGTGATTGGTAGCCTGAGCCGGTGATGGAGGCAAAGATTTCTAGCTTGCTCCTCAAGAAGAAAGAGTCTGAGTGGATTCGATCGAAGGGATTAGGGTGAGTGCACTCAACAAAATAGAAGTGGTGCCAGGATTTGAGCCTCTGGATGGACCACGGGGGTAGCCAAAGAGGCGATTGGATAGAGTGATACCTTCGACTGATCAAGTAAAAGATCTATTTAGAGCAACAGCAGTGGTATATTTATTGAGAAGTTATTTATGCGTTCGATGTGCATCCATTGTATTAATGTATAGATCCCTCGATCGTCTCGATTTTTGTGGATTGTCTAGACAAAGTGAGACAAGGGGCAGGGATCCAAGCTATTTTATCCCATGCGTTACCGACTTATACATATACATCCAAGATTTTAATATACCCGATGATTGTATTTAGGTGATACCCTGTTAGAGCTTTGATCAGAAAGAATATTAAGTAAAGTGATTATTTTAAGGTCATTAAATGTTTATAACTCCAAAATACTTCATAACGTATTATATGGGCATCACATTACCAAAATACCTTAGACTTGTTCACAATAAATTTATTGCTATAGACTTACGTGTACATGGGTAGAATTTTATTGAAGGAAATGAATCTACTTTTGACACATTGTTATGGGGAAAACTGTTGTTATGTAATCACACCGAAGGGTGTGGTTCTGCATGAAGTGGTGGAAGGGTGCACATTATCCCCCCTGATCCACGTCATGGTGTGCTCTATATAGTAAAGGTATAATCCCGCAAATATCGGGTGACCAGACATTTCCTCCAGAGACATGTGCTCCGGGCTCTATTTCGTGAAATGCATATATACGGTTATAGGGTTGTAGGGTTGGGGTGAAGTTAATTGGAATTCAGTTAGTGTTAAAAAAAAAAAAATGACGGCGGACGAGATATCGCAGAGCATAAGATGCTTCTAACTTGCGCAGGCGGATAATACTCATCGAAAAGAACACAGATTGTTTTCGCATTCTCACCCGGGTCATTTTTTAAAACTTGTCCTACGGAAAACAGATAGTATGATCAACACACAACTCAATTTTCAATTTTCCCTAATAAGTGTTAGTGTTTGATTTTGTTTAACATTTTGAACACTATCTAATATTTTTGTGCGACAAAAATATTCTCAGATATGTTTTCTGTAGGAATAGATAATTCAGCAATTGTTTTTACTCTCAATATGTTGTTATCCAACCCCTCTCACTCATCTCTCTCTCTCTCTCTCTCTCTCTCTCTCTCTCTCTCTCTTTCTCTCTCTCTCTCACTTTCACTCTCTCTCTCACTTTCACTCCCTCTCTCTTTCTCTCTATCATCTCTCTCTCTCTCTCTCTTTCTCCATTATCTTCTCTTCTCTTATCATCGGATTTCAGCTCTTATAGACAATTGCTCTGCAGTCAATTTCATATATAGACTAACCAAATTCCTGACTTCAACCATGGACTTAATATTGTACCTAATCCTAATTCTAAACCTAACCTAAAACCCAATCGCAACCTAATCCTAACCCTATATCTTTGACAAAATAAACCGCGGAACCAATCTCGCCGGGGTCATAATGTCGGGTCACCAGCTTGCAAACACCATAATATGCTTAACTCCCTCGATGGAGGGCGTTAGTCAACGACCTTCCTTGCGTTCCACATGCCACGCTTAATCAATATGGCCGCCAGTTGACATATTTTTGCTTCTCCGTCTATTAACTCTACCTAGAGGAATGGAATCGTAAAATCAGATCAAGCAATGCGCCCGACTTACACCAGCAAACACCCCCCCCCCCCCCACCTCCACTCCTAACATCACCCTAAGATGTGGAACGAGTGGATAACGTATTTGCGAAGTGCTTGGTTTGCGGATGGAGTGTAGAGTGGTCATAAACCCCAGATATCCCGCCGCCGTGAAATGAACTGGGCAATTTGAAGCACATGTACAGTTTCACTCTTTATCTCCTATGAATTAAAACGCGTACAGTAAAATAGAATATGACGCTGCTAAATATTCTGTATAAAAACGTTCAGAAAGTAAGAATGATATGCTTTGTTTACCGAGGGTAGCCTCATCGGTATTTACCCTTTCAAGACAACTAACCACATATTGTGGTTTGGCTCAATTACTCTTGATTCAGAGCCCTCAAAATTATACCAGACGCATGAATAGAAAGAGCAAAAATTCCTGCACACACTGTGTCCATTTTTGTTGCAATACCATACTGCGTTGGATGCCAGGAATTTTAAAAAGGAGAATAAGCTTTAAAATCCTTAAAATAGCAGCACATTGAGAGATTCAAAATCATTATTTTTTTATCAAAATTGATATTTTTTTTCAACTTTTCAACAAACTTCCTAACCATTATGTTGTTTTCAAAGACACTACATAATATTATAGCCATGATTAAAAGAAAATATTATTGTTGCCGATTTGAAGTACAAAATGTGATCAATTTAGCCCTTAAATAATTCCTGTCATGAAAGGGTTAATACTGTTCTCAATGAGAGAACATTGCTACCCCCGGCTTTATTCAATCTCCGTGACAAGGTGATCATGCAGGCAATGAATTTCTTCCTACCGGGTACCCATTTACTTTCCCTGGGCGGAGAGTGGCAAATGTAGATCAATGTCTTTCCAAAGGACATTAGTGCCGTGGCAGCTAGGGATTCGAATCCTGGACCATGAGTTACAAATTCTGGTGATTTAGCCACTAGACCGCCCACGACACCACCAAGTTATAAGTAATGATTACCAAACGCGAGTCCATACAAGTGAAGCTTTTATAAAAGCACCAATACAAAATCTTAATGATATTTATTTTAGAAATGAGATACACATAGCACAAGTGCCCTCTGAAGGTTGCCTTATTTTCAACAAAGAGCATTCTTATTTTGACGAAGTTTACAGTGAATCGTACTGTTTTTACGTGACCTTTCACCGCCTTTCGAGGGATAAATCCACAAAAATAAAACAACGCTTACAGTAATTCAAAATCCGAAAAGTCAAATTGAACAAACTCTAAAAACGTCTGCCAGAAAATATGAAGCCTAAAAAGCAAAGAGCGACGAGAAGCGAACTGACTATTGGCTTGAATCAATCAAGGTAAAAGGGTGCGTTTCAACAAGGGTTGCCTTCTGCAATTTCAAATATCGAATGGAAAAAAGATGGATGTTTGGGCTTGATTGCAGTTATGATATCCAGATCACGAACTTGACGTCGGAAAAAGCACGCATGGGAAAGATAAATCAATCAGGCTGCTTACTTGAGAAAAGGATGTGAACTTGGCATAGTTAAAGGCGGTGCTTTTGAGCGTCATTAAAAGATGGTGTATACACACTGCGAAAATCAGGGTGTTAATTCAACACCACTTCGATACACTCTAAAAAGTGAAGTGTTCTTTCACCATTTAAAAGGACCGACAGGGGCGGATCTAGCTTTTTTCCAAGGGGGGGTTTGAGGGGCTGAGCTGGGTATTGCGAGCGAGCGAAGCGAGCGAGGGGGGAGGGTGTGGGAGGGGGGATACCCCCCTCCCACAGTAGGGAGATTTTTCATTTTTAGGGTTGCCAGCTTGCGATTTTAAGCATACTTGCATGCTCTATTTTTTCTCTTTTTTGCCCAAATAATTGGGGGGGGGGGGCCCTGGCTCCGCGGTCCCTGGGTTTGTCTCAACGGCGATGCAGAGCATCGTCCACAAGGCGCGAAACGGCGATGTCTGTGAGCCGCGTAGCGTCGCGTCGATTTTTTGTTTGTTTGTTTGTTGGTTTTTTTTGCTATTTGAACCCCTGTAAGTGATGTTTTCCTGGCATCTACTAACGCAATGGAGACCATAAAAAGCAGTCCATAATAACGTCTTTTTAGATCAAGTAACAGTTTAATACACAGTTATATCCAGAGTTATCGTGTGTTTGGTTATCAACTTAATAAGTTACCAGATGAGTTGAATAATATTATATCTTCTCACAATATTTGCACTTGAAATTTTCCTCTCCAGTGTGTGTTATTTCTTTTTGGTCTAATTCTAACCACATGTTTAAAAGTCAAGATACTAAAGAAAAGTAACTGGGAATATAAGAAAGATTTGTGATAAAAAGGTAGATTTATGACAGTGTAACATTATGTTGACTTGTATAGTACCACAAATCTTAAATATAGGTAACCTCTATGATGTAAATGATTATTCTGGCCATGCCAGTGAAGTAGAAATTAAAATTAAGTTCAACTAAATGTTGCAGTTAACAACTAAGCTATTGGCTACTATTGTATCACAATGATATGTGCATAGAAAAAGTAACACATGTTCACTTGGTAGTCGGGGGGGGGGGGTTAAAACCTATTGCCCGAGGCTGAGCCTGAGACAGAGTGCTATATAGGAACATATTGTGTGAGTCTGGACATATTATGATGGCGTTTTCCTATGCACATTAAATGTTTACTTGGCAGCCCAAGGGGGGGGGGGGGGTTTAAACCCCCTAACCCCCCCCCCCCCCCCCATAGATCCGCCACTGGCCGAGGAGTGATAGCGCTTAAAAAATTGTAGATCGACACGTTTAGCATGCTTGATCCAACACGCATGTTACAAGTTTTAATCTACCATTTTGGAAACGCTATGTCACTCCTCGGACCTTTTAATTGGTGATTTAACTCTTCACTTTTAAAGTGTATCTATATGTCTACACCAGGGCCCTGTTTCATAAAACCTGTTATCAATAACAAGCTACGATAATTGTTAGAAGCTACTGTAATCGTTGCATTTGATTGGCTGCGAGCAGATTTATCATAGTAATTTCACAGTTGTTATTGATAACAAGTCTTATGAAACGGGGCCCTGATGTATTAGAACAATCTATGTATTGAGTTAAACTGATTCAGTTCCATCGTCTACAACACACAAAAAGCGTTCGGAAAACACCACCTTAGAAACAAAAACAATGCAATTAACAGTTTAGTTAGATACCGGTGTTATTTTAAAGTGACTGTAAACTGGAGCTCCGAAGTAGCGCCATCTTTCAACAGGATTTGAAAAGTGTCTGTGCCTCTCATTTTCCCATCATGCCCCATTCTAGTTTGTAAAAGCTTAGAATGTACCTGCACACAATTTTCCACAATGCCAAGTCAAAAGTAATGGTTTGAAATATAAAATTTCCCTATTACCAAACAAGCTGTTTGTCAAAATTCAATATAAAATGTAATTAATTTTCAAAAAAATAATCTTAATTTAGCAATCACTTTAAGATGGCACTGTTCAAGTTTTTCCAGTGTAATGCCACTTTAACACTGATCTGGATTATAAAAAAAAAACCGAAGTGGTGTTAGAATAACACCGTTTTTGCAGTGCATACCAATTGCAGGGCCGTTATTTGAATAAAACGGTATTCAGAAGCCAATACTACCAGGAAACCGGGCTTTTTGAGGAATTATATTGACCACGAAGCTCATATTGAATTCGTGGAGGATTTGTTCTATAATATTGACGATTGTGGGCTATACGAAACTGTTGATTTTTTAAACCAAATCATTGACATTATGAAGAAATTAATCAACGAATTTCATTTATTCATTATTGAATAAATGAATAACTATTTATCATTCATTATCCTAATACATAATTATCAGAATCACTTGAGTCCATATGATTTATCAATCAAATCAACGTCATCACACTTTTAAATGTAACGGTTTTTGAAATGTATTCAATAACTTTTTTTTTTTTTTTTTTTGGTAAAGTCGTAGATCTAGTTTAAGAAAATAAGGGCATACAGATATAAATAAACATTTTTAAAAAGTTGTCGGGTATGATAATGAAATAAGCCCAGTTTATAAAATGGCACTTGATAAATGTGAGTAGTAGAAATCGCGCAAAACATATTCATCATTTAGTTAAGCAGGTTGCCTATATCATGGTTGGATTTCATGAATTCTTCATAGGTATTTGCCCTTTCAAAATATGGCTATAAAGAGCAATTTTTACATGCAGATTAATCATTACTCAGTCATACAAAGGAGTTTCTTTGAAAGAGATATTAAGTATCAATCAAACTATGCATTATGTGAAACGTTATAACTTAACTTGTTAACCTTTCCACGAAAAATAAACTGTATTTCATACACTGTGAAACAATTCGTTCTAGACGATACTTCTTCTTTATTTCATGCTTTCGAATTTTCTAGGTAGAAGATTTTTAGTTACAGATGATTCACTGCACTGTTTTCACCCGTGATCCCTGTAGAAAGCGGAAAGGAGAGATGGAGAGAAAGAGAGAGAGAGCAAGAGAAGGGAAAATAAGAAAGAAAGAGAGAGAGAGAGAGGGAGAGAAATGCGGCCCCATTACATTTTTGAAACCACTAAAAACCATGTACAAATAGCTTCTTCTGTTTCCTAAATTTAATAAACGAATGAGCAAAGAGCGGTCGAGTCGGATCATTTTCGAAGCAATAAAAATCCTAAAGAATGTGGCATTAGGAAGCCCTCTTTAAAACGAAGTCCTATCTATCTATTACTGGATCATAATTCTTAAGCAAAGTAGGTCACTTTGACACAATTTCGTAACAAGGCTGGGTTCGACCATTTGATAGTTTCCTTATCCTCAGCTAAAACATTTTTTTTTTTAAACAGTTTTACGTTTCATATTTGGGGCACATCCGATACATCAGATACAAATTAGTTCATATTTATGAACTTTATATGGAATAAGATATTTGTCGTTGACGTATCTAGTCTAGTGCGGAGTCGAACAACCACCCCACTCTAAAAAAAATAATTTTTTTTTAAATATATATCTCTCAAAACATACTTTCAAGTAGAAAACTTGCATGTCTTATTATATATTTTTTTTATAATAAGACATAACAATAGCTACAACTATATCGCGCAAGGCGAATATATAAAGTACAACTGTTAGCCCAGCTGCCCTATAAGGCACTGAAAGCATTCAAAGAATTACCTCCTACCAAGTACCTATTTAGTGCACCTGGGTTGAGGGTGGCAAATGTAGTTAAATGTCTCGCCGAAGGACATAAGTGCTGCGTCTTGGATTCGAACCACGAACCATTGATCTACAGTCCGGTGACAAATCTATATACTAGACCACGACACATCTACAAAATTGTGTGTTACCTATTACCAGTACTTAACCTTCAACTTATGAATTAAAAAAAAATACTTGTGAAAGATTCGTGACACAGGGTTACATAATAATAAGGCACGGTCGCGGTGAATATGCATGAATAATTTTTAGCATCCTCGTCATCATCATCATTATCATTGTCATCATCATCAACATCACTATAATCATAATTATTAAAAATAATTACCATTGTATCATCATTATCTTCCTGTTTCTCCACCTCATCACCGTCATTTTCATCACCACTATCATCAAATATTGTTTTCCTCTTCTATCTAAAAACATTGCTAGTAGCCTCCGAGTCTGTGCCATTTCCTCTGCAAAAATATGATATAGCTCAAAATAGTTGACGGTGTCAACAACTGTCTGATATTATTGACCTATGAGCTATGACCTTGACATAAGGGACATATTGAATCATGTAGTGAGACGATGTCTAGTTTATACCTAAAAGTGTTCATATCAAAATTAATAAAGCCTTAATGTATAGCGTTACGATCAATTAAAATAACATCAACACCCTTAAATATAGTTGACTGTATTCCTGTTTTTACCAATTTCATGTTTTGAAGAAGTCGACTCCAGCAAAAACATATTTTTAGACGATATAAACAGTTCGGTTTCAACTTCCATAGTGATGTATATAAGCGAAAATGCACAAATACATCGGGCCTTTTAACTCGTCAGAATTTCGTCAGGCTTTTCGTAAACAGTTCCCCCGCCTAAATAGTGCTGTCAAATTTTTTGACGGCAGACAACAAAGAAAGGACAAAGAGAAAAATAAGAGGAACGGAGTTAGGTTGATTGAAAGATGATCTTGTCGAAAATATTTCTCTTGACCTCTTATGCTCTCTGGTTGAGTCGGGTCGAAATATTTGGAGTGGAGTCGTGTAAGGGGTCTCTTACTCCTGTCATCATTTGTTTAGAATGAGCTGCTGTAAGCGTGTCAACTGAGTGGATGAAGATGCTTAGGAGCCGGGCATCGTTTCACGAGACCGTCGTAAGTACAAGCTCGCCGACATCCCATCGAAGCGCATATATTTTAACACGCGTTTCAATGGGATGTCGGCGGACTTGTACTTACGGCGATCTCGTGAAATGGTACCCTGGTCGGCACGCGACTGTTCAAATCCAGCTATTCTCCATCTCAAACTCTTCATACGTCTCCTAAATGGAGTGGTTTGTTTATAAGAATCATGCATACCACCTATAGCAGTGGCGGCGTTAAAGGGGGACGTGGGGCTTGGGCGTTTGCCCTTATGATTTTTTCACACCCCTCCCCCCGAGAAAAAAGGAAAGAAATTAATCAAGCGAAATTCTTTCAGGAATTTTCCATTTTCCTTTTTTCCCCTTTTTTTCATCATTGTCAGATATTTAAGGCCTCTTACGCCGCCCATGTGGCCTGTAGACATGGTATTATGGAGAAGAACGTCGCGTCAAAATATTATTGAAATGCAGTCGAACTATACAAAAAAAACCTGACAATAACAAGAATATTACATACTTAGGGGTTTTATGATAATAATTCATGTTTTTATATGGTGCCTTTAGTTACTGATCAAAGTGCTTTCCAGAATATTGTTGCCCTGGTCATTGCATCCATTTACGATTCTGCACGAGCATACCAGTCTGGCGGGCATTTTACAGGCCCACATTCCAGATTATTCCAGATTCCAGTCACAATGATATTCGTATCCTACCGGGTACCCATTTAATACACGGGTAGAGAGGGGCAAATGTAGAATAATGTCTTGCCAAATGACATTAATGCCGCGGCGGGACTCGAACCGCGAACCATGTGATCGACAGTCCGGGGACTTATCCACTAGACCACGGAACCTCCACATCACTTTCGTAAACTTGATGTTGATCAAACATACTGCAGTGACCATTTTCCTTCGAAGAATATAAATATGAAATTTCCAAACTGTTGTTACGTTGGGATGAAGTGAAGTCTTTATCTTACACATAGAAAATGCCTGCTTAAAAAAATTTCCGTGTAAAATTATTCCGTGTATAATCGCATTATTTCACCAGAGATTTGGTAATATGACTAGAGAAGATGTGCGCGAAATAACCAGGCAACGGGGTAAAAATTACCAGATTTCTGTTGGCTAACGGTCAACACGAAACTCTGGTAAACTTGAACACTTTTTGTGTTAACATTTTAAACGGAGTTTTTCAGTGTAGAATCTAGCGAATTATCTGCCGATTTAGAAATGAATAAGTGTTTGTTCGTAAGTGAAAGGAAATTCCCATGGGAATATTGATGATGCCTTTGTTACCCTTTTTGGTATACCTATTTGATTTAACGTTTCTTGTTTCACATCAGACAGTCCTTCCGTTATACTGCACTCACCATTCATCATTGCAGGGAGTGTCCAGGAAGCTCTCATCACGTCGTCATGGCAACTGTATGATTTCGCCACGAGTAAAGTAGAAAAGATGATGTGATTTTCAGGGCCGATGCAAAAGCGATTCATTCACTTCCAAGGGCACATTGTATCATTTGGAGCTTACTACGGTATAATGTTAGCGAAAATCGAAAAGAAATCTGAGAGACAGTTTGTAGAAGTGTAATTTCCTTTTAACAACAGCGTGTTATAGTTATGGTAATGTAGTCCGGTAATCACCTTCACCCGATGTGCTACGTCATTGAAACTGGAGCAGGAAGATTCTCATAGCGCTGAACAGCCTTTTGACCTTTGTTTTACTCTTAACGAGCAATCATTGAAATTGAAATTATATGAATAAGTTGGTTACCTGGGGCTCAATGTTTAATTGTTCAAAATCGCTTGCAGTTTAATGCTCACTGTGTTATTTATATTTATTCAAAAATGAAAAGCTGACATGATTCATTTTTGTTTTACATGTTTTTCGTCACATCAAACCCAACTCATTTAATTGTCCCGTACTTTATTTAATCACAAATTCTCATCTCGCATTTATCAAAAAATTTCATATCATCTTTCAGCATACAAGCAGCATGCCTGAGATACGTATCTCTTTAATAACACGAAGATAAGTGTAGCCCCAAAGGAGGAATGCACGGGTGTTTACGATGAAAAACATTTCATTTTAGTCTCCAGTCGGGACTCACCATCGATGGGACTCACTCTTTCAACGTGCTTATTTTCAAATCACGTCAATTATATAATCCAGCAATTTGGAGACTGTCATCGAGTAAACGGATTGTTATAGCTGGAAGCATTGTCAACGTGAGAAAGCGTCAATGACAGATTTGTCGTTTGGAATTAGAAATAGATTAAATGATATGAAATTGACTTTCATGGTTATCGTTGATCTTAAACACAATTCATGTTAAGAAATGAAAACATTGAAAGGAAGGGTTACTCTAGGGAGCGGATCTAGGATTTTGTAAAAGGTGGGGGTACAATGCCGAAAAATAACACATTTAAGGTTGTAATTGCTTTGTTGTTTTGTTTGGTATGCTAACTGGGTTTCAAAAAGGGGCACGGGGCGAGTGAGACTCCCAAAACCCGCCACTGGTTTACCTTTTTAGATGGGGATGTAAAGTCTACCACCTACACCCCCCCCCCCCCTTTCTCACGATTCCACACTGAATTAATCAGGTATTAAGGGTACGTATTATTGTTAACAAGATTCCAAGATGACATTGCGATCCTTAATTGTTAAGTAAGTAAACCATTTCTACGGGTCTTTATTCTCGTTGGGGTATCGCCCAAATGGTCCATTTTGGGAAGGAAGGGTGGACTTAGTTTGACAAGAAATGGGGGGGGGGGCATTGAATGGATGAATCGAAAGCTCGAAAACTTAACACTATTACAACGTCATCCTAATTTCTTTTGCGAGCGAGTAAAGCAAGCCAGTGAAGCTTGGGAGCACACGATCGACATTTTCTGGTGCATATAGTATCGATAATAATGATCGATGCAAATCAGCCAAATATTTATTGATTTGTTTGTGATACCCAACATTTGAGTTACTTTCTTAAAACAGCCATTCACTATCTTTTTTGAGTGGTTTACTCGGGTAAAAAATGCTGCTGTATATTATGAGGAGATAAATAAATCATTTGCCCCCATAACCTCAACGTAGTCATTCAGGTTTGGTATCATAACCTTTACTTAACATCAATGTTGTACGAGGTCACATAGCGTTCAAGGAGCAGAAAGTGAGTGAAAGAAAGAGAGAGTCAGAGAACAGGATGGACAGGCAGAGTATGAAATTATGCATATCATATACATACTGCCACACACATTCTCAAAAAAAAAAAAAAAAATGGTAAAGTAATTCACAGTAGGAGTGTCGCCTGCGTGGTAGGCCAATAAAAGATCTATCGCGTCAGATTTGAGTGTACTTTTGCACTGGAGTGCAACACGGTATACCGACCCGAAAACATTTCTGGAATATCCGTCTCATTCTTGGTCTGTGATATGAATTTCAAATGTTCAGCATTATGGAAATGTATTTTGTGTATGTTTGCTCTGTTAATGACGGGTAGTAGTAGTGCTACGTGACGAAATGTCATGACACAGCATGAAAGTGGGTCAGGTTTTTGTTTAGACCGTATATTGTGGTAACAGAAATTATGATATTAAATAAAATAATTATCTCGAAAAAGTCATTTGATATAAATTACAGCAACAATGAAGACATGACTATAGTAGAAGTAGAAGTATAAATAGTAGTAGTAGTAGTATAGTAGTAGTAGTAGTAGTAGTAGTAGTAGTAGTAGTTGTTGTTGTTGTTTTTGTTGTTGTTGTTGTTGTTGCTGTAGTAGTAGTATATATTAGCAGCAGCAGTATAGTATAGTAGTAGGAGGAGGAAGAGGAGGAGGAGGAGGAAGAGGAGGAGGAGGAGGAAGAGGAGGAGGAGGAGGAAGAGGAGGAGGAGTAGTAGTAGTAGTAGTAGTAGCAGTAGTAGCAGCAGCCGCAGCTGCAGCAGCAGCAGCAGCAGTAGTAGTAGTAGTAGTAGTAGAAGTAGTAGTAGTAGTAGCAGCAGCTGCAGCTGCAGCAGCAGCAGTAGTAGTAGTAGTAGTAGTAGTAGTAGTAGTAGTAGCAGCAGCCGCAGCTGCAGCAGCAGCAGTAGTAGTAGTAGTAGTACTAGTAGTAGTAGTAGTAGTAGTAGTAGTAGTAGTAGTAGTAGTAGCAGCAGCAGCCGCAGCAGCAGCAGTAGTAGTAGTAGTAATAGTAGTAGTAGTAGTAGTAGTAGCAGCAGCAGTAGCAGCAGCCGCAGCTGCAGCAGCAGTAGTAGTAGTAGAAGTAGTAGTAGTAGTAGTAGTAGTAGTAGTAGTAGTAGTAGTAGTAGTAGCAGCAGCAGTAGCAGCAGCCGCAGCTGCAGCAGCAGTAGTAGTAGTAGAAGTAGTAGTAGTAGTAGTAGTAGTAGTAGTAGTAGTAGTAGTAGTAGTAGTAGTAGTATAGTAGTATATTAATAGTAGCAGCAGCAGTAGTAGCAGCAGTAGTAGTAGAAGGAGGATGAGGAGGAGGAGGAGGGGAAGTAGTAGTAGTAGTAGTAGTAGTAGTAGTAGTAGTAGTAGTAGTAGTAGTAGTAGTAGCAGCAGCAGCAGTAGTAGTAGTAGTAGTAGTAGTAGTAGTAGTAGTAGTAGTAGTAGCAGTAGCAGTAGCAGTAGTAGCAGCAGTAGCAGCAGTAGCAGCAGCAGCAGCAGCAGCAGCAGCAGCAGCAGCAGCAGCAGCAGCAGCAGCAGCAGCAGTAGCAGCAGCAGTATTATACTAGTAGAACTGTTATCAATTAGAGCAACTATACCAACAACAGCCACAAGAATGCTAATGATGATGATGATAACTCTTTACCACACTTGTGATGGGTGGAGAGAGACAAATGCGAGTAAAATGCAAGGACACAAAAACTATCAACCTTGTATGGGACCACTCAATCACCGAACCACGATGATTTTGTTCTGTTCCATTTCAAAACAAATTAAAATGGTCTCTTTTTCTTTTTTTCTTTTTTATATATAACTGATGTCAAAGAATTATAAGCTGCTTTATAGAGGAGAAATTGTCTCTATCAAGTGCAGGATAACTCCGTACTCCGCCCTCCCAAGATGGCGGATAATTATTATGTATCAGACACATGCATCGGATCGTGGAGGGTTAACATTAAGTAATAAAGAGGTGAGAGGTATACTCCCTTCTCAATTAATCGACATTATCAATATGGAACCTCCTCATAATAATTGTGCAAGACACTCGATCTACCGTGTCGGGTTTCCCTACCCTGCAGCCAGATTCTCAACGCGCCCTCAACATTATTTTGAACTCCATGCACTGCATCACTTATTGTTGTGTCTTCTCGTTACGGCGGTCGCTTCTTCAGTGAGAGAATGAATTAAAGGAATTCGATCTTAGAGATGGAGGCAGCCGAACATCTGCTGATGATGATACGGGCCATCAAGGGTACTACCAAGGGATGGAATGGTTCATATAAAAAGCAGAAACATTTTCTTAAAAAGAAAACGAGAGGTATATATTTGGAAGATGTGACATGATATCTTGGTTTCCGTCCCAGATCCTCCGTCCATACACAAGGCAAAATAGGAAAAACAACTAACTGCAGAAGCAGAAAGTAAAAACCGGAGGAAGAAATTAGATTGATTCCTTAAAGAAAATGGAGTGGAAGAAACAAACAGGTATAATGTTTTGACTATTTTTTCTTCTAAATTGAAAATCGAGGGAAGGGATGTGAGACGTGTTTAGATGAAAGTATATAGGAGGAAGGAGGAAAACAGAAAATGATAACAAGTAAACGAAGAAAAGATGTTTGAATCCAAAGAGAAAAGGATGAAGATAAAGAGAAAAAAGGGCGAGAGGGAAAGACACAAAGACAAAGAGAGAGGGGAAGGGATAAGAGAGAGAAAGATAGAGAGGGTAGAGAGTGAGAGAGAGAGGGAATGAAAGAGAGGGTGAGAGTGAGAGAGAGAGATAGAGATAGAGGTTGAGAGAGAGTGAGAGAGATATATAGAGAGAGGGGAAGAGAGTGTGAGTGAGAGAGAGAGAGTGGGAGAGGGAGGGAGAGAGGGGTGAGTGAGTGGAGGAGAGAAGGGAGTGCAGAGACATACAGACAGGAGTGGAGATGGGGAGATATACAAGACAAATCCCTAGAAAAAAAATGGCAAAAAAACTGCACATTTCGGTGAAATATTGGAACTGACAGGGTGCATTGTCATTTCACATCTTCTAAAGATTCAAGGTTGAGGTTAAATGGCGCACCTTTCGGTCAAACGGTGTTATCGATACATCCCATCGGTGGTGCTATCGGGAAATTCAGGGTTCAGAGTTGAACTCTCATTCTCAGTATGTGAGGGATGGAGAGAGAGCGAGAGAGAGAGAGACATATAGAGAGACAGAGACATAAAGGTGGTGAAGCTATTGGGGAAAGATAGGCATGACAGGGTTCAAAATTAAACTTTCCTTCTGTGTGTTATGGATGCAGAGAAAGAGAGAGAGAGAGAGAGAGAGAGACGGAGAGACTAATGGTGGCGCTATAAAAATTCAGGGCTCAATTCAGTGTTGGGGATGACGAGAAAGAAAAAGAGAGACAGAGAGAGGGGGAGAGAAAGCAGTTAATATCCAGGGCATAAGTTTTTGTCTGTCGGTATGATGGTAGTGTTGCTTGGATTAGAGACCTATTGGATGATGTTGACAAAGAGGCCCAAGCAACCAGATCCGATTAATTGATGAACAGCAGTATCCATTCATTCAACGATCAAACGACCTCTTCTTATTCCTCCTCCTCCTCCTCCTCCTCCTCCTCCTCCTCCTCCTCCTCCTCCTCCTCCTCCTCCTCCTCTCCTCTCCTCTTCCTCCTCCCTCTTCTTCTTCTTCTTCTTCTTCTTCTTCTTCTTCTTCTTCTTCTTCTTCTTCTCCTCCTCCTCCTCTTCCTCCTCCTCCTCCTTCTTCTTCACCACGTTCTCCTTTGTTTCTTTTTCTTTTCATACTCCTCCTTCTTCTCCTCCTTCTAGTTCTTCCTTTTCTCCCTCTTCTGTTTCCCTTCATTTTTTCTTTTCTTATTTCTCCTTCTTAATTGTCCTTCTTCTTCTCCTCTTCCTTCTCCATGTTCTGTTTGAAATTCTTCTTCTTCTCCTTTCCCCTTTTTCCCCTATATCATCTTCTCATGATTCTTTTCTTTTCCGTCTTCTGGTCCTTTTCGTTCTCCTCCCCCTTTTTTTTTGGGGGGGGGGGTCGTTTTCGTCTTTTCCTTCTACCTCTCCGTCCCCTTCATGTTCTTCTCCTTCTTCTCTCTCATTTTTTCTTCTCAAAATCAGAAACAGAATCAAATGGGTGACTACAGTATTGTATTAAGGAGGAACGAGTGGGTAAGATAGAATGAACATAACTGTATTTAGTCGATTACATATTATACAGGGCTCTTCTTTCTTCTGTAAAAAGAAGATAAAAGAGGGGGGAGGAGAAGCCTGCATTCGATCCCTTTTTTATACAAAATTCAAAAAAATAACTTTATATTAAAAAAAAAAACTATGATAAATTTAATCCAAATGTAGATCATACTGTTTGAAATGGACTGGTGTCGTGGTATAGGGATAAGTCACCGGACTGTGGATCACAAGGTACGGGATCACAAGGAGAAGAGCATGATGAGTAGGATCCTTTGATGGAGCTTAGAGAAAGAGAAGAAGGATGAAGAGGAGGATGAGACTACGGAGGAGCAACGAGAGGGACGAGAAACGGGAGGGAATATTTTCTAAAGAGGTTGATGTGACCCGAGAATGACTTTCATCAAGAGAGATTAACAAGATGATATCCGGTGATGTGCTATGATCGGACATCAATCCACTCCGAGGGTTCACTTCCAAGGGACCCACGAACTCTTGCATCATAATACAAGGTGTCTAGTAAAAAAGGGAGAGCAACACGATGATATCCGGTGATGTGCTATAATCGGACATCGATCCACTCCAAGGGTTCACTTCAAAGCGACCCATGCATGAACTCTTGCATTATAATACAAGGTGTCTAGTAAAAAAGGAGAGTAACAAGACGATATCCGGTGATGTGCTATGATCGGACATCAATCCACTCCGAGGGTTCACTTCCAAGGGACCCACAAACTCTTGCATCATAATACAAGGTGTCTAGTAAAAAGGGAGAGTAACAAGACGATATCCGGTGATGGGCTATGAGCGGACATCAATCCACTCCGAGGGTTCACTTCCAAGGGACCAAGGGACCAACGAACTCTTGCATCCTTGTACAAGGTGTCTATACAAAAAAAAGTGAGAGTATACAAGACGATATCCGATGATAGATATGATAGCTATGATCAATCTACTCATAGGGTACAGTTCCAAGGGAATAGCAAAATCTTGCATCCCTATACAAGGTGTCAGTCTTTTACGAAATGCATGCATTGATGGAGCCATTACTACATCTTGTGGTAAAGAGTTCCACGTCCTCACGATCCTCAGGAAGAATGACTGCCTGTTATGCTCAGTTTTGGACTTGGGGAGCACACTTCTGGACTCGGGGGGAACACTCTTTTGAATTCGGGGGGGGGGGGGACACACTGTTGAACTTGGGGAACACACTTCTCGACTTTGGGAACACATTTCTGAACCTTAGGAAAACACTTTTGAACCTTGGGGACATACTTCTGGACTTGGGGAACACACTTTTGGACTTGGGGAACACACCTCTAAACTTGGAAACACTCGTGGAAACACACGTCTGGACTTGGGCAACACACTTCTGGAATTGGGGAACGCACTTGACTGGAAAAACGAAGGTCTCGGGATCGAGCTTTGACATGACACTAGTCTTAATTCCTTTTGTAAGACATTAGACACGTCATACCTATGAAAGACATAGGGACCTGGTAGGACGCTAAAAGCCAGTGCGATTGAATCTGTCATGTGCCTACAAAGCGACATCATGAGATATCGCAAGCTTTCTAAAGGTATCACAAGCATGCTTTAATGTTTAATGAAATGGGATACAGGAGCGTACATGACTGCTTACATGAGGATTCAGTGTTCTTGGAAATGACATTTATTGTTAGCCATTCATGACTCAATCAATATCAATAGAGATTGATACTAACATTTATATGATTAAGGTCGAGTAATGGAATTTAGTAGAGAACGTTTCGAATTCATTGTTTATCGAGCAAAGAATGAGACATTTGAAAGATATGAAACATCAAACATACAAGACCTTCCTAGCAGGGGCGGTGGACCGTCTTTCAGAGTGGGGAGCACCAACAAAAAGAGCACTGTGGGGAAAAAAGGGGGCACCTCCAAGGGGTGAAAATAAAGCAAAGAGGGAACATTTTGTTAAATTAATATTACCCTACTGTCTAATTAATAATTATGTTATCAAGCATCATCTTCTTCATTTTTATTGTGGTTCTGGACACTGCTTCCGCATTCCCAATTAGCAGTTGTGTGTAATGGTCTAATGAATTATGTGCGAGCGAGCAAAGAGAGCGAACAAATAAAATGTAGACTTTTTTTCTAATTCTGAAGTCCTTGGGTTGTGCATTATTTACAGCGATATAATGAAAATGACAACGGCAAATGCATTTGGGAGAAATGTTGAATGATCTCTTAATTCGTACATTAACCCTTTCGTTTTTCTTTAGGATTACATGGATATACTAGTATACATACTTTATGAGATTTGCTTGATTTCATTATAATGGCATACTATAAAAGCAATTTTGTGAGATGTTTGCAGAAAATATTGCCCTTACTTGCTGTAAATTATGGGCACAATCGAGCGAGCGGAATGAGAAATCCTTTGCTGGGGGGGGGGGGTTGTGCCCCTCTTGCCTCCGGTTTCGCTGCCTTACATTGTAGTTGTAGTAATATGGGTACCTGTTACAGTACACAAAGCCCCACTGATTCTTTGAACCTAGATTTGGCTCGTTTGTAACAGTGGGAAATATAGGTAAAAGGGGGCACTTATTAGAAGAGAAACAGGCACTTATCAGAGGCGGAAAGTGGCACGTATAAGAGGTGGAAAGGGGCACTTATGAGAATAGGAATAGGGCACATATTATATAGTAATAGGGGCACTTATCAGAAGTAAAAAGGGAGCACTTATCAAATTTGAAAAGAGGCACTTGGCAGAAGGGGGAAGGGTACTTATTAGAAATAAAAAGGGGCACCTATCTGAAGTAAAATTGCACTTATCAGAGGGAGAAAAGGGTACTTATCGGAGAGATAAAAATGCAATTATCAGATTTGAAAAGGGGCACTTATCAGAGGGGGAAAAGGGCACTTACTAGAAAGGAAAAGGGACACATTTAGTAGTAAAAAGGGCACTTATCAGAGATGAAGGGGCATTTTTCAGAAATAAAAACGACACTTTTGGGGCACTTGAAAAGTGGGGGCACTGTGTCACCCTGCCCCCCCCCCTTCCCAGGAGCACCGCCTCTGCTTCCTAGAAATCACAACACCTGAAGCACAACACAAATGTATTGTTCAAGACTGTCGGATCGATTTTTTTTTATCTTTCTTTGCTCGTTATTCAGCTGCTGTTCTACATTTTATATCACAATCGTTTGACAAAATAGAAATCAAGAAAAGCCTACTATACGCTAATAACTTCGAGGAAATAAGCATCAAAGGTTGAAAACAACGCAGTGACTTTGTGAGTACAGCGCAAGTATTTTACATTAAAATTTATAAGAAATCTATCGTCATTATTGATAACACCGAAAGGTAACCATGGTAACGTTTCCGGAACATCTTTTTCAGATTTTGTATGAATTCCGATGATTGTGCTCGAGACATGCCTTGCGTACAGAATTTCTCATTTTGTTCTTTCAAAATGTTATCAGTATAATAGCCCTTCTAACAAGTATTATAAATGCGTCATATATATATTCAAAAACATGTAACTGGATATCGATACAACTTGACAACTCCACAATGAATGTTTTGAGAACAAAACAATGAATGTCCACTTACCAAATGATCATGGACAGGGGATGTTGTTTTCCATAACTATCTTGATATAGAAATAATCTTACGTCACATTCTGTTAAAACTATCAATTTTTCAGTTGTCCATATTGTAAATAAACATCTGCATACATTGAAAAGAGAACAGGGGAGCGTTTCATGAAAGGAAGTTGTCGGATATTTTATCCGACAACTGTTATAAGCTACTGAAATCCTTGCATCTGATTGGCTGAGAGCAAATTTGTCGGATAAAATATCTGACAAGTCCTTTCATGAAACGCCCCCCAGGAAACTATTATGGAAATGAGAACGAAAAGGCTGAAATTGATAACTGGAGATCTTTTCGTAATGGAGTCATACATGCGGAGCATTGATTGATTACGACGAGAGGGGCGTACGGGGTTCGACACAATGGAGTCATTAATAACACGGAAAGGGGACAAATGTCACAACTTCCTCCCAGATATAGGTCAAAACATCCTCATTCTGTAATTTTCAACAAATTCATCTCTTTTTTTTTCGAGGGTAAAGCTCGGTCTCTACTGCTGGCGATGAAAAAAATTATGAATGTTGCACATAGAAGCCTCGCACTGGCGGCCTTGGGATGTGATAAAGTTGTCATGTAAGCGTGCATCATCTGAATCATTACGATGGCTGTCATTTTGACAGTCTTAATCTCTGTCTCCGTCTCATCAAAACCCTTGGATCTCATTAAGACGTCAACCAGATGTTGAGTGAGTATCTTATCCCCTCTCCGCCCCCCCCCCCGCCAGCGGTTCCCGACCCCCCCCCCCCCCCCCACCACTACCTCAGTCTGAACAAATCTTTCATTCTGATATTTGCTTTGACATTGACGCGCCTTTTTTTACAAAGACGATGCAGTGGCGCAGCCTCAGGGGGCAGTGGAGTACGTGTCCTTCCTCATAAGCATGGACTACAGAAATGAAGAACATTAACAAAATAAAAAATAAAAAGAGAACGCGAAGATGCAATAGGACATACCGCGAACTTTATAAATTAGCTCTCTCTCTCTCTCTCTCTCTCTCTCTCTCTCTCTCACTTTCCCTTTCCATATTTGTTGCCATCATGGGGGGGGGGGGCACTGATTGCTGCAGTTTTTTCGATATAATCTACATGCGTTTGCCAATTATATGTATTTTTTTTTTTAAAGTTTAAATCCTCATCTGATTCGCAACATATTATCACTGTGCCCAAAACTTTCCAATTAAAAAAAAAATCCTTACAACTTTCAACCATTTGAGAGTACCTGAACACACTTTTGAAGAGATGCAACAAGCCGATTTGTTATGGAAAAAAAGGAAAATATATCTGTTTTTCTCCGAAATCTATTCTTGTATCCAGAACTTAATAATCAGGCCATGATGAAAGTTTGCAATTAATTCTTTCAACACATATGTGGAGCAGAGAGGAGCATAGAGGTCATTTCTACTTTACAAAAAATAGTCCAAAATCTATTAATTTTCCTCGCAATCTAACAAGTTTTGACGATCAATTGACCACGGAGCTTTGCAATCGATTCTTTTATCTGCGGCAGCCTATTTACGCAAGACAACCCATATTAGGTGGATAAAAGTATTCCCTATTGGTGTACAAAGGGTCGTGTTTAAGCCTCATCAAAGAAATGACCATGCTCAGATTTCATTCCAAAGTTATATTACTTTGCTTAAAGAGAAAATTGAGCCCTTGCAAAGGTGAAAAAAGTAATTTGTGGGCTTTCTCTTCATTTTTGTTCCTGTGTGAAAGAGGAGCAAAGTAGCAATGACACCTTTAAAGGATTGCTCATGGAATGCTCCCATATCCCAAATATGACTTTAAAAAAGATATATAAATTTCAGTCTACATTTTGGTACCACATGATTACGTGTGTGTCCCATATACCCATTTCTGTGTGCAGTGCTCTTCACTTCATGTGATTTTCAGCATGACTGAGTCAATTTCTGGTCATCGTGATGTTTCAAAAACTTCAGAACACAATTATTCTTAAAGTGTACCAATCACCTGAAAAAAATAAATAATTTGTGTACAGCTAGAAAGTATAAAATCAACCTCAAAGAACTTAATCTGGTATTCTATAGGTCAACAGTTAATGAGTATGAAGGAAATAAAGGATAACATGAAAATGCTTGCGCGGAACCCAACTCCGAGTTTGGTTCCGCGCGAGCCTTTATCTTGGCGAGCGCGTACGGGTGCGTTGAGTAGTCTACTCACGAGTCGCTTTTACGCTTATAGAGAGTGTAATTGATATTGCAATATCTCTTTATAGAATATTTGAAGCCCATATTTTGAATATAGTATAACTACATGAAACCTCTAACATACAGAGCAAAATTATTTTGGTGATTGATACCCTTTAACATGGAATAGCCGTTTTAGAATAGTCACATGACCGATATACAACTTTGATATTTTAAAGTATTTCTGACACACTTAAATCCTGAAAAATGCCTACTATTTTCTTCAGACTTCATTTTCTATATAAGAGAAACATTTTGGCCAGTGGTTAATCTAAGGCTAATCTTGGATCCTATGGCAATTTGGACTGATTTTGTTTAATTGTTCATTCTATGGATTGCAAATAGCTGACACTACCTTTAAGCAGACCAGTTTTCCAAATAATTTAAAAACAAAAATTCTGCTCTCTCTCTCTCTCTCTCTTTGCTCTACTCCCCTTTAATAATAAAGTCATTAAAGACACACTTCAGGGGCCCGTTTCATAAAACCTATTATCAATAACAACTGCCACATAATATTTATCTATGACAAATTTGCTCTCAGCCAATCAGATGCAAGTATTTCAGTAGCCTTATAACTGTTATTGTAACTTATCATAGATATCAAGTTTTATGAAACACGGCCCAGGAGTAAAAAGTAGTGAACCAGGGCAGAGAATTTAAACTAGATATAGCCATGATGTAAAGCCTATGGGCGGGGCGAGGTGGCTTATTTTTTAGGGGGTACAGGTCTAAAAAAAAATCTCTGCCAAGCAAAAAATAGGCTTTCACAGTTTTCTGTGTGTTTGTGTCTAAAATCTTTGGAAACAAATTTTTGAAATTCTCACATTTTCGGAATCAGGCTACGTAATGTATCCAAAATCTCTGACAAGCAAAAAGGAAGTTTTATCTTTTCTTGCATGTATGAAAAATCACTGGGAAGCAATCGACTCCTATACAGTCAGAGACTATCACATGCACCTTGAGAGCAATCGATAACCTTGTTTTGTGCAAGTATTAGTTTCATAATCATAACAAAAAATTTAATATATACAATTCTTTGTAAGATCGATCGGGATAAATTTTTCGCAGTTTTAAAAGGTAGTTTACAACGTATAAAGATATTCAAAAATTTCTTCACGTTGTAAACTACTTTTTATGCCTCAAGTAATATTTTGGACAAATGAAATGAAATCAGATCAACTCTAAGATCGGATGAAAGATATCTCGTCCGCATTCTCTTTTTTCCTGACATGATACAGATTTATCTGCAACCTGACCTCCTTTACACATCCTGGAACTTTATCAGGACAACTACCTCTTATGACAATTCCCCGGAAAAAAAAACTATCCTGGCCATCTTTCGGACAAGCTACCCCCATAGAAATAAACTAGTTCCCCTCACACCACTAACTAGGGGGTTAATGAATTTATGGTGTAGATTCCGGGGTAATTGTAACAGGGGTTACCTGTCCGGGGATGATGGACCTTCGGCAGTTGTCCTAGAGGGGGATTGACCGGAGTAATAGTCCTGGGGTAGTATCCTATAAGAATCCTCTAAATATGCACTGGAAAATGTCCGAAAACGTTCGACTGGCCCTTCCACCCTTTTAATGATGTAATGCAGCACATCACGTGACCCTCTTGGGTGATCTGCTTGTTGGCTTGCTTATCGCTAGAGAAAATATAAAACATTCAGATGTCGGGCGTGTTTAAAAAAAAAGTATTTTGGGGAGGGGGGATTAGTGATGTGACCCCATTCAATCACATATATTAATTCTATTGTTTTATAGAACAAATCTAACTGAACCACGCGCAAAGTGACCACTCTGACGTCTACCGGTCAGCAGACGTTGGTTTTGGGGTCCATTGTTGTGGTCATGTGGCGGACAACAATGACAGGATGACTGAGCGTAGACATGGTTATACCCAGTTGGTTGGAAAAGTCCACAAACAAAAAATATCTTTAAAAGGTCAAACAGAAATATTGAAAAGATATGTACATGGCCTCTGAAACACAGGGTGGTTTTGTGCATGTCTGTGTGGTTGTGTTTATACTTGATTATGAGAATGGTTTTGTAAACCATCCCCGCTTTCACACGGAGGCAAAATTTAGTTAGTTTATATGTCGTATGAAATTTAGAATTTCCCAGGTCCCTTTTTAAACTGCTGACAACAAACCTCATGGCAGTTCAAAATGCTTTTAGTTTTCTTTCGACGACCCTTGTTTCACTGATACGTGAGGCAATATCGAAATCCAAATTTAGTTAATCATACTGATATCAAGATTTACTAATCCCTATGTAAAATTAGAATGAGAAATTATAGTGAACTTATGATGGTTTTAGAAGAGGGATTTAAGTTATGCAACGCGATCAACCATGTTGGGGTATATTCACTAACATTAGATAGGCCTACATTAAGACGTTTAAATTTCTCAACGCTGTCCTGGATGACATTGTTGCTTGTTGATGATGACCGTTATATATCTCGCTGTAGTAGTTGTTTGTGATAGGAAAAATTCACCTTGTATCTTGAGGACATGCAGACGGTCTTGTTACTGTAACAGGAAGCTATCGGTGGTATTGTTGCCTGTGACGCTTCCTGTGATTTTTGGATTTATGGTGTGTTGGGTTCCCGCCACTTCCTACCTCTCCTCTTCGAAACCCCGTGATCTATTGATCGATTGTACGTGAGTGATTCACTATCACTCTTTAAGTCGATTGGATTGACAAGTTTGACCTTGTAACTCCAAAAAGTGACATGTTTCCAAAGAAATTGAAGGGCTCCATACGTGCTATGTTTCCAAAGAAATTCAAGGGCTCCATACGTGCTATGTTTCCAAAGAAATTCAAGGGCTCCATACGTGCCATGTTTTCCATAATGATTGAAGTGAACCGGATAGTAATTGATGTTTTAAACGACCCTAAACACATTTTGAACATTTAAATATTCAAATGATGTGTATGCACTTAGACGACATTTTTCCCATCATACTGAATATCAAGTGTCCCCTGTCCCCCCCCCCCTCTTCCATACACTCCTTTCCTCTCTCTTTCCCCTCTCTTCAGCTAACTCCCACTCTCCTTCCCCCTCTCTCTCTCTCTCTCTCTCTCTGTCCCCTCCAACCCCCTCCCCCTCTCTCTCTCACTCTCTCTCTCCCTATGTCCTCCCCCTCTCACTCTCTCTTTATCTCCCACTCTCCTTTCCTCTATCCATTCCCTCTTCATCAGTTTTAATCCATGAATGCATCGTAATGTCAGTCTTCATTATCGGTAATTCTCTATTTATGCTAATAGTTTTCTCTCGCTTTCTCTCATTCTCTCTCTCTCTCTCTCTCTCATTCTCTCTCTTTCTCATTCTCTCTCTCTCTCTCTCTCATTCTCTCTCTTTCTCATTCTCTCTCTCTCTCTCTCTCATTCTCTCTCTTTCTCATTCTCTCTCTCTCTCTCTCTCATTCTCTCTCTTTCTCATTCTCTCTCTCTCTCTCTCTTTCTGTCACACTTTTGCTCACTTAAATATTTTTTAATGTTTTCTCCCCCTTCCCCCGCCTCTCTTCTCCTCTCCGCCCTGTCCACAACATCTGGGCGAAAACAAAAACATCCTTTTCTTGCCCAAGCCAAAGCAAAGATGAAGAGGATGAAGAAGGTCAAGAGTGTGTACGTGAAGGTTCTCTATCATTCTCATTAAGATGACGTCATGTATGACATCATTGTAAGGTTCAATGACCATCAGGAACTGCTAAGTTGTAAACATGCACTTTCAAGACGAGAAGAAAAGATGAAGCAGCGTCATTAAATGTAATCCTACATGTTTGTAACAAAACTTTGTTATCATGCGACTACATTTTTAGGTTTGTTGGATGAGAGAAAATATAAAAATAGGGAATTTGCCATAAAAAGACATAACTATTAATTTTAACCAATATGTACAGAGTGTATTCCCCTGGTCCTCTCTCCTTCTTTTCTCTTATATTTCTTTAGTCTCATTCTCTCCTTTATTTATTTCTTTATTTTTTATTAATGTCTCCTTTATTAAAAAGCAGGGTAGTCCCATTAAAGCCGCAAGGCCTGATTTCCAAGGGAGTCCTGCTGTATAGCAAAACACATACAATACAAATAACATACATTACAAACTTATAAAATCATATAGTAACACATCTCATGAGAGAAATCAATTCTCTCTTCTCTTCCTCCCTTCTTTCTTTTCCCCCCATTCTCTCCCCTCTTCTCCCTCCTCTCTTTATCTCTTCTCTTTCCTTCTTCTCTTCCTCCCTTCTCTCTCTTATACTTCTCTGTATATATTCACAACTTTGTTCCAGCAGTTATCATCACACGTACTTAATTGAAGACGACTGAGACTACATGATAGGTCAGGAAGGTGACTGCATCAGTGGTGTTATCGCTCTGGACTTGTAACTTGCTGACAAAATGCTGTGCAGAGAAAAATCTCATCAGCCGTAACATGAACTTCAATGATATAGGGCCTATACATAATTTGTAACAAATCATTAACACGCAATACAATCAGGTTTCATGGAATACGACACGGGACTGAACGAATATAATCATATTATACAAGTATATGATGTAAATGTACTGTTGTTGTCGTAACTAATGGTCATATACCTCTTATACTTTATATCACATGCTAGAGTTTTCCAAAGAATATAAAGTTGTTTTAGACAAGCGTGTAGCTATAATTATAAACATCATTTTGGAGTAGGATATATGACTTGTATAAGAATGGCTTATAATACATCGACACAGGACATATAGGCGGATCTTTATCGGAAACAAAATCGCCCCGTATATATTGGAACCCCCCCCCCCCACCGCCCTCTTAAAAAAAAAAAAATTAAATAAATACATTGGCGCTATGTGTCACACTACCTAAATTGACTTTTGCAGTTATCAAACACCCTTCAACCCCCTTCAGAAAATGCCGGATCCGCCCTTCTAGTATGTGTAATAAGAACAGACACGAACAGGATGTCAAATCTCTCTCTCTCGCTTTCTCTCTCTGTCTCTCTGTCTCTCTCTCTCTCTCTCTTTCTCTCTCTGACCCATACACTCTTCTCCCTCTCCCTCTCCCCCTTTCTCTCTTTTAAGCTCTCCCTCTTTCTCTTTCTCTTTTCTCTCTCTCTCTCTTTTCTCTCCCTCTCTTATTTTTCTCTCTCTCTTTCTCTCTCCAACTATTTAAAAAAATGTTTATTACCCCCTTACTGTTGTCCATCATCCTTTAAGCAATCAAACCCGAAGGTATTCCTGTCAGCGTCGTTAAGAAGAGGTAATCTTTAGCGGTCATCTTTATAGAGGTCAAGGGTGAAAACATGAGGTCATTGGGTCATTGGGTCATCATCACCCTGACCCCTCCAGGAATCTTCATCCTCCTCCCCTCCTTCTCCTTCTCTATCAATCATTCATTCATTCTATCTCCATCATTTACTTCTGTGTTCGATCATTGAGCTCTTCTTCTCAGAGTTTCATAATTATATGTCCCTAGTGCTATAGTGGACAGTGGCGTAGCTATGGGGAGCACGGGAGCACGTGCCCCCAATCAAAATTAATGACGAAAAAATAAATAAAAATAAAAAAGAGAGGGGGAAAGGGAACATGAAAAGAAGAAGGTACAATCCCTCCCACACCCTCCCATCTCTTAATTCCCATTACAAACATCGAATAAGACAGGCGCCAACCCCCCCCCCCCCCACCACACCCTCCCTCCAACCATACCGGTGCTCCCTAAATGTGTGGACCCACGGTACGCCACAGGCAGTGGATATTATTTCCAAATGTGCCTACAAAATCCCCATTATTTGGGAGAATTACCCCCTCCGTTCCCCCAAGCTACACGCCAATGCACTTCCAAAAAGAATGCACTGACATGATAGAATTGTGATTATTCCTAATTCAAATCACGAATATTACGTACAAGCATACAAATTTAAATTCATCTCCAAAAGACAATGAAATTAACTGAAAACAGATTATTATAGTCATTCTGTTTAAAACAGCATGCCTCACATCGACTGTGTAATATGATACAATGGTGTGGGTACAGATTCCCCCCCCCCCCCACCCCCACACACACACACACACACACACACACACACACACCCACCCACACGCACCCATACACATACACACAAAAAAATCAATAATCGAGGAGAAATAACATTTCAACTTTCATCCTCTCCGGTTTTGGTGTGGAATGTGTATGGAATGGTAATTCGATATTCGTTTCTGAACAGTCCTTTTCTAAATCTAACTAACTTCTATTTATAGTTATGCTTTATTTCATCTCTTTTTTCTTATAGGACAAATATTAGTCTACTGACGGTCTCTGCTATTTCAAGTGCGAAGAAAGAAGAGGTATAATCGCATAAAATACTTTCACTCACAACTGACATAATTCTCACAACTAAACTAAACTAAACGTTGCTCTCACATTGGGCTCACATCCTCTCCTAGCATAAAAGGTATCAAAAGAGACACACACAGAAAGAGAGAAAAAAAAAAGGTTAATGAAAACTTACCTTCTTTCTGTACTGTTGCGGTAGAGTCTTATTCCAAAGTGTCGTACGAGGATAAGGATAACAACTTTGTTCTCATTTTCTATCACAGTCTGAAACAGAAAGAAAGTACCTTTGACTATTTCAACATCGCATAGTAGACAGTACAAGTCATGTCATTACAGTATAGTATGAACGTCGCGGGATATCTCAGTCCACGGAGATAGCTCTAGCGCAGATATTAACTCATCAAGCATTGGTACGCATACCAAGATGCTTGCACCATCACAAGCACTATAGCGCGGAAGGCGATGAATACCGAACGCCACCTCTAATGAGCCCCTGAGCTGTCCCGTTGAGTGCCCGCCCGCCTGCCGGTAGACCTTCCGCCCATTTACACAACGAGCTCCGACTGCGCGAACAAAACCAGTTAAAACTTGTGACGGGTATGATAATGGAAAAAGAGAGATATTATGTACTCGGATCGAGTTGGAAGCGAAAACTGTTGCGGTTTTCTCCTCTTCTGCCGTGCTAAGACGAAATTAGGGCAGCACTCGGAGACTCGACTCTCTTCTTACACTTTTGAAGAAAAGAAAGAAATGTTAGAGGAGCAGCGTGTTACAGCACGGGATTGAGTGATATGAAAGGTTTAATTGTCAGGATAACAAAGTTAACCACAGAGTCAAAGACCGTGGCGAGTCGGCTTGCATCAGGCATACTTTCAATGAAAGACTGCTGTCTTCCCCTCGTAATATGTTCTTCATAGTAAGAACAATCTTCAGGTTTACCATCGACTCGTTTCAATGGAATTAAAGTCCATGGAAGGGGCGATGAGCCCCACCTACATTACTCTAAATCCCATTTAGTGCTTGTTTTGTTTATTTGTTTGTTTGTTGGTTGGTTGGTTGGTTGATTCTAGACTTTCAGATCATTCTGAAGATTATGTTTTAATGTGGAAAGTTTAAACTAATAATGTCTCTTCTTAATACGTGTATTTTACAGAAGCTTCCGCACGAAGGGCCAGTCGCACAGCGAAAAGAAAAACATTTTTTCTCCCCAGACAATCTAAGAAAAAGAGTATATGAATCATTTTATGATTCCAGATTTGGTGTAATTCTTTGTAAATATGTTAAGATGTGACACTATACATCCCCATAAATCAAGTGACAATTACGGTGTTGTCGTGTAAGGTTAAGTTTAACGACATCGAAAATCCGATCATAAATACTACTTTATTTTGAAGGTTTTTGTCTCAGTATGGATCATATATTATACTGTGTAGGGGTTCAGGAACATTGAATACCTGCATGTATGTGTGGGTGTATGTAATAGAGAAAGAGAGAGAGAGAGAGAGATGGTGAGAGTGTGTGGGTCGGGTGTGGGTAAGTATGTGTGCGTGTGTGTAAGTATGTGTGCGTGTGTGAGTGTGGGTGGGTGGGGGTGCGCCAGTGCGTGGAAAATTAAGGCGTCGCATATAATGAATGCAAGATTACGTTTAAATGATATACAACACCACTCATTTTTTCTCATTTTTTAATATTTAAATTTGTATTGATCAAAATCAAGTAGCAATTACAATGAACAAAGATATAAACAATATAATATTGAGGCAAGTGGCAAAGTGACAATGGAGAGATTATGTTATACAATTACAGTACCTTTGTAAGTGCAATTGTTTATACATCAACTATATAAACATCAAATAAAGTATAATCTCGACCTTCGAAAGAGAATAGCAAGTCTACCCTTATTCTTCGCTATTCTATACTCTAAATCTTTGTTGGACTTTATGAGGGCCTTGAAACCATCCAAATTTGGGAAGATTCCTCTCAATCTGCAAATATTAGCATAATATTTAAGCACCAAAACACATGTTAAAAATTTATCATCTTAAACCCCAAAAAGCTTTTCAAATCCGGAAATATTCATATTAACACCAGTCATTTTTGTTAATAAGACCCCACAAATCATTGTGCCATTGAACTCTGATTTTTAAAAAATGTATCTAATCTGTTAAAACGTGTGGCAAACTTATAGAAAAGACAAGACCACTGTCGAAATATAAACTCAAGACAATTTCAATAGTCCTGTCTATCACCTTTACAAATGTGCGAACATTACAATGGCGTATTACGTAATCCGAACAAGATTTCTTTGGGCAGTACAATGGGCCTTTGAAATTGCCCTTGAGTTTATTTTTCGAAAGTAGTTTTTAATCGTGTTTATGTAAATGTATATGATGAAAACAACATAGAATACTGAGCAATATCTCCTCTCAAAACGCCATAAATTCTGGTTGGAACGTATTCGAAATAAATAAATGATTTACATGTACATGAAAAAAACAAAACAACAAAAAAACAATAGTAGAGTAGAGTCCGGCTATAGAGGATTTGAATGAACGGTAGTAATTCTTTGAAACGTAAATAAATTTGGGAAATAAAGCTTTCGATGCTTGCGAAGTAGCAATGTGACACGCGATGTCGGCTCTGTTTTTTTCACCTCTGATGTATAGACGAAAAATAAACATGTCAATCTAAGCTTGATTCATGTGCGACAAAGGTCTAGGCCAAGACATGTGTATCAAGATGATTTACTTGGAAAAGGTGTGCGAGAAAGAAGAGTGAGAGGGAGGGAAAGACAGAGAGTGAGAGGGGGAAAGAGAGAAAGAGAGATGAGGGGCGGAAGGAGCGCTTGAGATGCAAAGTGAGAGCCATTGTACAGACCATAGAGAAAAAATTAGATAGAAAGAGTAAGAAAAATAGAGACCCGTAAAGAGAAGTTAGAGAGAGAGAGAGAGAGAGCACGAAAGAAAGAGAGAGAGGGGGAGGCAAAAGAAAGATAGAGTGTGTGAAAAAGAATTCAAAGAGAGCATAACCAGTAATGAGAATGACTGTTGTATCAGTGAAAAAGTTTTATAGGATAGTAATTTTGGATATCTGATTTATACCCATTTATTTAAAGTGTACCAATCACCTGAAAAAGTAAATTGAGTACAGCTAGAGCGTATAAATCTAACCTCAAAACAATTTACCCGACCTTCTATAAGTTAACGGTTAAGGAGTTTGAAGAAAATAAAGGAAAACATAAAACCTATGCATAAAACCCCTTCGCACGGAACCCAACTCTGACTTCGGTTCCGCGCACCCTTATTTGAGCGAGCGCGTAAGGATGCTTCGACTAGTCTAGTCACAAGTCGCCGTAATGTTTATTTAGAGTGTATTCAAACTTGTAATAACTCTTTATTGATTTAACATTTGAAGCTCATACTTTTAGTATAGTATAGCGACATGGAACCCCTAACATAGGAGCAAAATAGTTTTTGGTGATTGATACCCTTTAACAAAATGGGGGTGTAATTAGATCATGAAGGGTTGCAGGCTCATAGTTTTAGGTGAGATCATCTTAAAATATTAAAGAGTGCAGCAGCTCACCCTGTGTAACTTTCATGTCCATGCAGAGTTAAATTATAAGTGCTCTTTTGAAATCTGTTTCGTAGGGGCATCTGGTGAGATTGTCCCACCACAGCCCCCCCCCCCCCCCCCCCCCACCTACGCCACTGGAAATCAAACAGTGCACAACAAATGACAAAACTCACAAAAAGATACGAGGGAAGATTCTTTCAATATTATGCATTCATCCATCTTATTGGTTCGGATGGATACTCCCCCTGCAAGACTGATGGGGTAAACAAAATCAACGAAGACATTCCCTTGGTACACTTTTGCAATTACATTTCAGGATGGACAATAGAACGAACGGCGCAAATATAAGAGATGCGGTCTCAGCGTGAGCGATAACTATCTTATATCATTAAGGCTTACTGGGAAAGAAAGGATGGTTAAAATGCATCCCCTTCTATTATTAATAGTTTCGTTATCACAAGTTTGACTTTCTTGTTGTTGAATGGCTGTACAGAAAGTTCCCAGGATTTGACAAAAAGTGTATTAAAATTCTCTTCAGAGGAATCAATAAAACAAAAGCTATTGGTAGTGAGGAAACATTTTTTTTCTCTCTCTCTCTTTATAAGGTTTTCATTTTTTAAATCATAATCAGCAGCAGCAGTAAATTACTGTAGGTATTTACAGTAAATTACTGGCAACCCGGCTGAACAGTAAAATACTGTATCATTTACAGTTCAATACTGTATTTTTACAGTTATATACCGCTGTTTACCATTTAACTGTAGAATAAACAGTACAATACCGTGAAAATACAGTAATTTACTGTGCAGCGGGTTGCCAGTAATTTACTGTAAATACCTACAGTAATTTTTTACAGTGTATAGCCTATAGAGAATGCCTGAGGGCTCATGCCAACCCATAAATTTATGATGCCCGAAGGTGTCCTCCAGGTACCCCCTGCTAACAAAACTGCCAAGTGCGAAGTGCAACAGAAATAATAAATGTTACAACTTGTTACGAAGTAACGAGGTGTAAGCTCATTTATGCTTTAAAATGTCAGATTTTTTAAAAAGAGAAGTTGCAGTATCTTATCGATATAATTGATATTGCAGTCAATAAAACTGGAAATGCTCGTGAATAATCTAGAGGTAACTGAGTCCGTGTGTGATCAATATGCATACATACTATTTTTCATATTCAGCTTTAATCCCTACGCAATGTAAATACCACGTCACTAGACCAATTATGTCCCCGATAGCTCTCAGACTTTGATTATTTCGGCCTTCACTTATATTAAACAGTCGCCTGCTCGTTGATTCAGGGGCTTGATAAATCCCTTTCGCAAAGGATGGATATTTTATAAACAGAGAGCGGGAGTGAGATGCAGAGACAATACTCTCAAATGTTTTGAAAGATTATTAACGTGCGAGCAATGTCGTAACGTTTTTTGTGGGTTTTTTTTTTTTTTTTTTTTTTTCGCTCGCAGACATAACGATATTTTCTTCCACTGATCATTACGAAGAAGTCGCAAAGTGCGCGAAGTGCGTCATACTCAACGCCGAAACCCCTCACCCGGTGGCGGGAGGAAATTACACAAGCCGATGGAGGCACTATGCGCTGCCGGTATCCAAAAACAAATATCCCTCTCTTTCGCCTTGCTTTTCATTTGAAAACTGTAAATGACGAATCGAATGTACCGGTGTATATTTGTTAATTTTGTCATCTATGTTCATGCAGTGCTCATGGTAAAGTACATTCGCAGGGTTGACGAAAGAACGACGTATATACAGGTTGAGTTGTTTCGGCAAAGGCCTGAAGGTTTATAGAGACAAGCTGATTAGAGAAAGTTCATTTCCCTTAAATTCTGCTTTGCAAAATATGGTATTCAAGCTTCGCTTACCTCTCATTTTCTTCTTAATGAATAAAAATGAATACTTTCTACTTATACTTAAATGAGTGTTAAGAACAGAAAAGAAACATCGTGATAATTAATTATCAAAAGCAGCTAATATTGTGGTACTTTGGATAAAATGAATTGCAATCTATAATATTTTCATTTACAAAAAAACAAAACAATCAAAACGATTCGATAATATGCCATGCATGAGACTGCGACAGCAAATAAATCTTCCCCTATATGATTATTTTATCATTCTTATTTAATCAATGAGGCGAGAATATCAAATGAAAGTGTAAATGTAATCTTATTATAATTGAGTATGACGTAAATTTGCAGCTGATCGACCTTTCGAAAGCTTATACCACTATACTGAAAATGGAGTGCAATTTTACTAGTTTAATAAAAACCCGTATTAATCAGATGCAAGCAATAATTCATTATGAAATCCCTTTTTGATTAGAGATCAATGTCATTGCTCAGGGTCCATTAAATGGTTCCAAATTGAACACGAAAAACTCTTTGAATTTAAATTCCTTCTATGTGAAGGCCAAATTAATTTGATTGCATGGATTAACAGTTTGGCACATAGATTTACTGAAACTATCCTGGTTTAAAAGTAGTTTAGCCCCTTCGTATATTGGCGAAACGATTTCGTTGTTGATTCATGTGCCTCATTTTAATTATTATTTTTGTTCTTTCTTTCTAAATTAAATTTTCATCTTCTTCCTTTTCCCTCTTCTTTTCTCTCCTTTTTCTTACCTTCATTCTCTCTCCTACTTCTCACCTCTCTCTTCCTCCCTCTCTCTCTCTCTCTCTCTCTCTCACTCTCTCTCTCTTTCTCTCACTCTCTCTCTCTCTCTTTCTCTCACTCTCTCTCTCTTTCTCTCACTCTCTCTCTCTCCCTCTCTCTCTCTTCCTCCCTCTCTCTCTTTCTCTCACTCTCTCTCTCTTTCTCTCACTCTCTCTCTCTCTCTCTCTCTCTCTCTCTCTCTTCCTCCCTCTCTCTCTCTCTCTCTCTCTCTCTCTCTCTCTCTCTTTCTCTCACTCCTGCCGTTTATGTTCTATGCAATATTTTACGCTGGATATTCATCCGCTGAGGGCGATACGCCATTTATCTGACGTGCCCCACGTAAGACAGGAAGTCGATGGCTACATTTAACAATTTTAATAATGTGAAAGATTCAATATTGCTGCTAGTCATAGTTCATATAAACGACAGTGATGTTGACTCCATAAAGTGAACCTGTTTATTAATTATATCCTGTCTAGCTTTCCGAGCTCGATTAGTGGACATCAATTGTTGCAGTCGACTAATTTCACCAACAAAACAAAATATTTGAAAGAGTGAGTGTGTGTGTGTGTGTGTGTGTGTGTGTGAGAAAGAGAGAGAGAGAGAGAAAGAGAGAGAGAGAGAGAGAAAAGAGAGAGAGAGAGAGAGAGAGACGGAGAGAGCAGTGATAGTAAATACATTACCAGATTTTGGAATCGAGTTTTGAGAAATTACTTGTGCCAAATATCGTTACAGCTTGAACTGATCAATTACATTATTATCTATTTTCTTCTGTGAATACCTATCCTATCTGTTCCTGTAAACAAACAAAATTACTAATTATTGCCTTTTAAAAAATAGTATATCCTTATTCCCTACAAGTCCCAGACTGTTGAATGACTTTAATGATTCTGTCAAAGCATGCCCTTCATTCCCTGCATTCACCCATACTATAAAAAATCAACCTTTTGTAAAATATAACCCTTAACGCATATTACAGATGTTTGTTTTTCCCTGTTTTATTTTCATTCTTTTACATAATTTTGTACGCACTGCCTTTTTTATGTAAGGTATATTTGTTAAGTATCTCGTATAAATGGCGATCCGATTCCGACCACAAGCCTTGTTCTTTTAGGGAATGTCGCCTCCTTCCATAGTTTATAGATGTATACAATCATTCTGTATATTCATAAACTTAAGTCTGCATCAAAATCCGAAATCTGTATTGTATGTATACAATCATTCTGTATATTCATAAACTTAAGTCTGCATCAAAATCCGAAATCTGTATTTTAAATCAACTGACCTTTGATTGACCCTTGACCTTCAAATAGATAGTTAACCTGAACAGGCCTGTGTAATAATATATCTCAATCGGGAACTATCAGTGGTGGTGTACACCTACGATTCGCCCACGCATGCACATTATCTCTGCAGCTGTCTTAAGCTGATGTGAACGTACTGTTACACTGAAACCTTTCTCTCAATGGATTTTATCGGGAGCGCTCGGTATGTTTCGACGGTTGATTATCCCGAAGTTTCTATATTTCAGAAGGTTCGGTTAATCTTCGGGAAAAAATCGAACCTTCGCAATTATAACTCTTCGGAGTAACAAATGTAATCATTATTTGTAGCTGTCTTAAGCTGATGTGAACGTATACACTAAAACATTTCTATATCCGTGGGTTTCATCGCGGGTGCTTGGTGCGTTTGACTGTTGATAATAATTCTGAAGTTTCTTTATTCCGAAGCTTCGTTATTCCAAAGGTTCATCTTGCACGATAAAACGACCATTCGAATAACGAAAAAGGCGTTCGCATAAAAGAATCCTTAGAATGTTGTTTCTGAAAATTGAATTTTCGCAACAACGTACATTCAGAATAAATATTATTCTGAATATGGAATCTTCGAGAAAAAAAAAATATCTCCAGAACAAGGAGCCTACGTAAAAAAAAACTCCATTTCGAATCAATACTTATGCTTTTTCTTATGTTATTTGTCTTAACCCATTATTAAGACTCTCTAATCTTTGGTCCTTAATGTTTGTCAATTTTGGGGAGCCTTCACCTGTAATCGTTATAGTAATATTAATCGATGCGCATACAAGTCCTTAATATATATATATATCAAAAGAAAGATCAGATACGCTCTCACAACACAGATTTTACATGAATATACATTATGCATGAATGTATATAACATATATGTATCCATAATAATTTGGGTTAATGATGATGCAAAACTAAGGAGAAGGTGAAGAGTACCAAACCCCATCGCGTGTCCCTGTCATTGCCACTGATTCGGAATGTTTAATAGTCGAATTTTTGGCGCCACCGCCGCTGTGCCGATTCTGGGATCTCATTTGTCAAAATTACGAATGCCTTGAGCATGTGTGGTATAACTGGAAGCAGCTGTGTGTGTCCGAGATATTGGTCACATGACTGTGGGAGATGTATCAGAGAAGAATAGAGAAGGAATGATCAGTCATTTTCCTTCAGCGATAGTTGCTCCTAGCCTCATTTCGTAGGGGGCACTGTGGTGTATAGGTGAAGGCCCTTGACTCTTATACGAGAGGTCATGGATTCGATCCTTATTAGCATTTTGGGGGTCTCTTTTTACTCCAAAATTCTCTGACAAGCAACAAAGCTAAACCCGAAAAAGGTTATCAGCATTTTGGCGTCCAAAATAAGCTTTTGCTTCATTTCTATTTCTAAAAGGGGGTATTTTAATAGAACACCTAAAACACCCAAAACCCCCCCCCCCCCCCCCCCCCGGTACGCGCATGCTTATGAACGAGAATACCGCGGTGAATGAAAGTGTAAACAAAAATGTTCTTGTAAGGTTGAGACAAACTAGAGCTGTCGGTAGATGGCGGTAAAATACACTATCTGTTAGTTGATAGTATAGCTATCGATTTATAATGAGCCCTAGTATATAGAATTATATATTAGATGTTATCATTATTATTATTATTATTATTATTGTTTTATTGCTGTTGTTATTTGCTTTTTGCTCCCCTTTTTGCTCCCCTTTAGATTGCAACTAAACAACGCGTGCCCCTGCCATGTTTCTGCCAACATAAGTTCCAGGAACACTAGATTAAAGCATACCATAACACTTTTGCAATGACATTATGTCGGAAAGGAGCATAACAGCAAAAACCACAACCAAAGCCTGGGTATTAGCCTAATTAAAAGATACATGAATTTTTCTGTAAAAGCTGCCCTCATGAAATGTAGTAAAAGAATACAATGCAAATAGATATACAATCGTGCATAGCAAATATACTTTTATTGTAAACATTCTATTTGTTTTTTTTTTTTTTTTTTTTTTGTTCTTTGCCCTCTCATACTTTGGCAACATTAATTTCCATTCCTTCTCTTCTGCGCTTTCCATTGTCCATTGTGCTTGAAAAGTTTTCTTCTTTTTGTTGTTGTTGTTTCTTATGTTCATCATTGTATTCTTCCTAAACTTTTTTCCCTCCTTTGTTCCTCTTTATTCTTTCGTCAAGTTATATTTCTCACTCGTTCATTACATTCAATCGTATTAAGAATACCTTCTGCCGTACGTATCTACACTATCCTCTCGAATCCTTTTCCAATCCATAGAAAATTGAGATAACAGGATTCACTCGCATTCGGGCTTTTAAAAGATTTTTGACAAGCTTTACACATCCACTCTTGGCGGTAAAGCAGGCTAAAACCATGATTGACAGCGTATGAGCACGTGTCGTTTCAAATCGGGCGCGAATTAAAGATAATCATTCGCTTCACGACCCCAGTACTTGTGTTACAAGGACTACCATCAAAAATTCGTTCATGTTTAATTCAAGTTTTTCTCTAGAAAGCGATGCGAGGGTTTTCGTCGGGCGTAGGTCGCATCATGCGCTAAGATCAGGGAAGAATAAAGCACGAAGCGGAAGGATAAACAGCCAGATATAGCTCTTCAAATTATACCAGGAAATCTCTGTAAATTTCTTGGATTTATCCTGCATTTGATGCTTCCGAACAGTTTTGCAAACCATCATGAAAAAAGTAGGACTACAAGATACGGTGATAACAGCCCCCAACAAAAACAAAACAAAAAACAAAAACAAAAAACACCCCCCCAAAAAAAAAAAAACAACAACAACAACACAAAACAAAACAAAACAAAAAACACAGACACATCAACACCAACTTAAGATTATCTTCTTTTTTGTTAATTCATAATTGTTGGCAAGTACTTAAGCGTCATTAGTGCTCTAATTTACCTGTTTAAAGTTTTGCTATTTGGTCTGCAAAAATTTCAATAAATTTTGTCTCACCCCCGACCTCCTCTCAAATGTCCTAGGAATTCCCTTGAACGAGGATCCTTCTTCTTGGAAATGCAAGACAACATCTGACAAACGGAAGGCCATCTTGAAACTCCTGCAGTTCCTGTCTGATGATGGAATTTTACACCTTATTGTCTTTCTGATATTCCGTACATATTTGTCAAAATATATGGATAACCAGAAAATGCGTACAGAAAATGCTTATTTATCCTAAAAATGTGAATTGTTATATTATTGCTGTAATGAAAGTGACAAAACCATCCAATACTATTTCTTTGAATGCGATTTTGATTACTGCGACACAATAATTTTATTTATATACTCATATTGCTGCATCATGCATTGCTCGTTCCCACTATTTTTTTAAAGACTATTATAAATCTTATTACTCTTTGGAGCCTAAAACTCACAAGCGTAGCTTCCTCCTTAGGCTCCTCAATATTTCACTTTTATTCAACCCCAGTCTTTTCAATTAATACTACATGCAAACGTATTGATATGAGGTACTCACTTCTTTTATTTTCTCTGACAATATATTTCATGTTTGTTTGTATCATTTATCTTGTTTGTACCAATTATACTGTTTGTACCATTTATACGGTAAAAGCACTGTAAAAAATGTGAAATATGAAACAATGAACTGAAAATGAAAGTGAAAGTGAGAGAAAAACCAATTATATTTCAATAACTGAGGTTACATTTTGAAGAAAAAGAAATAACACTAAAATTGATAACGATGTTCTACAATGAGAAGTCTATCCCATCTCCATTTTTGTAGTAGTTCGAGTCTGGGGAGCGTTTCATTAAGCGTTTTGTCAATGATTTTTAGCGACAACTGTTATAAGCTACTGAAATCCTTGCATCTGATTGGCTGAGAGCAAATTTGTCGGTAAAAATCACTGACAAAACGCTTTATGAAACGCTCCCCAGGGCCCTGTTTCATAGAATTTGTCATCAATGACAAGTTGCAATAATTGTTATAAGCTACTGAAATCCTTGCATCTGATTGGCTGAGAGCAAATTAGTCGGTAAAAATCACCAAGACACTTGATGAAATTCTCCCCTGATCACCTAATAACCGTGAAGGTAATTCATATTGAATCCCAAGGCAATTGATTCATACCTGGATTTAAAAAAAAAAATTAATTTAAAAAAAAAAGTGATTTTGTAGTGGTAGTTCGTTCTAGTTTGCTCTCATTCTTCTCATCATCGTCAGTATCATCACCATCTTCATCCTCCTCATCAACCACCCTGACATCATCATCATCATCGTCGATAATTTTCATCACCGTTATCCTCCTCATCATTATCATCATCACTATCATCATCACTATCATCACCATCATCATAATCACCATCATCACTATCATCACCATCATCACTATCACCATCATCATCACTATCATCATCACTGTCATCACCATCATCACTATCAGCACCATCATCATCATCACCATTCATGTCATGACCATTAGCATCTCTATCATTATCACCATCATGATTCTCATTATCATCTTCATCATCTTTATCATCACCATCATGTTCATCATCATTACAAACATAACCATCATGATGTTCATGATTGCAATCATCACGATCATTATCTTCATCATCATCATCATCATCATTACTGGAATCAGTGGGAGTTCGTTCTAGTTTGCTCTCATTCTTCTCATCGTTAGTACCACCACATTCATCCTCCTCATCAACTGCCCTGACATCATCATCATCATCATCATCAATTTTCATCACCGTTATCCTCCTCCTTATCAAAATCACCACCATAATCATCATCATCACTATCATCACCATCATCACCATTCATGTCATGACCATTATCATCTCTATCATTATCATCATCATGATCCTTATTATCATCACCATCATGATGATCATCATAGCAATCATCAGAATCATCATCATCATTGGAATCTTTTTCATCTTCATCATCTTTTTCATCACCATCATGATGAACATCACAATCATCATTATCATCATCATCATCATCACTGGAATCATCTTCATCTTCATCATCTTTATCATCGCAATCATCATCATCATCATCACCATCATCTTAAATCATCAATAACTGCATCACCATCATTACCATCCTCCTCATTTTAGTAATAAATTTACTGCACATACCATTATCATTCATAATTATTTCATTAATACTTTTATTATATAAAAGATGATACCATGTAACATCTATAACTAATTCACATCAAACTTTGAAATAAAAGAATACAGCTTCACAGGACGGCACAAAAAAATGACATACTTAATAGGTGGAAAGGAATAATGCAATTAGCACGAAAAATATTTCAAATCATAACAAATTACAAAAAAATTGTAAATGCACTCTATAGAAATGCAATATGACGATTTACATATAAAGATTTAATTATTTCTATTCTTTGGGGAGAATACAATTCTTGGTTTACACCTGGTCAGTTTTCACATAAGTACTATTGCACACAGCGCAAATATACAACTTATATCACACATTATAAATATACTGGCAGCAATGTACAATAAATAGTTTTTTTAATGTAACACAAAGGAAGAAATCAGAAGGAATAAATCACACATATACATCGTTCCCCAATATATCATATCAGTACTAACCATTGCAAATGAATGTACAATATATAAACTCAGCAAAAAGGAGTTGATGAGTCTGAAAGATTTCACTTTGGACCAGCCCCCCACATTAAGTCGGGCTGTGCATCCCCATTTCACATAAACATAACAAATCGGGCATCATCCCAATAGGAAATGAACAGGCTTTCAAGCAACAACAACCAAAAAAAAGAAAATGAAGTAACATGAGAGATATCTTCCCTCAAACGGTGATTTACACTTTGGGGGGGGGGGGGCTGAGTATATCCTAACATTTTATTTAAAACATGGCTTTTTATCAGCAGGACACAGTAAATGCTTGCATAAACCAATGCTCATAAATATAGTTCATCCCCTTAGGCCTCTCAACGAATGAAACATGTAATTCTTTAAAGATAGTTATTGAATACAAAAAAATGTTTTTTAAAGGCATTATTTCATCCACACTGAAAAAACTATATTCATATCCTTTGACCACATTGTTGAGAGCCAGAATGGTGTTAACTCTGTGTTAAAGAATATGAGTTAACATCCTTGCAATTGCAATAACTGTTATAAGCTACTGAAATATTTGCATCTGATTGGCTGAGAGCAAATTTGTCATAGAAATGTGGCAGTTGTTACTGATAACAGGTTTTATGAAACTTGCTTTCACTGACAATTTACAATAACTGTTATAAGCTACTGAAATCCTTGCATCTGATTGGCTGAGAGCAAATTTTTCATAGAAATGTGGCAGTTGTTACTGACAGCGGGTTTTATGAAACGGGAACCTGGGCCCCGTTTCATGAAACTTGCTTTCACTGACAATTTACAATAACTGTTATAAGCTTCTGAAATCCTTGCATTGATTGGCTGAGAGCAAATTTGTGAGTAAAAATCACTGACAAGACACTTGATGAAAGCCCCCCCCCCCCCCCCCCCCCCGGTCAGGATTTGAATGATACAGATTATCCTTATCAGAAGTGTCACAGTTGAGTAGTGTAAGGTGAGTGGTTCAAGCAACGCCAAGGCACTTACATGTATGTCCTTAAGCATGCCTTATCTACATGTGGGTATGGGATATGATACAAACATCACTGTGGTTGGATTAGCACTTATAAACCAGTAACTGGCTAGAATGCTCCCCAGAGGAGTAGAGAGTGTGCACTACAAGTGCAGAATCATAACTGAACCAAAATGACCAGGGTAATAATACACTGTAGAGTATTTTGATTAGCTACTTGTAAATGGAAAGATGTTTTTATATAGAACAGTTATTACATCTATTATTTAAATAGAAGCCAACTAGAAACATCCTGTGTCTGACCTATCACAGACTTTGAAAAATAGCATGTATTTCATACCTTTTAATTTATTTTTTTTATAAGTAATGTCAAATCAAAGATTATCAGATAATATTTTAAACACTATAGCAGTACTTCTATAACATGGAATGTTCTTAAATTACATTAATATGTAGTGTTTGAAAAGGTCATGGATTTGGGGAACTGTGTGTTGCTTGGCACATCTAGATGGTCTAGGGCCAAAACATTAATTACATTTGAAAATTGAGACTATACTCTTCAAAGAGTCTTGAAAGCTACAAGAGGACCAAAAAAGATCTGGGCCCATCTTATAAAAGATTTGCGATTGATTACAAATAATTTGCAATTGATATCAATCGCAACTCTGTACAAAGAGATAGGAGATGCAATTGATATCAATTGCAAATTACTTGTAATCAATTTGTAATCAATCACAACTCTTTTAAAAGACAGGGCCCAGGTTTATCTGTTCAGCCATATAGAATCTGAATTTTCCCTTCTAAACGAATGCTTTCCACTGGAAATCCCAAAAATTTCTTCATTTCAAAATTTAACTAAAAAAGTGAACCTGTATCTTATATTTGTGCACCATATTTTATTGTATGAAACAGCTTACACACTGAATTGATCTTCAACTGTCACCCACCACATGGCAGTGGGGACATGGACCTTGAAAGCTCTCAATCATGATGGAGGCCCTCTACTGACGATCACAGGTGTACCAACAGCTTACAAATAGTCCATACACATCAGGATGCAAGGGTGAACTACTAAACAGTCAAGAACCAAACAAAAAAAATAAATTTAAAAATTTAAAAATTGCCATTACTGCAACATCTAGTATGATGTATATAAATTCTAATAGTTTAACTTGTTTTCTACCAAATGCCAAACAGTCTCATATTTTTTTATAAGATGTTCAAATGGATAGGGATAAAAGGAATAAGATGAATCAAAAGAACCTACATTTTTGTGAGTGGTTAAGAGCAAATGCATATGTCCTGATTTATCCATGTGTCAATTTCTTTGGTGTCAAAGAAATCATTTGAGGTATACATTAGTACTGTTAACTTCAAAACAGCTTATTACTTTAAAAAAAAATGTGCAAAGTGAATGTTTAAACCTTACCTTTTATTGCAATAAAGCATCAATAGAGCTTGCCATAGATGCTTGTTTCCTGAATACAGAAAATACAGAGCAATTATTCATTAGTAGAAATATGAAAAAAGAAAGATGAGGAAACTAAATTCAAGAAGATAACAGAAAAGAAAACACAATGTAATGAGATAGTCTTAAAAGATTCTTTAAAATGTCTCCACTTACAAATTGCCTTTGTTAAATACATTCTATTACATTTTAAAACTACATTTTAAACAGACTTCAACAATGTCCCATACGTGGCACTCAAGAAGTGTTTAGGATTTTTAAGAAATAATCTATTCTTGTCACATCTCTACCTAAACCATCCATATTAAAGGCATTGACTAACTTTTCCCAGGATTGAAAAAAAAAAATCACTGTTCCAGCTAATGCTGTAATCATAATTGCAAACCTTTAGCTCAGACAGGAATCGCCTGAGTTTTATAAGCTGATCGGTCGTTTATATATCAAGATATTTACGATTGAACATTGATGTCGGGATAGAGTACCACCGAACCCTAAAGAACTCTTACGGTTGGCATACCTCGCTCTATCACAGAATACAGTACGGGCTGGAAACCCGCCCTGAAATCGCCAAGCGCTGGTGCTTGGTTTTTGTGACTGCAGCGCAGCGAAGAAGCCGAGCGACTTGCGCTAGCGATTGATCGGGATTTTCTCTTTTTTAGGATAGTAAACGGGTTAAATTTTCTCTCATACTTTCACATATTCTTAATTATATATGTAGTTAGAGGACTGCACACAATTCACTGGCATTTGAGCTGATTTTACAATTTTTCACAAAGTTAATCAATCACTTTAAAGAAATAATCTATTCTTGTCACATCTCTACCTAAACCATCCATATTAAAAGGGGACTAATCACCCCATAACAACCATGGGACATTCAAACAGTTAAAGAGAAGGTTGAATTCTGGGAAAGGTGAAAAATAATTTGTGAGCTTTCTCATTCTTTTTATGTCAATTTGGAAGAACATCATAGTAGAAATGTCCCCTGAAAAGGAATCCACTTCAAATGCCCTCAAAATATGACTAGAAATAGTTGAAATGTTGGGGCCGAACATTCGTGCCACTTGTGCGTGCAGTCCCATGTACCCATTTCTGTGTGCAGTGCATGTGCTTTTCGGTGAGATTGGGTCAATTTCTTATCATTTTGATGATTCCAAAACCTCGCATTATACATCAATTCTTATGCAGACAGATCAATCTTTCCCAATCGCTTTGAGATAGTTTCTTGTACAATGTAATTGCATGACCAGAACTCAACTTTATCTTTAAGGTTTAAAGAGCATAAAGGGAAAAACAATTCATATCGGGGCCTGCAAATAAGTAAACTCAGAGTTAACTTCCATGCAAAAAAATTATGTGTGTGCATGGAGTAATCTACTCACAAGTTGCTTTTACCTTTCTTTAGAATGCAATTTCACTATTCAAACTTGCAATATCTCGTTACATAAGGAACATTTAAAGCTGAGGATTTTAAAAAAAGATACAGCACAGGATCAGAAATATAAGGAGCAAAGCAATTTTGGGTGACTGGTCCCCTGTAAGAACAAGCCATCATTTCCACTTACTTCTTAGCAGTTTTAGGTCTCCCTGATGAAGTCTTTGGTCTACCAGACTTGCCCTGCGATGGTTTGTACTTCATACCTCCTCCCTCCAGGTTATATGTGAGGTACACATTGGATAGGTCTGCCTCACCATACGCTAGGTTCTTGTCCTTGTCGGCTACTGGTGTCTGTTTGCGCATGTTGTTTCCAGTGTACGCTACACATTTCTAGAGTAAAGCAAAGAATGAGATGTTCCTCGGTCACACATTGATGTTACATAACTCATATTTATACTTGGATGTAAAATGAAATTACCGCCCAACACAACATGTGGAAAATTAACCCTACTGGAATTTAAAAGCTAACTAATCCTAGGTCTCCTGACCTATCATAATTCCTTAATATGCTTTTAAATTTATAGGTTAGCAAGAAAGTTTCCTCAAACAGTGTTCACCACCTTAGGGCATGAAATATTAAGAGGGGTAGTGAATAATTTTTGGACTACAATGCTCAATGTGGTAGTGCAGTACAAAAGAACAGAGTACATGCAAATGTAAGTAGCTATTTTTTTAGCATGTGTGAATGTTCACTAAATTTTGGGGAATCAGTATATACTGTGCTGGTTCAAACAACCACTTACCTACTGCATTGTGAACAATTAAGAATGATTATTAGCCAGTTTCTATCAAAATGCAGTTATATTATTGCAGATAAAAATTATAATGTGATGTTTTCTGGGATCAATTTCACTTTCTTAACCTGTTGGATACGATTCGATCTTAGTATAACAGACATTTTCTACAGACCCAAGCCCAAGTTATCTCAGGCGTATTATTCAATTAATCAACTTACCAGCTGCCATTCACCGATATCTTCATTCCAGTGTACATACTGCTCTATCATCTCCTGGAACTCCTGCGGGATAAAGCTATCAATGATGAGCATGGACAGCCTGAGCTCTCGACTGAGTTCTCTCACATTCTCCAGTAATGCTTCCATCTCCCTCTGGTGTTCTGCTTGCATGTCTGCCACCTGGTCAGGTATACAGCAAGGTTAAAAATGACTTTCTTGCAAACAAAGCACTTTTATTCAACTAACTTGTGATTTACACTTATTCTGAATGCAAAGCAGAAGTCACAGTTAAACCATTATTAAACCTTACTGCACAACCCATCCCCCCCAGTCAACAAAGAAAAACATTGATTACACTCAACAAAAGTAATGAAATTTTAAGCATCAACTGGTTCTCTCATAGCTTCAGGGGCCACTGCATAAGCCGTTATTTTTGCGAGGGTTTTATTTTTGTGAATTTTGCAGACTGTAATAGAGTCACAAATATAACATGCAAAAATGAGCTCCTAATGCCTAAAGCCTGTCTTAAATTCTGAAGAAAAAAACAACTCACAAAAACGTCTCTGTTACTGTCATTCCCAAAAATATCTGTACACTAAAATATTGGCTTATACAGTACTTAAAGACAAATAATAATCATTATAGACTTTGTTCACCTAGACCGCAGATGTACCAAGGAGCACGCAAATCTTCACCATATTACACTGTATTACATCTAAATAGGCCTTTAAAGAAATATAAATTGTGATTTTATGTAATTAACATATCTCACCTCTGACTTGGCCTGCATGAGCATGGTCCAGACCTTCTTGAGTTTCTTGGTCTTGCCGTGGGCCTCGTCCTGGAGACTGCTATACTTCTCCTCAATGTCCAGCCGCTCCTGCTCCTTCTCCTCCATCATCTTGCGCATGGCCTCCTGCTTCTCCATGCGCTCCTTCATCTCCAGGGCAGACTGCTCCAGGAGCCTCTCCTGCTCCTCCGACTTGGCCAGAAGATCAACCCCGCCCACGATCAGCTTCTTCTGGATGGCATTGAGCTTCTCGTTTAACACCTTCTGGTCCTCTCTGAGGTAGGGAGTGAGGAGGGGGACAATAAGAGTATTATATGCTTACGTATTAAACAATAACTCTCATTCAGTACAGGTGTTGTGGTCACCTGTGGATCAAGGCTCAAATCCTTGCCACAGGACTTACGTCATATGGCAAGGAATCAATCAACTTTTGCCCAAGTGAATAAGTGAGTACTGGTCACAAGAAATGCATTGAATACTTCAGCTCCTTATAAGGTCAGCTAGGCTAGAGGCGGGGTAATAATCCAAAACTCTTTGGAAGCTCATACAGACATTGTTACATACATGTACGTGATATGTGCTGTACAAGAACAGTCAGTCATATGGATTACATTTGAAAATTCTTCAAATTGTCAACATGTAAGTTTCCATAAAAATAAAACAATATTTTGCTGGAACAGCCTTTTTCTTAAAGCACAGTTTAGTCTCAAATCCATGACATATTGTTGGAAGAACATAACACTGCGCAAGATTAGAAAACTATAGCCTCCGAAGCGGAATCGGCAAATCATTCACTCACTGTGCCTTGTGGAGTTCACTCTCTCTTCTTTGAAGCTCCCTCTCCACCGTGTTCCGTTCTTCCTGTTCCATGTCTTTCTTTTCTTCCAGAGCTTTCTTCTCTTCATCTATCTTCTTCTGCATGGCAGCCATCTTCTCAGGGGATAACTTTCTCTTACCTTGACAAAGAAAATAACCAGCAAATAATGACTTTCTTTAACTAGAAATTCTTCTTTTTTTAGGGCTTCATATTTCTAAAAGTATGTTCAACCGATTTGACGACAGATGCTCTGGGAACAATATCTCCACTGGACCTGGACCCAACACTGTACCCAACCCTAACCCTAAATCGAACCTAAAACTATTCCGCAGCCCTAACGTTATATATTTGATGACAAAAGGCCCAGAGCAAAGGTCATTAAAGCAAATGTCACACCATTGCACAATCAGTTCTCTCTGCTGAGGTTTTTGAACCAATATGAACCTGCTAATTCACAAGGCATCGGACACGGGATTCTCTCAAGTACATAACACACTACATGTATATGGATGTGCCAGGGGGACTTCAAAGAGAGAAATTACCAGGGGTTAAAACTTCCTGACAAAGGTACAGGCAAAGGCAATAAACATGTCATTGGTTACTTTCATCCTTCAAAAGTGCTTTGGTCCTTCCAACCCATTCTCCATGTCATGCTGTCAATGTAATACATCACACAATTATTGACTTAAGGGAGATTCAATTTTTTGGTTCATGATTTTGTATTTATTATGCAACTTGCGATAAAAATATATCCTTCGTGTCACCTTGCATTGCAATAATGTTCATGTACAGTATATGTTGAGGAAAAGGATTGTATTTGATGATTATAAGGAGATGTAAAATTTCAATTGGTGATGCTATTCCTCGTGAATATGACTTTGGGAATTAATCGTCTGTCAGCACAGTTTAGTCTCAAATCCATGACAAATGAAGTGTGAAATTTATCACAATTTAAGATGTGCAATTAATCCAAATTTATGCCAACTGATACCTCACTTAAAATATTACATGACTTTTTAAAGATCTCCTTCCTTTCTTTAGGGATGTTATCATATCTTTCTGAAATTGACAATGAAATCCTTATGAAAACTCACCCTTTTTGCCCCTTCTTTTCTTCTTCACCCCTCCTTCTCCAACTTCTTCTTCATCTCCACTCTCCTCTGAGCCAGACTCCTCATCATCATCCAGACCTTCTCCAGATTCTGAGATTTGTTTCTTCAAGTCTTCGATTTCTTTCTGGAACTCTCTCAAGAGGGCATCCTTGGGGTCCTCATTGATCTTAGCTTTATTCTTGATGTTCTTGGCTCTGTTGGCATACCTCAGTGTGCTAATTGTCTCATCATAGTTGTATTCTGCTGGTCCAATGTTAGCACACTGAGGAGTAAAAGGTGAAAAGATGAAGTTCAATGGTTAGAACCATGATCTTGAAAAGGATCCCAGGTTTGAAATCATGTTAGTGTCCTTGTACCCTTGGGTAAGGCATTACAATTTTAATATCTAAGTACCATGGATAGGATGAACAGCTGTAAGTCCTCTGGTTTCTTCTCTACAATCATTTCTTCTACTAAGAACCAGTCATATTCCTCTACATTAAGTAGATGCCCTTTAAGCCCTAGGCTGACACTATCTTTGCATTCTAAGAATCCCAAATTAAAAAAAAAAACCCTCAAAGGCCTAATCCTTCATACATCTTACCATGACACTTTTTGTGTTGCCTCCGAGAGAGTCATCGCCTGCAGGAGCCTAGTAGGTTTGGAGTTCCTGTAAAGGAATCAAGTGCTCTTGCCATCCACCTTGACTGAACTTGAACAACATAGTTTCATTGATTGGACCTAAAACTGAAGGCCCTCTGGTTTCTTATCTGGAAGGATATTTAACCATTCTTCAAACTCCACACATAAAAACCCCAAATCCCAAAATATCCTTGATAAACCTTACCATGACTGTCTTTGCATTGCCTCCAAGAGAGTCCTGTAAAAGCCTGGTGAGTTTGGAGTTCCTGTAAGGGATGTGGGTGCTCTTGCCATCTACCAGGGACGAGATGACGTTACCAAGGGTAGACAAGGAAAGGTTGATCTTGGTGGCTTCCTTGAGGCGTTGTCCAGTCGCACCAGTCTTTGTCTGTCTCTCAGAACCCTAGAGGTCACCAAATAAGCAGGGAATATCACATAGGATTGCCTATCAGAATGTCTTGACTACTGATTATCTTCTTGAATTGATGCATCCTTTTCTCACATCTGACATCTATAAGTATACCTCAAATTCGTTCAGAAATCAACAATATGATAGTTCAGACCCTATTGTGACTGAAAGGGTTTTGAGCTTGAAAACTGTACGAGTTAATTCAAGTAAAAATAAGTCTGCCATCAACCACTTTGATTCTCAAAATATCAATCCAAACAATCAAAAGAGCACAAAGTGTAAACGAGCTCTGCATTACCTGCATTGTAACGGCGTCATGGTCTAGTGTGATTACTTGGTTGGAGATAGGAAGGTTCAGGGTTGAAGTCCTAGCACAGCATTTATGTTGTTATGCAAGGAATCAATTCACATTTGCTACTGTGTTTAGTAAATGCAGAGCTGCCAACTTAAATATCCACCTTTCAGGAAGAATTTACAGAGAAATCAGGGAGATCTTTCTCTATTACACACAATTCAATGGAAGAAATCAATGTATGAATCAGGGAGATTGTTGAAAATCTGGCGTTTTTCACTCTAAAATCAGCTAATTTTCAGGGAGTCTCCCTGACAATCAGGGAGACTTGGCAGCTCTGTAAATGGGTACCTGGTCGGAAGATTGCTTCAATTCTAGAAAGCCATAATTACAGCTACGTGTATGTTTAGGGTAATCTGGATTACCAGGAGCACAAATACGAGAACCCACTTTGACAACCATTATCAGCATGTTATCTTTGAAATTCCCAAAAGTAATCCACTTACTGCAAGATCCACCATATGCAGTTTGCCAACCCTGACATGTTGTTCCTTGTCCAAGCCTGTGTCACTCCGCTCCAACGTGATGGTGAAGATGGCATGAGATCGAGAACTCTGTTCATTCATGTTTGTCGCCCCGACAGATCCTATTTGGGTTAAAATGGCAACAAATTTATTTGTATTACTACCTACACTGCCAGAATATTGAACAGCAATATATCTCATTTGTAAAGCTCTCAGGACAGCTGCAGCATAATGACATGATCAGTATTCCTCTCTAAAATCTTCCAGGTATACACTTCTGTAGGCAAAAAAAAATTGGGCATTGACTTCACATGTTATTGCAATCACCAAAGCTAATTTGCCATGTATGCCACGTAGGGGAACACTGCCACCGTTATGTCACCTCATGAGGTACAGATTGATTAAAGAAGGTTCCTGCACTTCCAAGAATAATCATTTCCATGACTGTTGCATAACTTTTCGGTATCAATTATGAAATCCAAGACCTTTTTCTGAGGCAACTCAGTAATTTGGTAACTTACACCTCCTACCCTGTGATTGACTCTTCCATGACTTTTGGTAGTCTTCTGGTTTTTTCATGAGTTTATCCCAACCTCGAATTGTATCCAAATTTCCATGACTTTTCCAGATTTTCCATGACTGCAGAAACCCTGGTTAAATGACAGGACCTGATGTTCTGCACAGGGGAACAGAGAAATTAATCCTGAGGTAAGATAAAAAATAAAGATCCACAGACACTTACTGTTTTTGTTTCCCAAAGTCATTATTCTGTCCATATCATCTGCATTATTGACAACAAATGCAGATAAGTCTTTGACGTACACACCGACATCGGGCCGCTCTTTAACCTGATCAAGAAATAGAAAAATAAGTTTCACATTACTGTTATTTGGAAAGAAATGTGCATAAAGTCTGTGCTTGGTCTGAACAAAAGCCCTGTGTGCGAAGCGGTAAAAGTTGTAGATTTATATTTTCTAGGTTTAGTTAATTGTCAAATACTGCAAAAAGGAATTAATAACTAATCATGTAAACAAGAATCGTAATTTAGTTGGATCTAGCAAAATGTAAAATAGAATGATGACATCTGCATACAATGAAATGCATCAACACTTAAGTACTGGTACACATATGAGACATGTGTGGTATTAAAATAAGACTTGCACTGATCAGCTCTGATCTCAAATCTCTTTGTATTTTTCATTGCTAGTATTTGTTTGGCAGATACCTTATATATTTAGTTGTTTTGTTGGGGTTTTCTGGGGGGTGGCAGATAACATTCAGTGTAAACTTTGTTGGATTTCTGTGACTGATTTACTTTTTAGCACAACCAATGCTCGAGACCATGTTAATGATGTGATCAATGTCAGAGCATTAAAAAATGTCATCACTAGGTCCAATCCAACTGCCAATATTCCAGGAAATTTTATACCTGACCATGTCCAGTAGTTTCTAGAGTGCTTTTCATATTGCTGTTTGAAATATCAATGACAGCATTTGCTTCACTACCGCACATGCGCCAAATCTACTTGGATCATGCACTTACATGTAACTGCAAGAGTGGTCCCGAGAAATTTCCCAAAGTGTGGTCACAGTGGCAAAATTTATGGGAATCATTTCTCACATGTCAATGTATGATTTTCACGAAACTTATGGTAACAATGGCATGACTATCTGAATAAAATTAATTACATTTGCAAGGTAATACTTAAAGGGGAATTCCACCCTTGTATGTAGTTGATTTGAATAAAAGCAGAAAAATGAGAGAAGTTTGAGCAAAATCTGTTAGGAAATAAGAAAGTTATGAATTTTTAAGTTGAAATCAATCAAACACAAATTGGCAACTCTGTGACGTATCTTCCTCTCTCATTTGGTCTGTTCAGAAAATTTATTAACTTTTCATTTTCTCAGTTATTGATAAAGGAATAGATTTGTTTCATATAGGTTGTGTGTAAAAACATATTTGCAATTATTATATCTAGGGTGCATATGATTAAATCTTTTCTTTAGAGAAAATGGAGATTTATTATTTTTTAGAACAGGGTAAATGGGATAGGAGCTCGCAAGATACAAAAGTTCAAAACTTTTTAATTTCTTATCTGATTTTCCTTAAAATTTCATTGATCTGTTTCTTTAATTTTTCTGCTTCTTGATGATTATGATTAAATCTTTTCTTTAGAGAAAATGGAAATTTATGATTTTTTTTTAGTACAGGGTAAATGGGACAGGAGCTCGAAAGATACAAAAGTTCAAAACTTTTTTATTTCTTATCTGATTTTCCTTAAAATTTCATTGATCTGTTTCTTTAATTTTTCTGCTTCTTTTAAAACTAACTTGATATCCTTGATATCAGGGTGGACTTCCCCTTTAAGGGGAGTTTTGAGAGTATGTTTGCATGAACTTTGTGGTCATACTACCAATACAACAGGAATCAAATTTCCTTGAATTTTCTGCCAGTGATCTTAAGTCCCGATTGTGGTATATGGGGTGAAAGCTTTTACCTCTAATCTACTCTGTAGATCCTTGCCTAATAAATCCTTCACTTCTTCATTGTAGATCTCCAAGTAAGACACCCTCACCAGGAACCTGTCAAAAGATGGGAAAAAAAAGAAAAGAAAAGAAAAGGGTGCTTTTGTCAACACTTTTCAAAGGTAAGTTTTTACTTGTGGCATAGCTACAGGGGGGGGGGGGGGGCACGTGCCTGCCCTAATTGAATGATGGGGGGGGGGGGGGGAGATAAAGAAACTGAGAGGGGAAAGGAAAAGGAAAATAATGAGAGGTGATTTCAAGCACTAAGACATGTTTGATGCTAACAGATACCAGTATTTGTTTATACTGTGTAAGAAACATCTTGACAGAGGGGAGCATATTAAAAAAAAAATTAATTCAATAGGGAATGCTTTCTTACTAAACATACATAAACAAACAGTAGAACTTCAGGGGTCTGTCTTGTACTCACCTTACGTTTTCCTGCTCTTTTGCTATATGTCCAAATATATGAGCAAATGAGTTGGGAATGATACCTCTGAGTTCTGGTTGTGATCGTACCCCTTCCATGGTGAAGGTCTTTCCAGTACCTGTCTGACCATATGCAAATATAGTCCCTGCATTCAAGGCAAAAAAAGGGGGGCAATTTTCAAACATCTGGTTGTACGTTGGAAAGGAAAATATGCGCTGAATTTTTAAATTTTAACACCTTAATTGGTGCCCTGTGTTGTTTTATGCACCTACAAACCTTTTTTTTTTTTTTGCTTTGTGTTTTTGTTGCTTTGCCTAAAGATGGAGCAAATATTAAGAAAAATGGCTTGAAGAGAAGACTGTACACCTATTTTCTCCATTTATGTTGCAGCAAACACTATTTACAAACATATTCTAGATAACGATGCTAGGTATTATTTTTAATGCCATGCCAGAATTGTTGTTTGAAGTATTCTGGTATATTTTTTAAGCAGAATAATCCCAGCAATGCTTACCATTGTATCCCTCGATGACAGCATCAACGATAGGTCTAGCCGTCTGGTTGTAGACATCAGTCTGCTTGGCACCAGGGGCAAACACTGTGTCAAAGGTGAACGACTTAGGGGGTTCCCCACTGGGTGCATTGGGGTTGGTGACCTGCACAGTACCTCTCATCTCATCCATCTTGACGACAGGCTTGAACCCTTGGCCTGTCTCCTTGGAGTTGAGGGGCCGACATCGCACCACCACTCGTACATTGTCATTACTGCTACTGCCTCCCTATGTTCAAAACAAATGGATTTGCAGTTGATAAATATTTGAAAAATACATTTCCCCCCATTTGACCATTTCAGGGACACAACAGATATAAAAGATCAATATAGTTCTGGAAAGCTCAAATGGACCTCAATTTTCGGACAGATTTTTTTTTTTTTTTTTTTTTTTTTTTGGGGGGGGGGGGGGGGTTATTGTAGGTACTAAGTTCGGTAGCTCCTTTGAAACTCTCACATGAGTTTGAGAATGTGCACTTGCCTAATTTGCAAGTCACTGCACTACAGCTGTCTGGTGTACCAGAACTGGGTCATCCTATATAAAAAAATGCACCAAAGCTTGTCGCAGCTAACATAAGTGTTAAATTGCTTTCTCATTTCAATTTACAGTCGATCGCAAAACTGCGTCTTTCTGTAGATGTACAGACTGAAGAGTACCGTATGACAAAAACTGTGAGAGAGCGCAAGCTAAATTTTCTCTGGGGTTTGAACACCATGTCCTTGGGCTAGAATAAGGTTGCAGTTTGGTCATGTTCTCTCCTAGACAGAAATAACAGTGTTATGGGGAATCGTTTATCAAAACTTACTTTTGTCAACCTTCCCCATAGACAGACAGTACGACCATATAGCTGGTACAAGGGAAAAGCTACTCCGTCTGGCATGTAGCCGGATTGCATGTTTTGTCTCTGTAAAATTTACCTATGAGGTCTTACAAATTTAAAATTTCTACTTACTTTCAGCTAATGATCTGTTCCATTTTGTGAAACTGCTGCGCTGCGATGATATTACGTTAAACCTATGCATTAGATCTACACTGCCGTGTCCAGTGTCAGCTAAGTCTCAGCCGCGCGTGCCCCCCCAAAACAGGAAATATTGTCAAATTAATTTCTTTTTGTGCACTGCTACTCACTTCAGAATTATATACATAGATGATTATCTAATTCCAGATTTTTCACTTGTAAATATTCCTTATGATACATAATTTTAAAAAGATGATAAATATCACCATTTTTGTTTTGTGCTGGCAGACACCTTTGAATGACCAGTCGAGCATTGCAATGTCGACTGAAATACGATCGCAATCGAGCGGCAATACACGGACTGTACTGTACGGTATGAGATTATTCAGTGTCAGTACAGAGGTCTGTGGAGCCAGACATATAGTCTCAGTGGAACAACCGACAACACAGAGAGTCTGAAGCTTTTGGTCTGGACGATCACTTTCCCACTGGCCCACGCTACCAACGGGTTCTTCACCATAGTGTCTCCTAGGGAGATTTTGGCTTATTTTTCATCAAATTTTTTTATTATGAAGATTTTCAATGCCAAACCTTTTTTGGGGCCTTAAAAATCATTTCATAATCAAAAATTTTGTCTAAAAATATATAAAACTCTCCCTAGGAAGCACTCACACTTAATCACTTATGAAAGGTTATTATAGATAACCTCGCACTCCATACCTTCATACCAGAGAATTGCCTCTCATATAACTCCAGGGAGCTCCATCGCCACCGCCTAATGGCGGTGGAGCTCCAGGTACAAATAAGCAAAATCTTCCTCGCCCATTAGTATGGTCGGTAGCATCGCTCAATTTCAACAGGTAAGATGAAAATTTGTACTTACATTTCAGGAGAAATACTATAACTATCAGTCCAGCATTTTGATTTCACGATTTGACGATTATTTGATTTATTTCAATGGAAAAAAATGGAATTTCCTCGCCGAGCCGATATTCCCCTGTACTGTACCATACTACCATCGATTCAAATAACCTGATTGCACGGCGCGCACTGTATACCATCGATTCAAATTGACAATACAGTACGGAGGGGAAGATCGGCTCGGCGAGGAAATTCCATTTTTTTAAATCAAAATAATTGTCAAATCGTGAAATCAAAAAGCCAGACTGTTAGTTACAGTATTTCTCCTGAAATTTAAGTACAAATTTTCATCTTACCTGCCAAAATTAAGCAATGCGACCAACCAAACTAATGCCTAATGGGCGAGGAAGATTTTGGTTATTTGTACCTGGAGCTCCACCGCCCAACGTCAACAGTGGAGCTCCCTGAGTTACCTCTCATAGGGAGTGTATGTAGAACTAGAAGGAAGTATTTTCTCAAAATTTTGCCTATTTATTGATGTTTTCACCTCTTCAACTTAGTCTTAACTTAGATAATAACTTTAGAAGTTAACGTTAGAGGTCGTGACGTTTGCCGAAATTGACACAGCCACAGGCATAAGCCTGGGGCCCGGTAGAAAATTACCCGGAAAGGCCCAGACCGGTAAAGATGTCAAAATTTTTACCGGGTCCCTGCACGGCCCGAAACCCGGTAAATTTTATGTTTGTTTATATTTTCCTTATGTTTTTATTTTAGTACGTTATTGCGCAAATATGGTGTTTCCTATTTAGCTTCCTGAGCGAGGGAGACGCAAGTTGAGGATCATTTATATCTTATATTTTATTTTGCGTGCCTCCGCGAGTCCGCGCTACTTATCAGCATTAGTGTTTTCCTAATCATCTACCTGAGCGAGAATTTCGAGAAAGAATGAAGTTGAAGATGATTTAATCATGATTACAACTTTTTTTAAATTTCATATAATTAATTTTATTTTGCGCGCTGCCGCGCTACTTATCAGCGTTAATGAGAGAGAAATTCTGGCTCATGTAGATAATTATAAAAAACATTAACTCTGATAAGTAGCGCGGACACACGGAGGCGCGCAAAATAAAATAAAAAATATAAATCCAGAATTTGTTATCACGAGTAAATGATCCTCAACTTGCGTCTTCCTTGCTTAGGAAGCTAAATATGAAACACCATATTTGCGCAATAATTAGTACCGGTACTAAAATAAAAACATAAGGAAAATATAAACAGACCCGCTCACCCCACGGTAATTTTTGCGCCCAATCAAGCGTCAAAATGGTCACATTACACACACACACACACATTGACAAACCTGCAATTCATACAAGCAAGTTTAACGTTTGTACGTATATGTACAGTACTTCTCGCTCAGCTTGGAAATTCTTATTTCTTGTATGAAACTGGCGCCAACTGTGAAACATCCGTAGGTCTTTTCTGGCAAAAATAAACGTCGGCAACGGGTTCCACCATTATTTACCACTATCAAGTTTTTATTAAAAAGTCATAATTAATACTCATAACGGCTTTACAGCACCAATTATTTACCGGGTTATTTTTGCCGGGTTCAGACATTTCATTCAGCAACCCGGACCTGTCCCGATCCCGGCAAAAAACCCCAACCCGCCGGGTTCCGTACGGGTTGACTGGCCTGACAGTGACACCCAGGTCCCAGGCTTACACAGGCATGACAGGCAAAGCCAAAGAGGCGCCAATACATGTCACGCAATGAAGTGCTATTGTGCAGAGTGAATGGTCATGATGGTGGTTTCCTCAACCACGATAATCCCAGGTTGATATCGAACAGAAAATAAAAACAAAAGTCCTTTTATTCGATTCAGGTTCAGCGCTGCAGCCTGCACTATCATGACCATCGTATCGTGCACGGACGTTCCGGGGAGGCGGCGGCCAGTTTGACCCGATTTAGCCCGCTCCGAACTGCAAAAATTATTCGTCGTCGATCTCACTCATCTGGACACTAATTGTGCTATTCTTCAGAAAATAATATATCTTTAGTGTGTATTATAAGTGTCTTAAGAAGCTACGGTGTGAATTATAAGTAGTTTAAATATCAGACACTAATCAAAAATTAAGAAATCTCACCGGCATTTTGCTGTATCGTTCTCCCCTCTTTCAGCCTGTCAAAATATTTTGACATTAGCTATGTCAACAAAAGAGGGCGCGCTAATCCTCATTTCAAATGAAATAGTTTATAAAATATATCTAGCTCTGCTGAACAGACTAGAGGAGCAAGGGCCGCGGAGCGTTTTTGAAAGTGGGGGGGGGGGGGGGGGGGGGGGATCTGATTTCACTCATTAATTAAAATTTTCGAGCCTTTTTCCGAGATTTTTTTTTAACGTGTCTACTCAAAAAAAACGGGGGGGGGGGGGCTGCAGCCCATGATACCCCATGAGGGGTATCCGTGCATCCCCCAGGACTAAACGAAATCAAACTTTTTATCTTCTTTATAATGTACTTTAACATATTCCAGATGTTAACAAGAAAAAACAGTGATCGCTCATGGCGAAAATCAAGATGGCGTTCAAGGTGACGAAAATAAGCTTTTATTCAATTTCCTAGGAGCTCCCATTGTACCCTTTTGACATCTTCCCCTGTAACTTTTTTTATGATAATTAGATTTCATTGAAAATAGGTCATCGTATTTTAAATCATATGTAAAACGTATGTAACTTACTGACTGTTGCAATGGCAACCGTCTATTTCAGTACAAACCATGATGGTTTTAAAAAGTTTTTGACTGATATTTTAGGGTAAAAATTGATTCGGATTTTAAACTTTAGTTTTAATATGGGTTTGATACAATAATTAGACAGAAGAAAGGTATCGCACATCTCTTTGGTGTATATAAATACCATTTTGATAATGGTTATCTTAATTACTTATCCGTAGAGTACCCTGCAAAGCATTATATAAACCTTCATTTTGGGAAAATATGATATTTTTCTATCTGTCAACACATAGAACACATAAACAGTCACTTAGACCATAACTTTTTATCCCATGATCCTATTCCTAATTCAACGAAATTTGGAGATTCAGTTCAGAAATATTCTCCATGATTTAAACTAACAAATTGTTTGTTTTAATCTGATACACCCAAATAAGATCTGGCGTGATTATTATTCTTTATCTTTATCTTTATGATCGTTTTAAATCTTGATTTGTTTAGCCTATATATATATATATATATATATATATATATATATATATATATGTCACTGATTGTGCCTAGAGATGTCTTTATTCTTTATAACTGGAACAACCAGTATTAGCTTGCTCATGTTGAGTGAAATAAGCTGAGAGGGAATATTTCGTTACACTCGATCTTCATGTTCCTGTTTCCTTTCTTTTCCCCATCTAGTTGTTTATTCTACACATCGGCGTAAATCCGTTTCGAGGAGGGGGGGGGGGGGATGATCGAAATCTTTTGCCGAAATTTTCGAGCGCCATTACACACACGAGCACCCATAACACGGGCTCACTCTGTCAGTAAGACGGCTTATAAAGGAATATCGGCATGTTCACTCAAACGGGAGTGCTTTACCACTCCATTAGGAGTGAAAGTTCCTTCACTCTTAATGTAGAGTAACAAATTCACTCCTTTACATTTAGAGAGTAATGATAAACCACTATAAGCTTTCTATTGCTATCTTTCGTAAAGCTTTCTGAAATGCAAAGTGAATAACGAATTTACGTTTAAAGGCCAAGTCCACACTAATATCAAGTTGATTATAGAGTAAATTTAAACAAGCATTATAGTGAAAATTTTATTGAAATCGGATGTAAAATAAGAAAGTTACGGCATTTTGAAGTTTTGCATTATTTCTTGAAATAGTGATATACATAATATGGGTGGTATATATGCAAATGAGTGAACCGATGATATCACACACTCACTTTTCCTTATGTTTTTATTATGTGAAATATCATATTTCAATTTTTTGCTTCAGTCATGTAATGCATGGTTTGACTCCTTATGGAACATGTAAAATAATCATTATTTTAACTTATTTTGATACAAGGGAGAAATTCTTTATTATTACATCCATAAAAATTGAAATATTTGGAACTTCATATAATAAAATACATAAGGAAAAGTGAGTGTGTGACATCATCGGTTCACTCATTTGCATACCGCCCATGTTATGCATATCACCGTTTCATGAAATAATGCAAAACTTCAAAATGACGTAACTTTCTTATTTTACATCCGATTTCATTGAAATTTTCACTGTTATGCTTGTTTAATTTTACTCTATTTATTCAAATCAACTTGATATTAGTGTGGACTTGGCCTTTAACAGCTAAACAACAGTTAGCTGGAGCTATCCGAAAGTTTATTTTAAATGATACTTTTGAAAATAGACCTGGGCTTACGTATGTGTGCTCTAAAATGCAGTTTTAATATTAAACTATAGAGAAGAAGAAGAAGAAGAAGAAGAAGAAGAAGAAGAAGAAGAAGAAGAAGAAGAAGAAGAAGAAGAAGAAGAAGAAGAAGAAGAAGAAGAAGAAGAAGAAGAAGAAGAAGAAGAAGAAGAAGAAGAAGAAGAAGAAGAAGAAGAAGAAGGAGAGGAGGAGGAGGAGGAGGAGTAGGAGGAGGAGGAGGAGAAGGAGAAGAAGAAGAAGAAGAAGAAGAAGAAGAAGAAGAAGAAGAAGAAGAAGAAGAAGAAGAAGAAGAAGAAGAAGAAGAAGAAGAAGAAGAAGAAGAAGAAGAAGAAGAAGAAGAAGAAGAAGAAGAAGAAGAAGAAGAAGAAGAAGAAGAAGAAGAAGAAGAAGAAGAAGAAGAAGAAGAAGGAGAGGTAGTAGTAGTAGTAGTAGTAGTAACATTTCACACTCCTTCGATATAATAACACTGTAGAAGTTATATTTACAAAGGTTGGTCTCTGCTCAACTTTATACATTCATTGCCCAACAAATCTTACCCAATAATATATTACCCAATTGGTAGTTTACCAACTGTTGGGTAAGCCTACAGAAGAACCAACTTTGTTTCCGAAACAAGACATTTGCCAATTGTTTCCTTTTTCCTCCAACCTATAGGTAAGAAAAAAAAAATGAAATCTGCCTGCTATGTCTTTCTGGGTCTTAACCTAATCAAACCTAATCTATCGTATCTTATCCTATCCTGCATGTCCTATATCCTAACCTATTCTTAACCTATCCTGTCCTAGACCTATCCTATCCAGTTGGTGCATGTTGTTGTTGTTTTTTGGTTTTTACGGCGCTGTCATTCAAAATATGAATATTCTGGTGCAAGCTCTTATACATACCCTTTATAATTTTTTTATGCATTTGATGACAGTTAGTAAATCTGGCCCACCCCAAACCGTACGCAACTAAAATTCAAGAATATTCATATTTAACTTTACCAACTGTTGGTAAATATATGCTCATTTATTAGGTAAATACAATTTCCACAAATTGGTCAAGCTTGCTTTAGTTGAGTTGGTTAAAATAGCTCAGAAATTGGTAAACTTTTAACCAACTCGTGTTAGCCCAACTCAATGCGCCCAAAATTTTAAGTGCCCTACCCAACCATACTTACAGACTTTACTTAACAAACATTTTCCTTGAATCTTGTGCAAATTTTACCCAACTGTTAGGTAAACTTCTGTATGGCAACATTTTCCCTCATAGATTTCAACCAACCTTTCTCTGTCCAACTAATTTTACCCAACATGAAAGAGGAACTGGCCAAAATTATCCAACTGCTAGGCAAAAATTCCCAACCTAAATTTAACCAGTACTGTTGGTAAATATGTGCCCAATAGTTGTGTGAAATTTATTTGCCACAAATTGGTGAAAGCCCTAAGTGATGAATTGGTTAAAAATTACTCATAATTGGGCATTTTTTTTTTTTTACCAACATCATTACCCAACATAATTTAAACAACATTTTAAGAGTGTATAGGTGATTTGTGTGTTTAAATGTTTTCGCTCGAATCGCTGTTAGCTTCATCGCCTCAAATAGTGAACTTATTAAAGTTAAATAACACTGTAGGAGGCTTATATGAGACTTTTCCTATTATATCATCTAATTCTTATTCAAGTAAATACGTTGAATATGCTGTGATCTGCTCCTATGTTTGAAATAATCTCCAGAAAGGCAAGGTTTCAATATTTAAAAAATGCCAAACTTTCATAACAAAAACACGATTCTTTTGTGTGTACAAATGGGTTCGGGTGGAGAACAAGACAGTGTACACGTGCATCCTTATCCAGCACTGGATAATTAATTAGCTAGTATATATAGAGACAAAGGGGGAAAAAACAACGAAAAATTCAAACAACCGTGCTTTGGAAGTATCAAGCAATACATAATATGTGTAAAAAGGAGAATTAAAAAAAAAATCTTGCACTTTGGGGTTGTCCGGGGTGTGGGTCAATGGTAAAGGAGGTACATTTCGGAGCTGATGCCCTCCCCCTTTAAAACAATTAAGAAAGGCGTTCCTCCTATGACAAACAGTGCCCCCTTACAAGCGGACAAACTCCCCTACACGATAGATTAAGTGCCCAACATAAGGTAAAAATGCTCCTTCTTTATCGGTTGTGCCCTTACTTACTAAGAACAGATGTAGGCTTACCTCAGGGGCGCGGAGCGTTTTGGAAAGTGTGTGTGTGTGGGGGGCTGGGGGCTAAAGCCTCCCCTTTTTTGAGTAGACACATGTCATAAAACCTCGGAAAAAAGGTTCGAAAATTGTCATTAATGAGTGAAATCAAATTAGCCCCCCCCCCCCCACACACACACACTTTCCAAAACGCTCCGCGCCCCTGAGGTAAGCCTACATCTGTTCTTGGTGCTTTATTCATCATTGCAAGTTCTTTTCTCAAAAGTATGGCTAAAACAAAAATGCTTATAGCGATGTTTGATGCCCTTCTTTCCATTTTTTTTTTTTTGGGGGGGGGGGTCATTTTAGTCAATCATCTACATAGTCTGCAAGGATTCATTTTAAAGGGGAAGTCCGTGCACCTTGGTTTTTACTTGATTTAAATAAAAGCAGTAATCAATCAAACACAAATTGGCAACTCCGTGACGTATCTTACGAGGTCCTCTCTTATTTGCTCTGTACAGAAAATTTGTGGAAAAAAAGTATGTACAATGATAACATCTAGGATGCTTGTATGTTTAAATATTTTCTTTATAGAGAAAATAATTTTTTGCAGGACCACAGGAGTTCTGTGGTCCTGCAAGATAAGTCATGGGATTGCTAATTTGTGTATGATTGGTCACAACTTCAAAATTTCATAACTATAATACAGGGACCGTGGAGCGTTTTTGAAAGTGGGGGGGGGGGGGGCTGATCTGATTTCACACATTAATGACATTTTGTTAACGTGTCTATACTCAAAAGAGTGGGGGGGGGACTGCAGCCCCTCAAGCCCCCCCCCCCCGCCCATGTAATAAATGGGGCAATATTTATCTCAGGAGGGGCATTTCCTAAATCGGGGAAGGGCCAGTATTCAACAGACTATGCTTCAAACGGTCAAAATATAGTTCATTCTGAGATAAAAAAACAAAAAAAAAACTGAACAAACAGACAAATCCGCTCACCTGCGCTGTGACCTCGCATTAACCATTTAGGCTTAACTGAAATTTATAGTTGAAAGGTACAGGAATGAGGGGCACTGTATTTGACATTCGATCGGTTTGAGCAATAACGAATCTCCTACATAATAATTAAATACATTTTAGCGACGTAGTAAAATACAATGCAAAGCAAGCTACAACAGACCTCTTATCAAAATGATCAAGTACAGTATATGTAACATCTCAATCACCATTATAACTTAAACAAACTAAAACAAAAAAGAAAAGAAAAAGAAAAGAATGAAGATAAGGCAGCATGGCATTCCGTAAAAATTTCTTTTTGGTCTCTTGCTTAGTTCACTGTCTTTAAAATAGCTTTTCAGTTTATTATATGCCACTCATAAATAGACAGATGATGACAATTATGCATGATTATAATAAGCAAATGATTAGAAAATAACAAGAAGACATAAAAGAGTATAATGCGTAAATATCAAAAAGGCTGTTAGAAAAATGTCACTTCGTATTTAGTATACAAACCTTTAAAATTCCACCTTGGTGCCCCCTCTTTCAAAAAGTTCTCTTTGGGGGAAAAGTGGAATAGCGGATCCCTAATTTTGTCAGATCATAATTCTGAAATAAGAAGAAAATAATTTTGAATGCGTCCTGTGTCACTAAGTATTGCAACAACATTAAAAAGTTGGCACTAAGAATGTCTACTCTCTAGACTTGCAAATACATTAAAACTGTGTGTTATGCCGATCCGAGGGAAGTCCTTTCCATCATCGTTTAACCCTTTCAGGACAGGAATTATTTAAGGGTTAAATTGATCACATTTTGTTCTTCAAATTGGCAACAATAATATTTTCTTTTAGTGCTACATAGTTCGAATAACTTGCAATGTCTTTGAAAAAAATATACATGGTTAGGAATTTGCCGTAAGGTTTTAAAAATTGCCAATTTTGATGAAAAAAAACAATGATTTTGAACCTCTCAATGTGTTGCCAATTTAAGGATCTCAAAGTTAATTCTCGTTTTTAAAATTCCTGGCATCAAACGCAATATGGTCATGCGATAAAAATGGACATAGTGTGTGTAGAAAATTTTGCTCTTTCTACTCAAGCGTCAGGTATATTTTTTAGAGCTCTGAATCAAAAGTTATTGAGCCAAACCACAAAATGTGGTCAATTGTCTGGAAAGGGTTAAATTGTATCCATTATACAATTCAATCTGTATGCCTTATTGTCAGTCTCAATGTATAATTCGTATGAGAATTATGACATGAAATGAAAATTTATGATTTTTTGTGTACGGAGTAAATGGGAAAATGAGGGTTCGCACGTCACGGAGTTTCCAATTTGTGTTTGATTGATAACAACTTCAAAAATTCATAACTTTCTTATTTCTTATCGGATTTTGCTCAAACTTGGCTTTAATTTTTCTGCTTCTTTTAAAATAAACTTAATATCGGGGTGGAATTTCCCTTTAACATGCTGGATCCAACACTAAAAAACACTTAAAGTACACATTCAAAGAAAATCACAAATATGATAAATAATGTATCACTAGAAACTGGCAAGTTAACAGATAGCAATCGTATCAGTTTAAAGTCAACTACATATCAGGTAATTAAACAATAATACAAATAAAACTACCTCCCAGCATCTGCGATATACAAGCGCTTCGCCAAAAAAATAACAATGTTTCAATGACGTCAATAAAGGGAACAATCCTGTCCAAGCAGACGACGTCCCATAAAGAATGAACATAAGTGCAGTGCAGTTATTTCTCAAATTATAAAGAATTTAGTGTATTCAAACGTGCCCATATTTCACACCATTCTAAAATGGGAATGAAACAGATTCTGATTACTGAAATCTTTTGTTTGTAAATATATAGGATGAGGGTTAATGAACAATCAAAGAAACCACACTTTCAAATTGAAAAGCCCGCTGAATGATTGCAAGGACGGTATTCATCCCTCATTCAACGCCGAACGTCCAGCGGTGTATGCAGCTGTGAATGCAATGGCGTCTATTTTGTTTACAAGCAACTGATTCCTTTATTCTTGTAACGCTTCATATTCCATCCAAATAAACCCATGCACGGGGTTTAGAGTGAGGCAATATATGTATTAAACATAATAGACTAATGCTAGTGAAGTGAAATAACTGAAGAGAAGATGACAAAACAGGCACTGAAAATATGTGAGATGTTATGGGACATCGTCTGCTTGTGCAATTAACGTCCTGTCTTTGACGTCACACATTTCAGCGGCTTTCGGAGAGCTGTTCAGGTGCTATGTCGGGCTGTATTTTAGCAATTTGTAATTGATAATAATCATTACTTCGAATGTTTGCAAGCGTCGAATTTTGACAAACTTGTCCGGTCTAAGCTTCACCTACGCAATAATGAAACTTAAGTCAGTTTTAAAAATCAATGAATATCTACTTTAAAACACAGTCATTTTCAAATCTCGCTTGATTTTGCGACCGATGAGTGTAAGATCGTATCGGGAATGGGTTTTAGTGATCTGTAGCTCGGGAAAAGTGGAAACGACGCTAATTATTGTACATGCCATATAAAAGGCCATTCCCGACACATTTCTACTCTCATCGGTCGCAAAAAAACATGCGAAATTTGAAAATGACTGAAAATGACTGTATTTTAAGAAACGGGCATAGAATCAATCTTTCTTTACCAAATTCAATGATCATGATGATCTTGTGTACCGTTCGGTTGAACCATGTTAAATTTAGATATGTGAACAGAGAATGATGGAACAGAATGAAGCAGGTCACTCGGTGTATATACAAGCTTTCGGCTCCTGGCCTTCTTCCAGTTTTATACGAAACAGCTGAAGTTTCTGTGATTTCCATTAAAATTGGATTTCCCAGAAAAAATTGCATCGATAAACTCACAGTATTAATTTTAAAAATCTGTATCGAATCCCCACCACTTCTGAACACTGTACCCACGGACAACTACTCAAGGCAATTTCCCGGATTATACACCCGTGGTAACACCTATAAGGAAAATTAACCCATGGAGGGTGCACGATGGGGGTATATACTTTGTTCTGTATAATCGTCTGGGGTTTTCTCCGAAGTTGTGCTTAAGGTTTAGTCCGTGCCTTGTCTGGGGGTTGTGCCAGAGGGATTAGGTGGTGTGGTAGTCCAGGGGTAATAGTCCCAGAATATATCTTTGATATCAAAATAATGATTAAAATGCATCATCCTATTTCAATGTGTGCAGCGTATTCAAAGTAGCCTTTTCACATCATATTGCCCGCCAAGTTTTTAAAAATTTTCTCTTATCCTGTTTTTTTCTACTGACCATTCTTTTTGGTTTTGATTATATGACCACATGAGGGCCCCCAAGCCGTAGCAGCTATAACGGGACTCAACCAAACCTTGCCTGGTCAGAAATCGTTCATGTGATGGCAGAGGGATTAGGTGGTGTGGTATAATAGTCCAGGGGTAATAGTCCCAGAATATATCTTTGATATCAAAATAATGATTAAAATGCATCATCCTATCTGCCATAAAGTGTGTGTAGATCGTGGTGTGTGAGCTTGTATAGCCGTGCATTGTCCGAGGACACTTTCGGACAGAGCACAAAAGAAAATTCATGAGAACAACAGTCATCGAAAGCCTTAGTCCTCGAAAGTCGACGGAGCAACAATTAGAAGAACAACACTTGTCCTCGGAAATACAGCAATACAAAGGTGTGTGTGGGTGTGTGTGTGTGTGTGCGGATTCTTGCTCGAGTTTTACTGTCCTTTTCATTACTTATAGGCAGTAAAGTTAGCACTGTTTATTAATATGTTCGTTCATTTTTAAACAGGTAAAAGAAATAGAGAAAATAGACGAGCTTTGCCTTTTTTATATAAATCTAACTTCTCCAAATTTTTGTCACTTAAGCGTTCTGGTGATTTGATTTTGTAAAAAGGTAGTTACTGTATCTAATCTTAATAGGCGTAAAAGTAAACTATTGGCCTACCCTTAACTTTTCATATACCGGTACTGTATCTTTTCAATGTGTGCAGCGTATTCAAAGTAGCCTTTTCACTTCATATTGCCCGCCAAGTTTTTAAAAATTTTCTCTTATCCTGTTTTTTTCTGCTGACCATTCTTTTTGGTTTTGATTATATGACCACATGAGGGCCCCCAAGCCGTAGCAGCTAGGGGTGCTAACGGGACTCAACCAAACCTTGCCTGGTCAGAAATCGTTCATGTGATGGCAGAGGGATTAGGTGGTGTGGTATAATAGTCCAGGGGTAATAGTCCCAGAATATATCTTTGATATCAAAATAATGATTAAAATGCATCATCCTATATCTGCCATAAAGTGTGTGTAGATCGTGGTGTGTGAGCTTGTATAGCCGTGCATTGTCCGAGGACACTTTCGGACAGAGCACAAAAGAAAATTCATGAGAACAACAGTCATCGAAAGCCTTAGTCCTCGAAAGTCGACGGAGCAACAATTAGAAGAACAACACTTGTCCTCGGAAATACAGCAATACAAAGGTGTGTGTGTGTGTGTGTGTGTGTGCGGATTCTTGCTCGAGTTTTACTGTCCTTTTCATTACTTATAGGCAGTAAAGTTAGCACTGTTTATTAATATGTTCGTTCATTTTTAAACAGGTAAAAGAAATAGAGAAAATAGACGAGCTTTGCCTTTTTTATAAATCTAACTTCTCCAAATTTTTGTCACTTAAGCGTTCTAGTGATTTGATTTTGTAAAAAGGTAGTTACTGTATCTAATCTTAATAGGCGTAAAAGTAAACTATTGGCCTACCCTTAACTTTTCATATACCGGTACTGTATCTTTTCAATGTGTGCAGCGTATTCAAAGTAGCCTTTTCACATCATATTGCCCGCCGAGTTTTACATTTTTTTCTCTTATATCCTGTTTTTTTCTGCTGACCATTCTTTTTGGTTTTGATTATATATGATCACATGAGGGCCCCAAGCCGTAGCAGGGGTGCTAACGGGACTCAACCAAACCTTGCCTGGTCAGAAATCGTTCATGTGGCACCGTTGCGTTTGTTTATCAACTTTGTTTTGTTCCGTATACCTTTTTGTAGAATACTATAGTATTATATGATTTGTCATCATTATCATGTATCATGTATTCCTGAACTATGACATTGCAAGGACACGACTTTACATGTTGCTTCTAAATCTTATATAAAACAACATTGTTAAAACTTTTTTTTTTTCTTAAATCGCGAACATCCTTAATTGTCTGTTGATGAATTCGAATTCCCAATGTTGGCTATCCGAAGCTCCCGTGAATTTGAATTCTCATTGGGTTAACTCTACTCATTCTATCAAAATGCATAATGAAAATATGCGATCGCTTAAAATGAAATTAATGCTCATTTGATTTAAGGAAATTGAATGTTGATCTTAATGAGCATTCAAATTCAAATGAAATCGAGCGACTGTGCATCAGTTGCACGTTTAATTGCCTAAAAGGACGGTGACTTTAACTTTTTTGTTTTAAGTATTCTTTTATTCATTTCCTTTTCAGTGAAATCAACAGATATACAAAAATAGAAACATTACAATCATGAATAAAGTATAAACTGAAAATTATTTTCTGTTTATAGTAAATATGAAATGAAATTGAGCGACTGTGCATCAGTTGCACGTATAATTGCCTAAAAGGACGGTGACTTTAATTTTTTTTTTGTTTTAAGTATTCTTTTATTCATTTCCTTTTCAGTGAAATCAACATATATACAAAAATAGAAACATTACAATCATGAATAAAGTATAAACAGAAAATTATTTTCTGTTTATAGTAAATATATATATGGAAAAATGTATACATTAATGGAAGAACAAAGAATTTTCACACACATGTGTACTTGTAATTCTCTTAATATCTCAGCTTACTTGAAATTATACAGATATAAAACTGAAAAATAATATATTTGCGTTATCTGCAAAAATGTATACATTCATGGGCGCACAAAGAATTTATACAACTGAAAATATACCTTAAATATATCTATTCCTTTTATATGTTTTTTTTTCACTGAAAGAAAAATGTATAAAGATAAAAAGGAGAAGAAATGAAAAAAAAAAGGAAAAATGAAATATGAGAGAGAGAAGGAAAAAAAAAGATTGACAGACATACACGCACATCCCAACACAATACCTCACCCCTTCACCCCTCCCACCCCCCCCCCCCCCTTCCCCACCCCAATTCCTAGCCCTGAGCGCTCCTCTCCAGCTCCGCATACGCGCGCGCGCACTCCGTGACTTGCATGAATAAGCGTAAGAATCTGCAATCGCAATTATTAAGTACAACCAATAACAAAAATTAAAGCAAAGTCCCCTGGGAGGGATGGAAGTGCTACTCGGAAGGGGCCCGGCCTCACTGCTTCGCCCCCCCCCCCCCCAACCTTAACCGCGTGACTCCACGGCCCTGCTCACTTTCCCCCTGTATATAGTTGGATTTTCTATCAATAAATGATCACATAAACTGAGTTTATTAAATTGCTCATTACGAGCATTCAAAATGAACGTCAGAACTTTCTCATAATAATAGTATACCATGATTCGATATACGCATCCATGCGCATATATGCATGCAGCACAACACAAGAAAAACTCAATTTAGATGGCGCTTTGTGTATACGGCTAAGTTAGAGCGCAATTCCGTAAACAACACATGTTGTATTAACCGTACCGTTGTAGGGGTTGTATGTACTGTACATGATCATCGATCTTCTTATGTGCGCGTGTGGGATTTGAGATGCCTCCATTTTCTTAGTTTGTACTCAATTGTAGACAATATTTTTTGTCTTTAGAAGCCGTATTGACTATTGTTTTCCAAGGACAAAGTAGTAAGGACTTCAGTACCATCGACTACCACCTGCAGTGGGTAACACGGAGCTCTGCCTCTGCTCTGGTACCGGTAGTGCCAGTGGTATCGGCAGGAGGGTCAAGAACCAGGGACCAATAAGGACACGCAACGAGCAATAGTATAGTGCTGTAACAAGTCCACAGGTGCAGGCACAGTTCCTGCGGGCAAGGACCAAGTCTAAGAATTTGTTTAGGACAGGATATGAACGCTTTTGACGATGAATAAAGAAAAATGTTACCACTCTTCTAAGTTCGGCGACTCTTTGTCACCCCAGCTTGTGCTCAAGAATTAGTTTGGATCATTAATATGAACTACGGAAAAAGGTCTTCCTTACCGAAGACAAGCAGAAAAATGTAAGTCAAAGTAGAAATTATCTCATCTGTGTAGTCTAATAATAAGTAATATAAAGTTTAGTTATGAGAACACTAAAATAATGTAGGTACATTGTAGCTTAAGTTTAATTTCTGTATTATTTCCTGGTAAAAAATTGTGACTTTAGAACTGTCTTTAGAGTTTAGACTCCTACATGTATATTATGGCACTCGCACTTATGCGAGGTTATTGGAAATAACCTTTTCGCGCACTTATGCGAGGTTATTGGAGATAACCTCGCACTCTTTACCATCAATACATGAGCAATTGCCTCCCATAAAAGTGTGTGATATCTTGCCAACATGTGTGCAGGAGAGGAGCAAGATCACTGACCAAAAACAGCCTGAAAATTTCACTTGATCAAGATGATAAAGATCCTATCAAAGGATCTGGCATGAAATTAGATATTCTATCAAAGTATCATTCTAAAATGTAGAAGGAAGTATTTTCTCCAAATTTTGCTGATTATATTGGTGTTTTTACCTCTTCAACTTAGAGGTTGTGACAGGCCAAAATTGATACAGCCCCATATAGTGATGGTCCCGTGAGTGATATTATGGTAGATCTAATCTTTTATTATGGTAAACTAGACAAGCATCTTAAAATTTTATATCTGACATACTCTAGGTCTAATATTACTGGACTCCAGTTCATTGTCAGGTAGAATACACTCTGTTGCCTTTGGTATTGCGAAGAAGATAATTTCATAGTTTTAAAGATGGGCGATATCATTAGCAATGTCACTTTTTTTTATACAAATGCTGTCTGATAATTAAATAATAATCTGCACCATGCAGAGCACAGTGCATTAATTGGGTTTACTCTTTTTTAAAACTCATTTTACTCTTATTATCTTTAATAACCTCCCATACATGTATGTGTGAGTGGGGTTCGCTGAACTTCATTCACTCCTCATAAAGTTCAGATTCAATTGCTATTGGACTAGTCTATATCAGCTTATGTGAACCAAATGAAATCTACATGTATGTAAAGCTAAGTTACAATTACTGAAAAACATTTCAGTGGAGCATTTTTTTTACAAAAGAACCCCTCATTTATAAAGTAAGAAGTATTGACCTAAATAATCATTTCCTGTATGTATGTAGCTTGGCTCAGAGGCTCGCTCAGTTACATGTGCATGTATGTTCCTCTGTGCGTTGTGTTGCGTAACTATTTCCCACGATTTTTTTCACATTATTGCAGAGTTCTTTAATAATTTATTGTTATCATCTCATTCATCTGCTGCTTCATGGCTTCCTCTTGTTCTCCCTCCCTGCACTTTTGCCAGAGATTAGCAACAGCTGATGTTTTGCACTGCCTTTTGTATCCAATTGGACAAGATGTATAATTGTGAAATGGGCCGTACATGTACCTCATTTTTTTCCTGAAGAATCTAATATTTGATTGCTTGCTTTTTTTTTCTGAAGGATCAATATTTGATTGCTTGCTTTTTAAAAACTTATCCAGTAAATTAAAGACCACCTACATGTACAATGTACATGAACAAAAACATACAATGTAAATGATAATAGTAACTGTCCAGTTTCAACTGCTCAAAGCATGACATGTACGTTTATTATTACCCCATTAATATCTTGGTGGCCCGTACATGTACATGTATGTAACACTTAAGAATACCATGTACATGTACACTCATTTTATGTACACCTGGGTGTGGAGTAGCAAAGTGTGGATTAATGTCTTGCCAAAGGACGTGAGTGCCAGGCAGAGATTCAAACTCTCGACCATTCGATTAAAAAGTGAATGAATACAGTGCGTGTCAAAAAATGAATGTATACAGTGCATGTCAAAAAAAGTACACACTTTGAAAATATCCCCCCAAATCATGATTTCACAATATCGATATGATTTTTTTCTTATGCAATTACGGGTGAGGATCTATTTCATCAGATGACACTAATTATGAGTATTGACAATAAATGCTAGAGTGAGTTCTGGCTGCTTTTGTAGAACTCACAAAAATAAGTTTGCACAAAAATGCCTTGAGTCTTCAATTTGATCATGAAGAGAGTATCAAGTAGTAACTGCATGTCCTCTGTTAAGTATCAATAATTGATTTGAAAAATCATTCAGTCCTTAATCCTACTGTACATGTACGTAGTAGTACACCCACAGTGGTGTATCCAGAAATTAAAGCTCATGTACAGTATTGGTAGCAAAAAGGAAATTGGAAAGAAACATGTTAAATATAGTCTCATTCTCCTTGTATCAAAAGATGTCTGTAAGAAATCATTTGGTATTCCATCTATGATTTCTGGTGAATTTCAGTGTAAATATCTGTAAGGAATGCTTGATCACTGCCATTATGCTAGGACCCGTCCACCCCGACGGCTCCCCGCACAGCAATCTTGGGGCTTCGCATAGAGACAGCGTGTGTGCACTGTGTGTAGCTACTCATCATTGGTTTTACACGTGTGTTTACAGTGTATAGCACATGCTGCCTTTGTTGGGATTTTACGTGCCTGTCCCGGCACATAAATTAGTTTTTGCCTCTTATTTGTTTAATATTAAACTTTAGGAGGCGAAATCTTCACAGTGTCTTAGTATTGCTAGTATCTTGCTATTTATCGACAAAAATTGAAGAAATCTGACGAACAGTTTTTGAGGGCTTACCAAAACTTTACATGACCTTTAATGAAGGGGATGCTTCCAAGATGGGTTAAATGTATCTGGACAGATCCGTTCTTGTACAAGCGTCATGAGCATAGCAAGCTGTACTGATTTTTTTCCTGGGCCTTCAAGAAGAAGCTACGCCAGCTTCACCCAATGGCTGGATACGCTACTGTCCCACCCCCAATAAATAAATAAAAAATAAAAAAATAATAATAATTTTTTCCCCCTAAATTAAACATGTATGTGAAAGATGATATGCAGTACAGTGCATCCTTTCCACATGCTCCAGATAGTAACAGAAGAGATAGGGCAACAAAAGGAACCAAATTAAATGTTCAAAACCAAAACCAGATTTGTTTTCTCTCTCCCTTCTTAAATATGGAACATTTTACATTAGGTCCATCTTCCTGTAATGTATTGCAATTTGCATCCTGTCAACATGCTCCAGTCAAAACTGGAATTGTGTGCAGAAAGACATAATCTGCAATGTTTTGTACTTTTGTGTAGGGCATTTGAGTGTGTGTGTGTGTGTGTGTGTGTGGGATGGATGGGAGTGTAATTATTCGTTTTGAAAAACTGAATCAAGAAATAAAAAAATTATGAAAAGAAAAAAAAAAAAAAGAGTGTGGGCTATAGGTACAGGATTATGGATTAAGTGATTGAGCAATTCAATAGAGAACATGTACATGTAGTTACTGCATGATACTGTACATGTATATGTAGGTACTTTGATCAAATTCAAGACTGAGGCATTTTTGCGCAAACCAACTTTTGCGAGTTTTACAAAAGTGGCCAGTACTCACTCCAGCGTAAAATATTGTCAGCACTCGTAGTGTCATCCGGTGGAACAGACCCTCACCCATGATTGTACATGTATAAGAAAAAAATCATATCATTATTGTGAAATAATGATTTTAGAAGATATTTTCCAAAGTGTGTACTTTTTTTGATACGCACTGTAGACGTAAACTTCCACAAGACACAAGATATTTTGGTCTTCCAATTACAATATTGATGAGAATATATACGTAGATTGACAAACTATCTCACAGGAAGGAACTTCAGTGAACATGTAACAATGGCAGAAGAAGGTCTAGACTGACTGATATTATCAAGGAGTGTTTGAACAGTTACATGTACAATTAACTAGAACAGCTGAAGACAAAAAGTTATGGAGAAGCTGTGTCTTGTGATCCATCTTCTCCTTCTTCTCCCTTGTTGACTTCCTCCATGGAGAACTGCAATCCTTTGCTTGCAGAAGGAACAAATACATATTTTGGGCTGATAGTGATGGTGTATAGCAGCTTGATCTATAAAGAGTTGGCCGTACTTGTCACATTGTCACCCCAATGGCCCCCAAGCTGTGGGACACACCATGAAGATCTAACATTTCATGTAGTTATAGATAGATAGAATTACATGCATTGCCTACATGTACAATGTCTATGCCTGGAGGTGGAAATAAGTCAACATTGCATTGCACTCAGTGACCAAGTGGTGCAGTTAAATGTTTAAAGGGAAATCTAACCCTAATAGCAAGTTGTTCTGACAGAAAGAGGTAAAGCAGATTGATGAGAGTTTGAACGAAATTGCATGGGGAAGCAAAAAAAGTTATGAATTTTTGAAAGTGAAATGGACCAGCACTACATGTAGGGATAATTTAGTATTTGGAGTTCATATACATGTAGACCAGTAATGGTGCATAAGTAGAACATGCACTATTAAATTATATAGTAAATAGACGCCTAGCTGTGTGTATAAGGCACAGGCCCCCCGTGCAAAAATCAAAGTTATAGTGCACGATCATGCACTATAACAAAATTTTTGCATGTCATGTCAAATGCCAATCTAACCAATCAAAATGCGTATTATACATACATGTAACACTATTTACTATAACAAAATATAGATCTTTGTGGAATTCCTCTCAAAAGCATGCATCTGTTTGATCAAGTCCAGGGTTTAATATACATGATGCATGTGTTGGCAGGACATTTTTAGTGCTACATGTAGGTGGCATTTGATAAAAAAATTAACATACTGTAAGTGTGGATTATTTTGCGTTGTAGAATTTTTCACGCATTTCGCACGACATGAAATTCCTTGAAAATAAAAACGTGAATTTTTTTTTGTTTAAATGTATTATTTTGCCCATGAGCCTAGCATGTCAGCGAAATTGAAAACACGTGAAATTCACCTTACATGGCTGAGCGCGAAAAATTAATCACGTGAAAATTTCCACTTTTACAATACTCTGACATTGTTTACTTACACATGTACTTTATTGTCTACCATTTTTGGGATGAATTTGACATAAAATATATGAATTTTTGCTCGTTGAGTGGTGGGCGCTAGTGCCAAAGTTTGGTGGATAGTGGTGGGCTCTAAACCTGAGTGGTGGTCTCTGCCATCCAGCGCTGCCCAGTTTAGCTGTAACTCTGATCAAGTATCTGGCGACAATTGCGCAGGGCTTTATTTCATCAAAGGAGGGTAAGGGTAAACATTGCAGTTGGGTTTTAAGTTAGGTTTAGGATTAGGATTAGGGTTAGGCTTAGTGTTTGGTGCAGGGTCGAAGTTTAGAAGTTTAGAAAGTGATGCAGAGCAATTGTTTTGGTGATGGATGCGATTGCATTATAAAAAAAAGGCTATTTAGAAGTTAGAAGTTGTTTTTAGAAATATTGATTATTATATTAGAATAAAGGTATTGTGAGGTTTTTGAACCATCAAAATGATATATTGACTCAATCTTCCTAAAAATTAAATACATGTTCAGTGAAATACACTGCATGCCGTTATGTGTACATTGTATATGGGACTTCATACACTTTTTGCATTAAAATTCACTCCAAAGCATTAAGCATTTCTTCCCATATTTGGAATATGAGGGCATTTCAAGATCAATCCTTTTCATATGTCATTGCTAATTTTTTTCCTTTTCACATAGAAATGAAAATAATGAGAGAGCTCACAAATGATTTCACCTTTTACAGATTTCAGTTTCTCTTTATAATCCCCTATTATCAAGATGATTAAGATGTACCTTAATGTCACCAGTCATGGCACACCCATGTTATACAGCTTCATTGCTGCAAGACCTATTGCAACTCCCCCAGTCTCTTCAGAGCGAAATGAATGAATGCGATTGGCTTTGCAGATGTTGTACAAAAATAAACAAGGAGCAAGTATGCAGCGTTTCGCTTGCTGCCAGTCACACAAAGAATGATGGCAGGTGAAGTTTGTTTCCAAAGAGAATTTGCCACAGGCTTAATAATATTTTGCTAGTTTTTTTGTAAAACAAAAACTTCCGCTTTAGCAGAGTAAAACAAAATAAATAATCTGTACCTCATTTTCTGTTTATCGATGTAACAGAGCTTAACTAACATAGATACTGGCCAAACTAATATTTTGCATGAAAATACTTTGGCATTTAGCAATGTCTCCAGAAATACATGCACTTCCAGTTCAGTTCAGTTTATTTATTTCAATCATAAAAACAATATAAAAGTAGAATACAAAAGTAACATGAGTCAATCATAATTATACATTTGGAAATTACGATGAAATGGGAGACTATAAGGAAGTTTAGAAAACTTGTAAACAATAGTCCCCTGATATACTAGTAAATAACAAAATTACATGGTTGTACACATTACTCAGGAAAAAAAAATCTATATGATATTAACACATAAGAAATAATGTACACATCGATCAACACACACACAAACACACACACACACACACACACACAGAGTACATACATGTAGCATGGTAAAAAAAAATATAACAGTGAGTAGATTTGAAAGAGTTAAGTAGAATATGAAGAGATCAATTGTCTCTTCAAATGAGCCTTAAATGAAGACAAAGTAGTGCATAACCTTAATTCATCAGTTAATTCATTCCAAATACGGGGACCATTATGTCGAACAGAGTTGAGCATAGACTGGGTAGAAACCTTTTGATAATGATAATTAAAACAAGAGCGAGTATTATATGAGTGAACAGATTTATGAAGAATAAACATTTGGGAAACTCTCTTAGGTGAATTATTCTTAGAAACTTTGTACATCATGATAGCACTTTGGATTTTATGTACAGTATATCATAAATATTGAGGGTGTTTAAAGGGTGACTAAATTAGAGAGAAAAAAGGGGCTGTTTCCATGTATTTTTGCATTCAAATCACGAATCTGGCAATGGATTGTCAAAATTATGTCTCGTTTTGGCGAAAAAGGGGGAAAAGTAGAGGTTTGGAGACTGTTCCTTAAAACTCGTGAGCTGATTGGCTAATTGACGTCACACCCCCAAGTGACGTATGAAGAGTAAGAGGCAGAAGATCTGCAGGCTGCGGCAATGTAACATTGTACACACAATGCGGTATTTGACCCCTCTGTTCAACGGACAATTTATGAAAAAGGGAAATTAATCAATACAGTCTAAGGAGTGAATAATCATTATCAATATATTTTCTTCAAGATCAGTGAACACTTTTGCCCAAATATACAGCTCTTGTTTTGTTTTTTTAACTTTTCTTTGAACAATGTTCTCATCCATCTGAGCTTGCCGAACGATAGTTTTGCATTGGTCTTAACCGCGTACACAGCCGTTTTATGCGTCTGTGCAATGTACTACACATCTTTAGTACGGCAACTATGTTCCCCCTCGTACTAAGCGACTGGTGAACACTTTTGTTTGGTTTGTTTTTACTCTCGCCTTTTTTTACTTCGCTTTACATGTACTACGGTAGTACTGACTTAGATTTTTGGCTGAATTCTTCGAGTAACTTAGAGAGATGGATAGTGATCGCGAGTCCGATTTGGAGGACTTTTTTGAGCCAGATACGAACTCTGATTTATCAGATGATTTATCGATCCCGAAAGAGAAGAAGCTCAAGTGCAGTGGCAAGGGGAATTCGACCATTATGTTTGAACCCCTCGCAGAAGACGCGCCAGGGCATGGTGAAGGAGTCGCGGGGGAAGGGGCCGTGGGTGAAGCTGTTGCAGCTGCTGGAGAAGAAAAGTGATCACTGCAAATTGTACTCCACTCGCTTGGCCCTTGCCACTCTGCCCGCGTGAGCATACCTTTGCGACCCACAATTTCCGTAGATTTTCATCTTTAGGAAAATGATGTACGTAGGCTTACATCATCTTTAGGGGTCTTGCTACAGCCCGCAACTATACACCGATTTGGCATTATTGATGAAATTGTGTCCCAAAATCAAAGTTATTGTGAGGAATTAAACACACGAAAATATGCGATGCAAATGGTCGATGCGGTGAATGTCATGCTCGGCACCGGGCTGGGCTGGGCGGGCCTGCCGGGGCTTGCGGGCGTGCATGGTATATAGGTTGGTGGAATATTTTCCCTTACTTCTCGTACGTCACAGATCACGTGATCATGATGTCGCTCGATGGGTTTTTTTAGGGGCGGGGCTTATGACTGTATAAATCAGCAAACATGTACTTTTCAAATGATTATGAAATACGACTGAATGCATAAAAAAGTGTATGATAGATATTTTTTGGCTCCTGATGACTCCTTCCTACGAAAAATGGGCAATTAATTTTCTATTTTAGTCACCCTTTAAGCGAAAAAACAAGGGACGTGAATGAGCTTGGTAATGAGAGTTGGTACAAATTCTTAATGCTTTCTTTTGAAGTTTATACAGAGGTTCTAATATTGTTGTCCCCACACCGGCCCAGGTGATATTACAATAATGTAGATATGGCAAAATTAAGCAATTGTATAACATGAACAATACTTTTTCAGGTAGTGCTACACGTAATTTACAAAGAACACCAATATTTTTAGCTATTTTGTTTGTGATATATAATCGATGACCCTGAAAAGATAGAGTGTCATCTAAGAGGATACCAAGAAATTTAACTGTAGAACAAACATTCAAATTTACATCATTTATAGTTATTTTTATATCACTAACATTATAAGGATTAGTTTTACCATGAAAATAAAGTACACTTGTTTTGTCATAATTTATAATCAATTCATTAGCATTAAACCAGTCAGCAACTTTTTCTAATTCTTTATTTACTTCTGTAATTAATTTACCAAAATCATTATGAGATGCAATAATGTTAGTGTCGTCTGCAAACAAAACAAAATGGAAGAATGAGGAAACAGAACTAAGATCATTGATGTACATGTAAATCAAAAATAGGAGAGGACCCAGTATGGAGCCCTGTGGGACTCCACAATGGATCCTCTCTCTGCGAGAAACAAAATTATTGTATGACGTAAATTGATAACGATCACTTTAGTAGTCCCTGAACCAATCCCAAGCAATACCTCGTATACCACAATTATTTAATTTAGTAAGGAGAATATCGTGATTAATAACATCAAAGGCTTTGGACAGATCAAGAAACAAGCCCAATGTATGTAATTTATTATTCAGTTTATTTAGAATGTGATCGTGAAGGTCAATTAAAGCATGTCCACAAGATGAATTATTTCTAAAACCATATTGAGAATCAGTCAAAATATTATTTTTATTAATATGATTTAAAAGCCTATTGTAAATTAACTTTTCCAGTATCTTAGAAAAGCAGGGGAGTAATGTTATAGGTCGGTAATTAGAAAATATGTGAGGGTCACCTCTTTTAAATATGGGTATAAGTTTTCCTACTTTAAAATTCAGGGGGACTTTCCCTGACAAAAAGGAAAGATTACATATATGAACAAGTGGTTTAGCAATGAAATGTATAACATGTTTTATAATATACTGATTAATTCCTTCAAAATCTCTGCTTTTAGTTGAATTGAGTTGCTGAACAATATTTATTATTTCTGTTTCATTGGTTGGGTGAAAAAATATTGATTTGTCGCAGGGACCTTGTAGATATGAACTAAAATGACATTTAGGTTTCTGAATATGTTCAGATTTAAGTTTTGTAGCAATACTAGAAAAATAAGAGTTAAATTCGTTTACAATTAATTGACTATCACTTAACTTGTTCGTACCTTTTAAAAAATAACTAGGATAGTTATAGAGCTTTTGATCATTACCCAATATCTAGTCCAGCTGCCCTGATATACATGTATACTAAACATATACACATATTTTTTGGGCCCATGTGTCCTGGGCACCTGTTTGTGTCGGCCGCTTATTGTTTATGTCCCTATAGTAAGTCGGAACTTTAAGAGGTATACTAATTCTTCCTAAGGGCAGTATTCTTGAAACTGAAGTTCTAAACCCCTCCTACATGTAAATACATGTAAGTGTGTGGATTTAGCCTGACTCATTTATGGAGTTCCCAGTGTCTACCTCTTCATTTCATGTACATATTACCATAATTCTAAATAAACAAAAGAAAATGGTGTTAGGAAATATAATCCTCAGATTTATTTCACAACTATTATTGATTTTGTAACAGAATAACTATAATTCAGGGCTCTACACCTCTACACTCACCAAAAAAAGAAAGTGGACACTCTTTTTTTATTATTCCATATTCTCATATAAACCATCAATAAAATATAAAATTATATCAAATTAAAGAAAAATGAATTACTTGTAAGTTCAAGTTTTGAACTTTCATGCTTGGATGGGCACATTCATTTAACCGTTAGAAGTTCTGATTAAGAAAAGTTGCAAAAATAAAGCAGGTAGCCATTGAAATGTTGATGAGCATGTCTATCTTGTAGAGTCAAATTAAAACAATGAAAACAATCATCATGCAAAACACTTATATTCATGGTTGTGCTTGTCAAAACCAAGCAGTCCTGAGACTACAGCTGACATACAAAGCTCAGTCCTCATCGTTTCTCATTCTTTTTTGTTTTCATCGTTGAACAAGAATGTCTTACGGATGTACATGTTCATTAACGTTTGAATGGCTACAATGTACTTGCTCTTTTTTGCAATTTTCTTAATCAGACCGTTTAATGGTTAGAATAAAGTGCGCCTTATTCGTGGTATTTTACGGTAATTCAGTGCTAAAGCAATCATCATTTAGTATTGATCAAGATGAAAAGGTATTGTATTTTCTTCGAAATTCATGCAAGATTTGGATGAATAACACATACTCGCATGTCATACATACATGTACTTCTTGGTAAAAAATACCTCTTTACCCGAAAAAATATGCCATATGAACGGAGATTATGTTTTTTGTTTTCTTTTTCAATTTTCATATATATTGTGAAAAATATGATGATTAATCATAAACAAAGCTAGCGCCCATGGATGTCCATGGGCGCTAGCTTTGTTGTTAGCAGGCACAAACTGGTCAATTGTAAGAGTGTCTGCACTGTAAGACTACCATAGGCCATGTTCTATAGCTGCTCCTGACACAGGCACAAACCCTGGTCAGTTGTAAAAGAGTGTCTGCACTGTAAGACTACCATAGGCCTTGTATTACATGTAAATGCTCCTGACACGACCAGAAGGTAGCTGAATTAGGCTTCTCTCAAGACACAATGATTTTCTGATAAAGTGTCAAATTAGGGTCTGTGCTTGCAGACTAGGCTGCTTCTGCTTGTAATATGTACATGTATAATACATGTAGCATAAAATTTATTGTTTCAGGAATCATTTTAAGAATTAATTTTTTTTTTTTAAATCGTCATTTAGGGCCACAGACCTACATGTAGATTGTAGCTTCCCTCCAATCTCTCTTTCAGCTTTGTTTGCAGCCAGTTAGAGTCGTCAACGGCAGTGTGGATCTTTGTGTTGTACTGTAGTACCCTACATGTATCTTCTCTGATGCTATAATTATTGTCTACACACATAATGCGCAGCCCATAAAAAGGGATTTGTAATGAAGGAGGCCATAGAATGAATAATTCTCAGTGCAGAAGATGTAATACAATATATACATAATGCATATGTAGAGAGGACCACTATACTGTAGAAAGTCACTTTTTATTCGCTGGTGCTGTTTCTCTCTGCCCTTTACAACAACAACAAAAAAATCTTTGTGCCAATTTGATGTATTACTTGTCATTTTTTTTACCAGAGTTCTTAATGAGTTTTAGAGTGCTTTCAGAGAGCTCTCCGGAGCTAACTTCTCACTTTTCCCATGTAATTTTCTTACAGCTAATAAGGTTTCTTTTCAGATATTAAAGGTAGTATTTAACCATTTAGAGTGCTACAATGCACATACAGTTTGAGTCAATAAAAAGGAAACCCAGATTCAACCTTAAAGGAGAATGAAACCTTGGGGAAATATCAATTTTAATGAAAAGAGAGGATAGAGAGCTAAGCAATTTTTCAAAATCAAAATCGGTTACAAAATGAGATAGTTATGAAAGTTTGAAAAGTCTCAATTTACTTTCTATGGTAATCCTCAAATTGGCGGTGTTGCTTCAAAGTGACAGGTTTAGTAGTACAACTCTTCATATATTTTGTACACAAAATTTCATATTTTCCCCATTATCTCTCAAGGTGCAGCTTGTCTCCTTCTTAGCTCAAGATATATCATGGGAAAATGTATTTGACACAACATATGTTGAGTTCACAAAAAAACAAGCAGCATCTTGAGAGATAATGGAGAAAATATGAAATTTTGTGTATAAAACATATTGAGAGTTGTATTACTAAACCTGTCACTTTGAAGCAACATTGCCAATTTGAGGATCACCATGCACATAACCATATGAAAACATCTCTACACAATTTGTAAACACATAATCCGAGCCCCCGATGCCTCATACAATGCGACAGATGCAACTCTTTCTATGCGTGCGGTCTGATACGTCACATGATCAAGAAAGGCTCAGACTGATCGATAATGAACTTGGGGGGGGGGGGGGGAGACTATGCCCGTGTACTACTACTAGATCTACATGATCATGCCTGAATTAATGACAGATCTGAAGTCAGAGTCTGCTAGCTGTGCTCAATTATACTGTATTTTACACTTAAACCTTAATACTTATTAAAGTTATAAAACTACAGTCTGCTAGCTATTTATTACCAGGCATACTATGATGGAGATCAACACACCCGCTACCTGCATATTTGTGCATGTTATACAGTGTCAACACTTACTAGTAATTGCTACATGTACACAACAAACCACCCGAGATATGAATCAAACGTTCCGTTTACTTATTCTAGGACAAATCTTGCAATTACCATTGTAAGTCTGGGTGGCAAGAACCTTCACTGGCTTCAGCGACTCCAGCGAATATGAGTGTCTGTGCACGCACGCATAGCCTATATCGCATAGCCAGCTATAGCATGGGATGTACACTAGCTCAAGCTCAACGTGAGGAGGGGAGGGGGGAGGGAGGTAACATTTCAAAATGAAAACAGTGATTGAACAAAAAAATGATGGTGTTTTTTTTTCAACCAATCATTACAGCTGTCACATCATCAGATTCAGAATGATCTGAACTTTCAGCTGCTACTTCACTTTTTGATTTCGATTAATATGGCGCGAAGTTATCAAGAGCAGAAGGTAGAAAAGGCCTTGACCAGCAGCCCTCGCTCGCACAAAAATTGGGAAAACATTAAAAATAAAAATAAAAATCTAAAATGACGGTACTTATTGTTTCAGAAATTAAGATTGATTCATATGACGTTAAAACTGAAAAATCAAACTTTTTGATATTGCACTGATATTAAAAAAAACTATGAAGAGTTGGAACTTTAAAAAGTAGTTTCTGGACGCGTACTTGATCTAAAAGTGAGTATATTTTATCAAGTGTGTACACCACGTTTGCATATGCTTTGAATACATTTAATTCTTGTGTATTTATACAAGAAAATAATTATTTAAAAATGAAATATTTTATTCATTTATTTTATTTATATTTCATATTTTAGTTCTGGGGATTTTTTTTAATTTGTACATGTATTGTATAAGCAATTATGAGCATGATCGGTTAAGAGTGAGCAATTTGTCTGTCTGTAACACAAAATATATTTTGTCATAAAATTAATTGAAAGATTATCACTGCCATGAAATACTTTGAAAGTTATAATTTGGTTCTTCAAAGGGTTCCAAGGTGCCAGAGTTCTTGGTCTAAACTATTTTTAAGCAGGGGTGTTGTGAAAAAATGACACTTTTAGCAGAATTTCCATCTATGATGCACATATTTCATATCTCATATGGAATCTAAAGCTTGTTTTATAATTTCTAAATGTCTGATAGGGAAGCCAATTTATCTGACTAACATTTGCAAGTGAAAGTATTAGACAAGATCATGTTGTTCTGAAATTAATAGAAAAAGAGTAATGAGAGCCAACACAAAATTTATATCTCCCACTCTTAGAAATGGAGCATTTTATTGATTTTCATTTAAGTCAGTAACTATGACAACCAAATTTTATCATTTTTCAGTACACCTAGTGATACCCTCTAAAATAGATCCTAAAGCAATCCATCACATTTAATCACTTATTTTTACAGGTTTCCCAACTGGGAACATTTTGAAATGTTTGTCTGTGATGCAAACTGATCACACTCTTATACTTCTAATCATCATAAATAATTACATACGTATCTCATCTTTGACATTCCTTCATTTTGATTTTTTTTTTCTCTATTGGAACTTTGTAATAATGATATTATTCTGGATTTAAGAACACAAGTAGTGCCAATGGCTGCCCAACGCTACGTGCCTCTCTATTAAAGTGCTTTACAAATACTAGTATATTATTACCCCGTCTTCTTATTCAGGCTTGCCTGCACACAATGTATGCACCTTTTCCATGTTCTCTGGAAAGCATTCCAGCCAGGCACTTTGTACATGTACAATGTTGAACAAATTACACTGACTTTCACATCCTTCTGAGTACCGTGTGGAGAGAAGCAATGTAGATAAAATGCCTTGCTTATAAAGAACATAAATTGTGCTGTGCTGGGGATCGAACCCATGACCCTACATTGTACATGTATGTAATTAGATCTCCTTATAGTGAACTCAAACATGTGATTTACTTGGGTTGGCTTATTTTAATCACTTTAAATCTGTGGACTTGCACATTAGCATAAAGAAGAAAAATTGAAGAAATTTTGTGTTGCTGCCCTCAATGTTCAAATAGGATCAAAGTTCCCTGTGTAAGGATATTAATGCTATGCTTTTTAAAATTCTATTTTATTCTTTAAAATTATTTTACAATAACTTCATTTCAAATTGGATTAATTGTAAATTTAGTAAGGAGCAGTACAGGTATCATGGAAAAATGTAGACTTTAAGAAAAAATTGAGTTCTGGTCATGAGATTGAATTGTGAAAGAAACTCTCAAAGCAATTGGGAAAGGTTGATCATATACATGTAGCACATAAGAATCGATGTATACTGTAAGGTTTTCGAATCACCAAAATGATAAGAAATTGACTCAATCCTGCTGAGAGTCGCATGCACTGCATACAGAAATATGTATATGGGACTACACACAATTGTTTGGCCTGAACATTTCAGCTGTTTCTTGTCATATTTTGAATGTGAGGGAATTTGTAGAGCAATCCTTTTCAGGGGACATTTCTTCTGTGATAATCTTCCAAACTAACATAAAAGAACAGGAAAACTCACAAATTATAGTTTATCTTTCCCAGAACTCAACCTTCTCTTTAAAGGGAAAAAAATCCACCCTGATAATAAGTTAGTTTTAAAAGAAGTGGAAAAATTAAAAAAACAGATCAATGGAAGTTTGAGCAAAATCCGATAAGAAATAAGAAAGTTATGAATTTTGGAAGTTGTAATCAATCAAACACAAATTGGCGACTCTGTGACGTATCTTGCAAGCTGCTCTTCCATTTGCTCCTTAAAAAAGAATTCACAAATTTTCATTTTCTTTATGAGGGAATCGATTTGTATCATACAGGGTTTGTGTAAAAGCATAAAGGCATATAGGAAGGCATATAGGGTGCATGTAGGATAAAATATTTTCTTTAGAGAAAATGGAAATTTATGATTTTTTTCAGAACAGGGCAAATGGGAGGGAAGCTCGCAAGATAAGTCACAGATTTGCCAATTTGTGTTTGAATAATTACTACTTCAAAAATTCCTAACTTTCTTATTTCTTATCAGATTTTCCTTTTCTTTTCTACTTAAGAAGGTTTTGGTCTTGGTCTCGGTCTCTGTCTCTGAAGAGGTGGTCTCGGTCTCAGAAGGGAAAGTCTCGGTCTCGGACCTTGAGGTCTCGACTACAACAATGGCTAGAGCTGCCCATTCCATGTACATGCGTACAAATATGTTAATGAAAATTATTTTTAAAAAAGCTTCTCTCAGTTGCTCATGAATAAAAAGGTATCCCTTAGAGGGGGAAATGTGAAAATATGTTTCCAGAAATATTTTTAATAAACAATTTTATATGAAAAATATATTCTCTGGAGAACTATGTAAATTTATGAATTTTATTGTACATGACAAAGCTTGTAGAGAGCTGCTCCCAAAAGAGACCACAGAGTTGGCAATTTGTGTTTGATTGGTCACAACTTTAAAAATTAATAACTTATATCATTTGCATGATTTTCTTTAATCTGTTTCTCTCACTTTGTGCTTTTATTAAAACCATATCATATAGTTTATCAGGGTGTACTTCCCCTTTAAGATTCTAATTAAGTTCAAGTTTTATATTTTCTGTACAGAGTTGATGTTGTTCGAGAGGGAGAGTGGGAGGAAATTGAGAGAAGTCAAGGAGGGTTATAAAAAGAAGGACTGGGGGGAAAAGGGAATGGAGAGTCCTAAATTGGAAAATGTGGCTTGTGTGGAGATAAGACAGAGAGAGAGAGACTTTTATTGCCCAAAGGATGGACATTTTCTCACCCAGATATAATACACCTGTTGAATAATCATTTTGAAGACTTCTTGTGTTGCTGGATTATGAATGAATATCAGTGTCAGATATATTGGAAATTGGAAATATGAAATTTTCTAGCAACTTAAAGGAGAATGAAACCCTGGGAAAATATCCATTTTAATAAAAAGAGAGGATAGAGAGAAGCAATTTTAAAAAAGTTCCATCAAAATCAGTTACGAAGTGAAAAAGTTATGGAAGTTTGAAAAGTCAATTTTAATGAAAAGAGAGAAGTCTCAATTTACTTTCTATAGCGATCATCAAATTGGCAACATGGCTTCAAAGTGACAGGTTTGGTAGTACAACTCTCAATATGTATTGTACACAAAATTTCATATTTTCTCCATTATCTCTAAAGATGCTGCTTGCCTTTTTGTGAACTCACCATATGTTGCGTCAAATACATTTTCCCATGATACATCTTGAGCTGAGGAGACTAGCTGCACCTTGAGAGATAATGGGGAAAATATGAAATAGTGTGTACAAAACATATGGAGAGTTGTACTACTTAACCTGTCACTTTGAAGCAACATTGCCAATTTGAGGATCGCCATAGAAAGTAAATTGAGACTTTTCAAACTTTCATAACTTTCTCATTTCGTAACCGATTTTGATGGAACTTTTTTTAAATTGCTTCTCTCTATCCTCTCTTTTCATTAAAATTGATTTTTTTTTCCCCAGGGTTTCATTCTTCTTTAAAGCATTTTGATAAAATATATTTGTTATTTCAACCTTGTTTTATATGTCCATTAAACAAACACATATAGAAATGTTTAAAAGTAATTATATTACTTTCAGCTTGTGTTTCTTGGTTTTTTTACTGCCTATAATGCTATTTGTTATTCTGAATCATATAGTAGGAATCAATCCTTCATAGAAAAGGGCCTTTACTGTAAATAGAAACAGAAAAATTAGAGAAACAAGTTTAGTGAAAGTTTGAGATGAATTTATTTGTCTTAGGCCCGTTTGGAGTACATGATTAACCATGTACTTGCCCGATAGGGTCGATCATTACCCGACTAATGAAATTTCCATCGACTACTCAAAAACATAGTTGGAACTTGTGAATGACTCCCCAAAACCTCTAATTCAGAATGAAATATAGAAATTTATCATTCAATTTGTTAGTTCTAAGATACATGTATTTTAATTTAATTTGAATCAATAAAATTCACATGAGAGCGTTTGTTTTTGGTAACTAAGTTCTTGAGGATCATGCAGTAAAAAAGAAGTCTGGCTGTGCATGCTTCCGCTACATCGGAAGCTGCAGTTTTTAGCAGGTGTGTGAGACAGCCATGCACCCACCAGTCACCGCGATGTGCACCATATAGCTGACCGTGTGAGCGAGCTCCTATAAGTTTTTGTGAAAACAAAAGGACGCCTCTCAGCACAGAATATTTTTGCAAGATGGTATTAAAATAGATGAAAACAAAATGACACTGACATGTAAAGTAAGCAAGAAATACTTCATACTTGCTATTAAACGCGCGCTTATTCGTTGGTGATGGGGCATGCTTGGGCATGCCCATGTTGTCGATTTGAATTTGATGTCGATCGCACGCTCAGAATGTACACAATTTCAATACAGAGAAAGATGAATGGGATTTTGTGTACTCAAAAACTCTATGAAGCCAACTGTACTTCCGGGTACGAGCGCTACCTTTTGGCGACTGGTGAACAACTGCAATATCATGATTACGACTGTGACGAAAAAGGGAAGGAAACGATGATCTATTTCGCGTTATTTAATACCTTGATTGTAATTTAGTCTTCATGAAAGTAGGTAGGAGGAGATAATTTGCGTTGCTCTGCATATTAGAACCAACAATGACCGTTTAAAAAAAACTTGTTTAATTTTAACATTTTTATATAGAAATCACACAGTTACGGTTGTTGCACAGGCTGTCTGGGACTGGTTTCATGGCTTTACGCTGGCGCTCTGGCCTAGAAATGTTGCAGGCTGCGGGACCGGAGCAGTTGGCCTGTCTTATTTGCAAAATCATCATATCGAGTAGTCGATTACTCATCCGAAAAAAATGTCCGTGTAAACGACTACCGAAAATGGCCTTTCAAAACGGGCCTAATGTCAAATAAGAAAGGCATTTTTTCTTGAACGTGTAGATTACTATTGATAAGAAACCCCTACTGGCAATTTCATCATGATGTCATAGACATAGGGAGAACTCTTGTATTTGTTATTTTACTAAAACTTATGTCAATTTTTAATTTGTAAGACACTATTTTCATGAAATATTGCGGGTTATTTGTCTTCAAAATTTAATTTTCTCCTCTTGGGGCTCCTTTTTAATTTTCAGTAAAAAACTTTCCAAAATATGAAAATACAGGGGTTATATACATGTATATAGAGCTATGGGGTTCTTTTGAAGGCTGTGATCCAGCGTCAATTATTCTTTCGTGATATTTGCTGCAATGCTCACTTAAAGTGACAGTAAACTGAAGCTCCTAATAGCGCCATCTTTAACAGGATATCAAAAGTGTCTGTGCCTCTCATTTTCACATCATGTTCCACTCTATGGGTTGTAGAAGCTAAGAATGTACCTGTAGGCAATTTTCCACATTTGCAAAGTCAAAAGTAATAGTTTGAAATATAAAAATGTGCCTTTTATCCAAACAAGCTGTTTGTCAAAATTTAAAATAAAATGCAATTAATTTCAATTTATAATCTTAATTTAGCAGTCACTGTAAGATGGCGCTATTCAAGTTTTACCAGTATAAGGCCACTTTAATGTAGTTTTGGGGTAGATCTACTTGTAAGCCCTACTAGCCTAGTACCCTGTCTGTGGCTAGATTTTAGTATTAAAACTCCAAACTTTTTTGTTCACTGAAAATTTTACGAATTTTGATGGAAATTTTATTGCTGCTACATATGAACAGGGCTTCAGAGGGGGAGAGGGAATTAGGAAAGATTTTATATCATGAACATAAAGAAGGTGAATAGAAGAAAATGTACCTTAACTTAGACCGGCCTAAATTGTTTTATGCCGCCACTTGGAACTACAAGTGTGTGAGACTAATTCAGTTACCATGCATGTGATCACGCACGAAGCATTCAGTATTGCTAAACACCTGAGTAACTGCGAAGCAGTATACAATGTCTTCTTTACAGGTCACTGAATATAGAATGGTCTAAACACATAAGGTGCGTCTTCATCAGAACGAAGTTCTGCTCTAGCCCGCTATTGCTGATCCGGTAAATTAGCCCGATCAGAGAATAGCCAGCTAATTCTCTGCTCTAGCCCGCTATTTCGCTCGAAAAGTCAACCCACATCATCTTGGACTTATCTTCAGAATAGCCCGCTTAACCGAAAATCAGCCTGCTCTAGCCCGCTATTCCTCGAGCGTCTTCATCAGCCCGAAGTTAAGCCCGATCCCATCATGCACCTGTGCTCCAACTATCGAAGCACGATTTCCGGTTTCATGGTGTTGTTTGTAAACATCAGCTGTGCGCTAGCGCTAGCGCTGTGTACGTGTGCATGAGCTGTACACAGTGCACGTACGCCTCTCGACGTCTCCTTCTCCTTATTATGCTGAGGACCACTGTAGTTTCCGGAAGAATCATACTGCAAAATGAAATTACACCTATTTTTGTTCAATATACACTTCCGTAAGTACATTAATGATTAAGGCAGCGTAGTCGAGAGATACCGTATACTGTATATTTTGGGGTTGTATAGCTGGTCGGGCGAGCGCGGGTAAGATTTTAAAACCGCGCTTGTTCACTTAAAGTGCGCATGCGCACCAACTTCGGGCTTAAGCTCGAAGTGGGGGTACTTCGGTCTGATGAAGACGCGATTGCAAACTGAAGCTAGCTTCAAGAAAATATCCCTGATCCACCTTGAAGCGGGCTAGAGCAGAACTTCGTTCTGATGAAGACACACCTATAGTTACAACATTTTGTACTGGAGTTAGGGTACTTCTGGTCCTGACCCCTGATACCTCAGAGAAGTTGGGAAACCCCTAAAGCGCCTCTGATCTAAAGTTGTTTTTATTTGCAGTATAAATAACGTAAATAGGGTATCACACTAAAAACAGGGAGCTCAAATCTCTAATTCCGGTTATATCACCCTCTTTTCCTCTGAAGCCCAGTCCTCGTTGTTGGCATGACTGGCTCTCAAGGTCTTCTTGACTTACATTAACGGTATGTGATTTGGGTGCAGTCAAGTCTGAAAGATAATAGTCAGGCTCACATGATGGGAGCTAAACTTTAAGTTTTGCTTGTAGTTGCAAAACTTTAAGTTAAAGGGGAATGAAACCTTGGGGGAAAATCCATTTTAATAAAAAGAGAGGATAGAGAGAAGTAATTAAAAAAAACAGTTCCATCAAAATCGGTTAAGAAATGAGAAAGTTATGAAAGTTTGAAAAGTCTCAATTTACTTTCTATGGCGATCCTCAAATTGGCAATGTTGCTTCAAAGTGATAGGTAGAGTAGGACAACTCTCCATGTGTTTTCTACACAAAATTTCGTATTTTCTAAAATGATGCTTGTCTTTTTGTGAACTCAACATATGTTGTGTCAAATACATTTCTCCATGATATATCTTGAGCTAAGAAGGAGACAAGCTGCACCTTGAGAGATAATGGCAGGCCTGTGAAATCTCCGCTTTTTAAAGTAGATATTCATTGATTTTTAAAACTGACTTAAGTTTCATTATTGCATAGGTGAAGCTTAGACCGGTAAAGTTTGTCAAAATTCGACGCTTGCAAACATTCGAAGTAATGATTATTATCAATTACAAATTGCTAAAATACAGCCCCGACATAGCACCTGAACAGCTCTCCGAAAGCCGCTGAAATGTGTGACGTCAAAGAGTTAATTGCACAAGCAGACGATGTCCCATAACATCTCACATATTTTCAGTGCCTGTTTTGTCATCTTCTCTTCAGTTATTTCACTTCACTAGCATTAGTCTATTATGTTTAATCCATATATTGCCTCACTCTAAACCCCGTGCATGGGTTTATTTGGATGGAAAATGAAGCGTTACAAGAATAAAGGAATCAGTTGCTTGTAAACAAAATAGACGCCATTGCATTCACAGCTGCATACACCGCTGGACGTTCGGCGTTGAATGAGGGATAAATACCGTCCTTGCAATCATTCAGCGGGCTTTTCAATTTGAAAGTGTGGTTTCTTTGATTGTTCATTAACCCTCATCCTATATATTTACAAACAAAAGATTTCAGTAATCAGAATCTGTTTCATTCCCATTTTAGAATGGTGTGAAATATGGGCACGTTTGAATACACTAAATTCTTTATAATTTGAGAAATAACTGCACTGCACTTATGTTCATTCTTTATGGGACGTCGTCTGCTTGGACAGGATTGTTCCCTTTATTGACGTCATTGAAACATTGTTATTTTTTTGGCGGAGCGCTTGTATATCGCAGATGCTGGGAGGTAGTTTTATTTGTATTATTGTTTAATTACCTGATATGTAGTTGACTTTAAACTGATACGATTGCTATCTGTTAACTTGCCAGTTTCTAGTGATACATTATTTATCATATTTGTGATTTTCTTTGAATGTGTACTTTAACAAAAATCCGCTTTTTTTATTATTCTGCCCGATTTCAACTTCTGCTTTTTTCCTGTGTGCTATTTCCGCTATTTTATCGGTTGTTCATCGCGGGCGTTGCGCGCGGTGCATTCGGTCGAATGAAGGCAAGTCGGGACTTGCATTCAACTTTGTACATGAAGTCAATGCATCGGCAGGTACGGGGGTTTTAGATATTCATTTGTTTTTTGCCGACACCATCATACTCGTAGCTTGCGATAAGCAAAAAACTCGCCACAAAACCGCTGATTTCTTGATTTTTAACGCCTTTTCGTCGAACCTGTTTCTTGGCATTAGACTTAAGCCCCGGAAATATGGTGCCGATTTCGCATTTTCGACGGTGGAATTAGGCTTTTTAGACGGATTTTTGGAGGTGACTATGGGACTTTCTTGTGGTGAGTGACAATGTCTGTGTGTACAATGATGTGATTTGTGTGTGTTGTGGCAATAGAATTTGCTGGCTTGTGGTCATATTGTATGATACTAGGTAGAATCATGGCGGCGGAAACTTTCAGCTTTTTTTCGCTCTTTTTGTGAAACCCCATTCACAGGCCTGTAATGGGGAAGATATGAAATTTTGTGTACAAACATATGGAGAGTTGTCCTACTAAACCTGTCATGAGAATTTGAGGATCGCCATAGAAAATAAATTGAGACTTTTCAAATTTTCATAACTTTCTCATTTCTTAACCGATTTTGATGGACCCTTTTTTAAGTTGCTTCTCTCTATCCTCTCTTTTCATTAAAAATGATTTTTCCCCAGGGTTTCATTCTCCTTTAACTTGTAGTTATCTTGTAGTTTCAGACCGTACATGTATGAACTGACTCGTAGCTTCAAAACTTTAAGTTTACTTGTAGATCTAGAACCACAAGCGAGCTCGTGGTTAACGCTGAAACCACGAGCAGTGGGTGGTCCTCCATCGCAGTTTCAGACCATGTGAACGGAATAAACTTTAAGTTTTGCAAGCTTGTGGATAACGATGACCTCGCTGTTCATGTTAAACTGCCGGGTCATACCCTTCGCGCAAATTATGAACACAAGATCTGTATGTGTACTGTACACATAATCAGTAGTATCTACTTCCGAGGTTAACCATGATGATCGCTCGGCTTGAAAGCTTGTTTCAGGCTCGTGTGAACCCTTGTTGCGGTCAATGAGTCGTGGTTTCGTTAACTTAAAGTTTTGAAACCACAAGTCCCGTATGAACGTAGGCTACGTAGCTTAAGTTGTGTTATGCAATGTGAAAGAAACTGTAAGCAAGTGGGAAAGGTTCATCAAGTCTACATAAGAATTGGTGTATACTGTGAGGTTTTGGAATCATCAAGCTACGATTGCCCGCTTATAGCATTTGTTCTTCACCTGTGATGTATTGAGAAAGAAACAGAGAAAGAGAGAGAGAAAGAGTGGGAAAGAGAGAGAGAGAGAGGGAGATCTGAATATTAATCCTACCTCTTTGTGGTATCTTTACTGTCTTCACCATCATCACATCACATCTGAAAGATAAAAGGAAGAAATATATGGGGTAATGCAAGGTTGTCTATGGATTACATGAAATTAAAGATAAAGTTGAGTTCTGGTCATGTGATCTCAAAGCAATTGGGAAAGGTTGATCATGCCTACAAAAGGATTGATGGATACTTTGAGGTTTTGAAATCATCAAAATGATAAGAAATTCACCCATTCTTGCTGAAAAGCACATGCCCTGCACACAGAAATAGGTATATGTATAGGACTGCACACACATGTGGCATGAATGTTCGGCCTGAACACTTCAGCAGTTTCTCATCACATTTCGAATATGAGGGCATTTGAAGAGCAGTCATTTCAGGGGACATTTCTACTATGATATTCTTCCAAACTTGACATCAAAACAGGCACATAGCCAGGGGGGCAGTGGGGGCGGTCCCCCCAAAAAAAACGCCAACTAAAAAATTTTTAAAAAAGCGGAAGAAAAAAGCGGGGGGAAGAGAAAGAAAAAAGCCTAAAAAGGTGCTACGAGTCGTTTTCTTTCTCTGAAAATTTGCTAAAACGTGAAAGTTTTTTGCGCTTTGCGCAGAAAGGGGGAAACTCCTGCACCCACCCCTGTTACATACAGTGCAGTATTGCATCCAAATAATTGAAAAGCAATCAGGGCATCGAACTGACTGTCCACCTAAAAAATGTTTGCTATGAGCCGTTTTCTTTCTCTCAAATGTGCTAAATACGTCACAGCTTTTGCGCTTCGCGCAGGAAGGAAGAAACTTCCCCCCTCCCCGCACCCATGCCTGTTACAAACAGTGCAGTATTGCATCCAAATAATTAAAAAGAAGTCAGGGCGTCAAAAAAACTTTCTCCCTAAAAAAATGTTTGCTACGAGCCTTTATCTTTCTCTCAAATTTGCTAGAACATGAAAGTTTTCACGCTTCATGCAGGAAGGGTGAAACTCCTCCATCCCTGCACTCACCCCTGTTACCCCTGTTACATACAGTGCAGTATTGCGTCCAAATAACTGAAAAGCAGTCAGGGCGTCGAATTAACTTTCCTCCTAACAGTGCAGTATTGCGTCCAAATAACTGAAAAGCAGTCAGGGCGTCGAATTAACTTTCCGCCTAAAAAAGGTGCTATGAGCCGTTATCTTTCTCTCAAATTTGCTCAAACGTCAGAGCTTTCACGCTTAGGGCAGGAGGGGGGAAATTTCGCCCCTCCCTGCCCCCACCCCCCTGGGGAGCACACTTCGCCTGCTCATCACCAATTTCGTGCTCACAATCACCCCCCCCCCCCCCCCAAAAAAAAAAAAAAAAAAATTAAATCCTGGCTACGCGGTTGCATCAAAAGTGTACCAGTCACCTAAATGAAAAATGTTTTTACTGGTACAGCTAGAATGTATAAAACTTAACCTCAGAACACTTTTCCTAACCTTCTATGGATTAATAGTTCAAGAGTATGAAGAAAATAGAGGATAACAAGTGGCCATATTGTTATTTAGAGGTCTACTTGTATTTACACTTGCAATATCTCTTCTAAGCAATAAATGATCAACAATTAACCCTCCTTCATTCGAAACAGTGTTTCTGCCATTTCACTTGCTCTGTTACCTAATGATGATCATATTGATGATCCTTCTGAATTTTTTTTCTTTCTTTTTATTCATCACATGGAGGACACCAGACACCTGCACATCCTTATTTGCTCCTGTCTTCATGACCTCAGTATATTTATAGGGCACTTGTGAATATTGCGTTGGTGTCTACGACATTTGATATAACTCTGTAGTACTTAATATTAGTTTTGACAGAAGAGGTGTATCTATTCAAATGACCTTTCACAATTGCAGTTTGCATCTATGAACCTCTGCATATAAACTATGTGGAATTTTTTTACTGCCCTCAGCGTTAGTTTGCACAAGAGGTAGATGATTCAATTTCAGATGACCTTTCCCTATTCTGACCATAATCACACACTTTGTGGATTTAGTCGGCCGTGGATCCTCAACGAGAAGAGCGGACTTGATCGGCACCTACCCCATCTCATGCCTGTGATGCCACCTGGCATATCAGCTTTCAGATTTCATCATACACGTACCTCCTGCATGTTGATAGATGCATTAGTTTCTATGGTTTATGCGTGAGGTCGTGCATTTAATATTCCTATGCTGTCTAAGTTTACCATACTATCCGAATGTAAAGCATTAGAGCATCGACAGGGAAATTTTCAATCTGAATCGAGTGTGTGTAAGTGCACACAGTGTTAAAAGTAAACAGCATCAAACAACATCTTGCACTGAAAAGCTTACCGGTAAATGACTTTCAGTAAGTTTTAAAGATGCCTTCAAATTAAAAGTGATAACGATTATAATGCTGAGGAAATTTCACTTTTTCAATAGATAAAAATAACAAAAAAACCCGTGAACAGAGAAGGTTATTTTAAACTTCCCTTTTTTCGGGAATCGGCACTTAAAGGGGAAGTTCACCCTGAAGATTACTTGAGTTTAAAAAATGCAGAAAAAATAAAGAAAAATATTGGCGAAGGTTTGATGAAAATCGGTCAAATAATAAAAGAGTTATGAGTATTTAAAGTTTGGGATTCGTGACGTCACATGCGAGCAGCTGCCCATTGGTCATGTAATAAATATTCCATATATTCGCATTTTTTTTTACGTTCCACGATAAATTAATATTGTTTCTTTTCAGAATCTAGTATTGAATAACATTTCTGACAATATATCAAATGCACAGACAAAAATATTCTAAATTTTCTGAGAAAACTGTATTTTATGGAATATTTATCACATTACATAATGGAGGAGCTGCTCGCATGTGACGTCACAAAATCAAAACTTCAAAAGTCCATAACTCCGTTATTCTTTAACGGATTTTGTCCAAACTTTCGCCAATATTTTTCTTTATTTTTTCTGCATTTTTTAAACTCAAGTAATCTTCGGGGTGAACCTCCCCTTTAACCCTCTTCTCAAAGTGAGTTGAAAAGTTCTGGACATATAGTGGCATGATGCTGATTACCTTTTGGGTGCCAGCTGAGTTCGCTCTCGACACGCTTTTATCAATGAATATTAAATGCTTAAAGACAGCCAGGGGATGTAAATCGAGGATCTTTGATTATAAAAAACCATGATGTATGAAACGTGCAGCCTCTTTTCTGTCCCAGTCTCAGAAGACAGTGATTTTCCAGGACATTTTCTGGCCAGTAAATGTGGACTACCATGTGCTGGTGGAAGGGCTGATGCAATAGATCTGATTTTTGTCTCAAGTTCGACCTCATTAAAATCAACAATAAAGCCTGACTGCATGATGGTAGGATGTAGACTCCTAGACGTCAGATTTTTGAGGACTCTATCTATACTCGTATTTTCTTTCACCCACGCAGCTCTTCATATTACAACATCTAATAAAGTAAAGAGGCAATGATGGATTTATGCCTACGAAGGCCTTCGTCGCCTGTGTCGGGGGTAAAATAGATTGAATTGCCTTTTGGAATATGCTTTGAAATGATAATGGAACTGTTTGCATTTTCTTATTTTGGTCTTGTATTGTGAGAAAGACATTGAATGGCTTCGTTGGATGGAAGATATAACTTCCATTTATTTCTATGCTTTATTCATTACACCAGTCTTAGAAATTCTATTTTTCTTATATATTTCTTGTTTTTCTTCTCTCTTTCTGTGTTTTCCTTAATATATTTCTTTGTTTTTCCTTTTCTCTTTTTTTCTCCGTATGTATTTCTTTGTTTTCCACGTTCTTTATTCTTCTTTCTATTCATATGTATTTCTTTGTTCTTCTTTCTATCCTCTTCTATTGATATTTCTTTGTTTTCCTTCTCTCTTTTAATATTTTCCTTATGTATTTCTTTGTTTTTCCTGTACTTATTCTTCTTTCTTATGTATTTCTTTGTTTTTCCTTCTCTCTTTTCATCTTTTCCTTTATGTATTTCTTTGCTCTTTTCTTTTCATTTATCCTATGTATTTCTTTGATTTCCCATCTTCGAAGTGCGCATGCTCTGTAGCTCGAGTTTATTCCAAGAACGAGCGGGAATTGCTCAACTCGGGCTGATGGAGACAGCTTTTTCAAACTCGGGACTTTTTTCTCGAGAAGCGCTGATTGGGCTAGAATCTCGAACTTGAGCATACTCGGGTTGATGAAGACGCACCTCCTGACACTGTTGGAGGAAATGAAGTGACCTTGAACTAAGGTATGGACTATGGATAATACAGTGTCCACATTATGCTGTTTAGTACGTGCATAATAAATATGTGACAACACTAAAATAATGCACATTATTTTAATGCAGTTCTGTTTACAAACTCCTGTAATGCTCCTATTATGCTCTTTTTGTGCTCTTTGAATTTCATGAAAGTGGCGATTTCTTTAATATGTACTGTGTAGCCATGTTTTTTTACACACCAAGTACATACATGTAAGGCCAAGTGATATTGATTTGTTATTTCTTGTCCCCTCCTCCCTTTTTTCAGCCCTCCTCAAGTTCTTTTTATTTGATCATTTTGATTAGACATGAAATAAAGAAGAATCTGATGAAACCTTGACAATAAAAAAAAACAAAAGTGCATGCATGCATGTAGACCATAGATATATATATAAAATTATATTTCAAAGATTTTGTGTTGGAATTAACCTAATGGTATTCGTGTTTGCGGGAAAAATATTAAACAACATGGAACCCCCCCCCCTTTTTTCCTTTTAAAAGAATTCAGACAAGAAACTATGATTAAATTTTAATTGGCTTAATTTTTCAATGTCCCTACTGAATTTATGATTTCTTGTGATATGATTTATCGATGCATTTTTGAATTTCACCAAGATTTTATTTTGCAGAAATGTTGACATTGTTTGGATAGACGGATGTAGATTTAGGTGTGAGTAATATGTTTCTCATTCAAATCGAATGTTGAGATAATTAGCTCCTGCCCGCATGAGATGGTAAGCTATGCACTTCACAAAATCCCAGCGGCAAAACTCTCATAAATAAAGTGAATACAGAGAGGCCATGTTTTGGGGACGAAGAAGTAGTTTGTGGGCGTTGGCCATACTAAACGTTTATAAAGTTGAGTTCTGGTCATGGGATTACATTGTGATAGAAACTGTCTCAAAGCAATCAGGAAAGGTTGATATGTCTTCAAAAGAATTGATGTATATTACTATATTCCGAGGTTTTGGAATCATCAAAATGATAACAAATTGACCCATTCTCGCTGAAAAGCTCATGAACTGCACACAGAAATGGGTAAATGGGACTGCATGCACATGTGGCATGAATGTTCGGCCCGATCATTTCAGCTCTTTCCTGTCATATTTTGAATATGAGGGCATTTGAGGAGCAATTCTTTTCAGGAGGCATTTCTTCTATGATGTTCTTCCAAACTCACATAAAAGGAATGAGAAAGCTCACACATTATTTTTCACCTTTCCCAGAACTCAACCTTCCCTTTAAAGGCACTGATTAACTTTGCCCAGGATTGAAAAAAAAAAATCACTGTTCCAGCTAATGCTGTAATCATAATTGCAAACCTTTAGCTCAGACAGGAATCGCCTGAGTTTTATAAGCTGATCGGTCGATTATAAATCAAGATATTTACGATTGAACATTGATGTCGGGATAGAGTACCACCGAACCCTAAAGAACTCTTACGGTTGGCATACCTCGCTCTGTCACAGAATACCGTACGGGCTGGAAACCCGCTCTGAAATCGCCAGGCGCTGGTGCTTGGTTTTTGTGACTGCAGCGTAGCGAAGAAGCCGAGCGACTTACGCTAGCGATTGATCGCGATTTTCTCTTTTTTAGGATAGTAAACGGGTTCCATTTTCTCTCATACTTTCACATATCCTTAATTATGTATGTAGTTAGAGGACTGCACACAATTCACTGGCATTTGAGCTGATTTTACAATTTTTCACAAAGTTAATCAATCACTTTAATGAAGTATGCACTCCATTGTTCTGTTAAAACCCCCAAAATATATGAAAATATTGGTACAGAAATGGTTGTGCAGCATTGTTGTTCGCATCTCAATGCAAATTGTCTGGGTGTTTTTTCTGTTTGATTTCCACAGTCATGTACAGTATACATCTTTTACAATTTTTTAAACAGTACATATGAAAATTAAGAACATGAACATAACAAATACAGTGTATATGGATTGAAACAGAGATGTAACAGAACATCATTTAAAGGGAGCCACCGCTCGATATCCATGTACGTTCAATTTCATTCGCTTGCCCCTATTGCAAGGCCGTGCATAACAACAATCTTGGAGCAGCGAACAAAATTGCCGTCGAGGGTGGGGTAGTTTGTCAGTTGGGTTGTTCAGTTCGCCTTTCTTCGGTCGAATGCGTATCACTGCTATTGCGTGCTCGTTTACCAAAGATGTACGGAGATTCCTGAATATTACCCGAGCCGGGCCAAGCTCTGAAACACCACGATTGGCGACTTTTCGGTCCCTTTAATGGACTTGGTTATGGTTTACACTGATAAAGTGACAATTGGTATAATGTAAACATTGTAATCGTAAAGGAAAACATAAGTGGAGGAGTCGATTAAATGAGCATGGCCTTTATTTCATAGACCCCTAATTGAAAAAAAAAAAAAATTTACAGTCCATAAATTAAAAGAAAAAAAATAAAGAAACGTGCTAATTTGAGCATCATTAGCAAGTTTTTTTAACCCTTTCAAGACAGGAATTATTTAAGGGCTAAATTGATCACATTTTGTTCTTCAAATTGGCAACAATAATATTTTTCGTTTAGTGCTACATGGTTCTAACAAAATGTAATGTCTTTGAAAACAATATACATCATTAGAAACTTAGTCGAAAGTTGAAAAATTGCCGATTTTTTTTTAAAAACAGTGATTTTTAACCTCTCAATGTGTTGCCAATTTAAGGATTTTGAAGCTAATTCTCCTTTTTAAAATTCCTGGCATCAAACGCAATATGGTCATGCAACAAAAATGGAAACAATGTGTGTAGAAATTTTTACTCTTTCTACTCATGCATCTGGTATATTTTTTAGAGCTCTGAATCAAAAGTTATTGAGCCAAACCACAAAATGCGGTCATTTGTCTCGAAAGGGTTAAAAGAGAGGAAAAAAGAACCCCCCCCAAAAAAAAACAGTAATGAGAGAGAGAGAGAGAGAGAAAAAATTGTTGTGAACGAGCAATAAAGGAGGAAAGATAAAGAGGCAATTATGACTAGAAGAAGAGGTGGAGGAATAGAAAGAGATAGAGGGAACGCATGAGGAAAGAAGCCATCTAATACATTTGGCTTAAATCTTTGGGTATACATATATTCACGTTTCTTGATTGCTGTAGCTAGCCAACAAGGACAATTTATATTCATGTTTAAATACATTTAAACATAAATATTTTAAAAACTATCAAGAGGGGGGGGGGGGGGGGGGGAAGTAATTGTGCATTTGGTCTGAGGACTCTGCCAAGTGCTAAACTTTTATATTAAGACTACTTAAATCAGAGCACAATTTTTCCCATATATGCATCTTTATCACTAGAAAACAGAAATGATTTGATCATTTCTTTGAATGCATATTTGCTAATATAGTAATCATTATTCACACTGATAAATTGACAAACTATTTTGAGAAAAAAATGATGCAAATTCAAATCCCCTAATAGTTATATGGCTTCTTAAGGCAAATTATAAGTGCTGAATTCAAATTGAAAAGAACTATAGATGACATAAACATGATATAAGTTGGGATCACTGACTATATGCAAGACTCATTTGCATATTTCTACTTTCTACATAAAAGGCTTCTATAATATACCATTCAATAACATATTCAGTTTCATTCTAAAGCTTCAAAAATATTGGATATTATTCAGATAGCATCTATCAAAGGAAACACTCTATTTCAATTATTAATGAATTATTTACAATAATTATGAAGTAAGCACTAATCGATGCAGCTTGGTACAAGATAGATGATATGTAGTACACAAATGTAAAAACCTAGTGTAGAAACTAACGCTTAATCGCAAGCTAGCCACAAGCTTGCGGCACTCTTAATGGCACGCTTATCTGCAAGCTTGTTGGCAGTTGGCACGCTTGTGTGCAAGCTTGTGGCAAGCTTGCCAATAAGCAAACCAAATTTGTATCTAGGGGTATGTATTTAAAAACACTTCAAGTACACATGTTAGCATTGCATAATTATAACAATTATGCAATTAATACTTACACAAAACTTTGCTTTAAAAAAATCAATCTAAAAGTTATAAGAAGCAAGATTTTGTGGATGGTAACAAATATAATATGGAATTCCTTCTAAAAAATAGTTTTGCTGAATTCATATCTATGACATAGATTTCCCCCTTACATAAATATTCACGTTGGTCACTACTCTTTCAGGGATGTGTCTTTTATTATTTGCAAAAGTATAAACATTTCCAAGTATTTGACCCACTAATAAAAGTAATGAACATAAAGGAGTTCCTACAACAAATATAGGCCAGTTACATGTACATGTAACACAGCATGCTCTGGAAAATGTTATAGATTAAAAGTTAATAACTACCTAACATAATTGAAGTAGGCTGACACTTATCTGTGTGTACTTGAATATCATGAATATTTAGTTGCACCTATTATGTGAGCAAACACAATATGTTGAAAATCAGTTTGTGATACAGATGCTTTTGTACCTCAACTGACGAGTACAATGTAAGATTGATTTTTGACGGGGTAAACATGTCTAGTTGTAGACGAGCATTCCCTGACATGATTGTTCAGCACATTCCTGTACACTGCTAGTCTAGAAAGGGGCTATATGAATAGTTACAAAACCACATCAATCAAAAGCAGTTAAGTTCTGTAATGTTCTGCTTTTGAGAACACACCCCCATTCAGCACTCGCTACAATACAGTGGGAAGCTCCATACACACACACAAACACACACACAGGATGAGCATACTGTATAGGGGTACGGTACATGTATCTCCATGGGTAGTATATGGTTTAGGTCAACTTGACACAATTCTGAATGAACCCTTGTGTGTGCTCAAAATTGGACTTACAACGTGCAGCGGACGACGACGACGTGAGCAAACGCTGCTCTGCGGAACTATGTATATGTCTTTCATGTCCCCGTTCTTCGTGGCCCCTTGGAAGAAACCTGCTTTTCCAAAAGCTGGAAAACAAAACAGAGAGGCTCTTTCTGTGACTGTCAGTATCTCACTTAGTGGAATATATGTGGATCTAGTGCTATACAATGCACAGTTTTGATTAGGAGCTGTTTTACATGTACGTAGGATCTACAACTGTCACTTACAGGGTGATTAACTATGACAGAACCATGCAATGGAAATACTTGCATATTTATACCCACAAACATGCATTAGCCTTCTTGCAAATGGCTCTAATTACCTTATTACTTGATCACAGGATCGATTGGAATATTAATTGCTGTCACTTGTGCAGTCAAGTCTCCGGGGCGTTCTTCTTTATGTCGGGATAATAAGTACCTGTCGCATTGCCTCGGCGACCATTTAGTGGAAAGCTGTTAATATCAGTTGGATTTATACTACATTTATGTGGACTGTAATAAGACTCCATGGTTTTCATTTCTTATCATCAAACTGGTTATCGTGGTAGATAGGCAGTAATATGCAAATGTGAGTATGAAGTTGTTATACTCATCTGTAGTGTTCTTCAAGGGTAATTTTGACTTGACTAATACTCCTTTCAGCAACTCAAGATCCTCTTATGCGCACTAAAATCATGCACATTAAGCAATAAAAATCGTGTTCATAAAGTGTCAAAAGCCATATGATAAGAGCATCATTTTTACGAGCACCCATTCAGAAAACCCGCATCGTCTGGGATCTGTGAATTTAAGTAGAAAACTTTGCTGTGAATGGTGTGGGGATCAAACGACCTTTGACCGATATCAGGGAGGGAAAATGCGAGGTCTAGTGTTTGGTGGGAAATATGGGTTTTATAATTATAATTATATGTATAGTCAAGGATTGTAATTCCGAACAGATTGTATTACCGAACGTGTACAGCTAAGCGCCTAAAATGGGTTTTCATACGCGTGGGATTACGCGTATGAAAACCACACTATTGAAACAAAGGTTGTGTCTTTTTCCCATAGGTTTCACACGTTCGGAAATACAGTACCTTTTTCAAGGGACCAAAACGCCGCGTCGTTGGGAAGGGGTTCACTCGGCAGGGAATATTGTATTAAATCTACGTTGTCTTTTTAAAATTCCACCAACTTCTTTTTCTGTAGGACTTTGAGCATTCATTATGTAAGTTTGACAGATATTTGTTTGATATTTTATTTGCTATCGTTGATTTTCTGAAAAGTGTTCGGACACTGGATCAACCACCATACCAGCCCTAAGATAATGCACATTATTTTGATGCAGATACATTCATAATGTCCTATGATGCTCTTACTATGCTCCTATTATGCGTTCTTTGCAGTTTATGAAAGGGGCTTAAAAGCCCCTCGTCAGCAGTGACGGTTACAGACAAACTTAAGTTCTGGTAGTGAAAAGAAAATTTTGATAAAACTTGTTGATTATGTCCTCATAATATCCATTTGTATCAAAAGTTGCATGTGCCAGATGTATGAATTTAATAATAATTTTGTATGTATAAATATCCCCAAATGACTCATGAATATCGTATGTGCAGATTGTGAATTTGGCATCACTGCGCATAATTTGCTGCTCTAAATTGCTGCAAGATACCGTGTGAAAAAGACGTAGTATCTCTGCAAAGAAAGAAGTCACAGCGAAACTTTGTCTAAATAAAGAATATACACCCCCGAATAAGGAAATGAAGTTTCATGAATATTTATGCAGGGGTAGACTTGTATTTTTAAACTTGTAATTGAACAAATGCAATTTGACAACCGATTCTGTGCCATATCTACAAAGGCCCTCCCCTGTTTGCTCTGTACTAAAAAGAAAATAATAATATTGACATAAATATCTAATTATGAAATCTATATGAAAGCAAAATTCCCATTAAAAACCCTTTGAAATTCATTCCTCTAACAATAATATTTGGAAGAAGGTCATAAAACTCATTCATAAATGAAAAGATGTTTGGTATTACAGAATCTGAAAATGGCATTGAAGTGAGTATGTCTCTCTTCAACGCCATTGTCTTATTCATAAATTTGATATCCTTCAACTTTTGCAATGTGCAAATTTCAGTCTGGTACACTTTTCAACTCATTCTTGTCTTATACATGTACCAGTATGTACAATACGGGGACCCATATATATTACACATAACATATGAAAATTAGATCTTGAAAACCTGAGCCAATCAGCAATTTTTATTGTTATACTCAATTTCAGCATGTCAAAAGCAATAAGAAAATATTTTATCAAAGAGGCAGAAATATTTTGAAAAGTTGTTGACCAGTGTAAATAGGCATTGTGCATAAGTTTTTATGGAAAATGCACTAGAAAAATGAATTTCTGATTACACATGTGAGATTTTCTCATAACAATATCCTTATAATTAGCTCCCCCAAAAACCTATAATTAGCACACACAAAAAAACTATTCAATCCTGTGAGAAGTAGTTTACACAAATTATGATTATAACGATTTAAATGAATCTTTCAGGTTTACCAACTCCCATAACTCTAACATACACACACAGATTAGTGAAATTACCCAAATTTTCATACTTAAATTTGCCAAAATATGAAATTTTTATTCATGCATATTTTAGAGTCCATTACATTGATTATTTAATTTCAGAAACCTTTTGAAGCTTAGTTTTAGTATCATTTACATGTAGATAATCTGATACATGTATTGCACAGTATATTCATCATGCATACGTTTTGATACAAAAGGCACTGGAAAACGGTGAATTTATCATTATATACATAATATATGTAGATAGGTTTACATGATGCTGGTAGTGGTTAGGAGCAGGGAAATGTAACTAAGAACTAGCAAGCTTATTTCCTTACAATCAGCCATCACAAAATGTGCATTTATGTTGAAAATGTGGCTCTGAAACTGGTTTGAACTTTATGTTTGAATGACGCTTTCATGGTATGCCCCATCTTTTAAAGAGTTACGATTGATGGCAAGTAATTTACAATTGATATCAATCGCAACTCTGTACTAAAGAGGGTTACATGTCGTTTTTCTGAAGGTTCATAATTCCAAATTTTCATTTTTCCGAAGGTTCGTATTTCTGAAGGTTTGTTACTCCGACGGTTCGTAATTCTGAAAATGAAATAGGGTTCATAATTCCGAATATGAAAAAGGGTTCATATTACAGAAGGTTCGTAATTCTGAAAAGTTATGAAGGGCTCTATTAGATTTTCGGAATTACGAACCCTATTTCATTTTCGGAATTATGAACTCCCTGCTATGGGAAATTTGTGTTTTGGAATTACGAACCTTCGGAATTATGAACCTTCGGAAAAATGAGTGCCCCCCCCTCCCTAAAGAGATAGATGATGCGATTGATATCTATATGATTGATTCATTCTCTTGTCTCTACATAAGTTTGACTGATCTTCACATTCAAGAAGTTTTTAAAACATTTTGTAGTCAAATGGAAATAAGCTTCTAAGACTAAACATTTAAAAAAATGTTTGTGCCCTTATTTCATTGCAATGATAATAAAGTAGATTCATTTATCGGTTGTAAATAATTCAAAATGCCTGCACCAATGAAGTGGGCATTCACTGTGTAGTATTATAGTGAAGTTGGTGAATGTTGATGTGATAAATATTCAAGTGTCTTGCTAATCAAAACCGGGGAAGTGCCATTTCCCTGTTAATACAGTTGCCCTGCTTGTTTTACACTACCGCTTACAGGTTTTGGCATCGGTGTCGCTCCGTTAACCGCACCGAACAACGAACGGTGAACGGTATCTCCCCGATCCCCGATGTTCGGTGCCTCACCGAAAGCTCACCGCTAGCTTCCCGTTGGCTCACCGATGGCTCACCGCTGGCTTACCGAATTAGTTTCGGTGAATAACCGATGCGTGTGCTGAGTCTGCAAGCGCGCATAACTCTCGAAAGTCGCACGCCCTATTAAAAAAAAAAAAAGCATTGTGACGTCATAATAGCTAACTTTGCAAAGATGTACGGGATCGCGCGCCATTGTTTAATGACTCAAAACGATACATGCATGCGGGACAGTGAGTTTCACGATGTACACGTACGATTTTTATTTTACCTTGTACACAATTGGTCAGGATATGCACATTATTGAGCCAGTTATATTTACATTAAAAAAAAATCATATGTTCATACTCAAACATGGAGCACTTGGTAACTCACTCATTTCATAAAACATACATTCGAAGACCAAATTCATCCGTGGAAGTGCATGCATTGCGCGAATTTACATTGGAAGTGCTTGTAGTTACTTAATAGTACATGTATGCTGATAGTATTCAACTGTATTTTAATGTTTATTAATTACATTTGGTGTAATTTAACTTTAGATATGTCCTTTCTGTCCACGCATACAGGTCCGACACCGACAGGTGCCACTTATGTATACCGGCTTGAAAACGGAACGAGTTGTTTCATTGCCATCTTTGTTATTGTTAATGTTTTATTTTCATGTTGGTTTCCATCATTTTTAATTGCATTTAAAGATCTTAGAAGTTTTTTTTAAACTGTAGTAATTGCACAGGGGCTGATCCAGGATTTACCGGGGGGGGGGGGGGGGGGGGGTGTGACACCAACTCTAAAATTTTGTGACAAGCAAACAAAAATGGTGAGTAGCATTTTTAGGTGTCTTTTTCGGCACTTTCCCCAAAAGGAAGGGCACTAAAGACGGCCCCAAAGAAAGCTTCACACATGCTTCCATGAGCTCTTTTCGTCGGGGGGGGGGGGGGGGGGGGGGGGGTTACAGGCCAGCTGCGCACCCCCCTTCCCCCTCCGGATCCGTCAATGATAATTGCACGATGTTTACGAAAATAGTTGTGCATGGTGCTTGATATAATGCTCACGACCATCTTGCTGCCTGCATATCCCTGATCGTAACCACATAATAACATACACGTATATATATGTTGACCGACCATTTCTCAAGTGTCGCCTTTCACATCCACGTTATAATTTGTATATTCAAGATTGGGCAGTTTTGTATTATTACAGAACAAGCGATTATTAAACGGGCGTAGTTTTCAAACTCATGCATATTCAACAGTCGCTCCATACTCGCATGTGGCATCTCATATTACTCGTACACTAACAGATGTTTTTAACATAAACGAGCTTGATCTGACACTCACAATTTCCTGAAACTTTAGCAAAGAAGTAAGAAATTACTGAAATCAGTACATGAGCGATATATCCAAAATAATATCCTCCATTATTCATGCGAAAGTGAAAAGCAAGGCAGTGGGAGGCAAAGGATGTCTAGAGTGCGCGCGATCAACATTTTCATTCATAAAATTGGGCTTGTGACCTCATTTGACGAGCAGTCCGTTAATCACATGTCAAGACACGCGCAGAAATATGCCAACCAGCCAATGAAGGTATGCGCCTTTTTTTTCTTTTTTTGTTGTTGTTCCTTTCACACCGCGGCGGCATTGGGCAGAAAGGCGCTTCGTATAAAGAGATCGAATTTCAAAAGGGGACAACATGTGTGTTAAAGGATGAAGTTACGGTCGGGCAGGGAAGAAAACTTGATATTTTTTGATGAATGACGAGTTTGATGAAGATGATAGTGATGATGATGATAATTGTTTTGACGATATGATTATCAAGATAATGATGATTATGATGATGATAATGATCATAATCATGATAATGATGCTTCCTTGATGTGATGATAATATAATAATGATCATGATGAATTAATGATAAGATTATATGAGTTAATGACGATATGATGATGATATTATGTATGATGATGGTATGATGATATGATGATGGTATGATGATGTGATGATCATATGATCATATTTGATGATGATGATCATATGATCATATTTGATGATGATGATATGATAGTTCATTTTCATCTCATGATACTGATCGAATTTTAAAAGGGAATCGCATGTGTGTTAAAGGATGAAGTTACGGTGGGGCAGGGAAGAAAACTTGATATTTTTTATGAATGGTGAGTTGATGAAGATGATATTGATGATGATAATTGTTTTGACGATATGATTATCAAGATAATGCTGATGATTATGATTATGATAATGATAATCATGATATAATGATGCTATGATGTGATGATAATATAATTATGATGATCATGATGAATTGATATGATTATAAGAGTTAATGACGATATGATGATGATGTATAAAACTATAAATATATGATATGATGGTATCATGATGTGATGATGATGATATGATAGTTCATTTTCATCTCATGATACAGATCGAATTTCAAAAGGGAACCGCATGTGTGTTAAAGGATGAAGTTACGGTCGAGCAGGGTAGCAAATGTTGGCTTGATATATTTTTTTTATGAATGATAAGTTGAGGAAGATGATATTGATGATGATAATGATGATAATCATGATATAATTATGCTATGATGATGTGATGATGATAATATAATTATGATGATCATGATAAACTGATATGATTATATGAGTTAATGACGATATGATGATGTGATGATGATTATAATAGTTTATTTTCATCTCATGATACAGATCGAATTTCAAAAGGGAACCGCATGCATGTGAAAGGATGAAGTTACGGTCGGGCAGGGAAGAAAACATGATATTTTTAATGAATGATGAGTTTGATGAAGATGATATTGATGATTTTTTTGACGATATGATTATCAAGATAATGATGATACTGATGGTGATTAAAATTATGAGGATGATAATGATGATATGATGTGATGATAATATAATTATGATGATCATGATGAATTGATATGATTATGAGTTAATGACGATATGATGATATTATATGATATGATGATGGTATGATGATGATGTGATGATGATATGATCATATTTGATGATGATTATAATAGTTTATTTTCATCTCATCATGATACAGATCGAATTTCAAAAGGGAACCGCACGTGTGTGAAAGGATGAAGTTACGGTCGGGCAGGGAAGAAAATGTTGGCTTGATATATATTTTTTTTTGTTAATGATGCGTTTGATGAAGATGATAATTGTTTTGAAGATATGATTATCAAGATAATGATGATGATGATTATGATGATGATCATGATGATCATGATTATATAATGGTGCTATGATGATGTGATGATAATATAATTATGATCATGATGAATTGATGATATAATGATTATGAGTTTAATGACGATATGATGATATATGATATGATATGGTATGATGATGTGATGATGATATCATATGATGATGATGATGATATGATAGTTCATTTTCATATCATCATGATACATTAATAGTTATTGAAAGATGAATTTTAAAAATATCATTCTAATATCGACTATTGTCTAAAAGCTAGTACGCTACACATTTTCAAACGCAATTCAGGCAAAGGGGTTTAAGAACATTTTCTTTAAAAATAAATTAATACACAGTTTACATGAAGGTATGTTCTTATTTTCTTGATATGTTTTAGGTTTACAACAATCTAAACCAATCGAGAAATGCGATACATTTGCGGGTTAAGAATAAAGCCTTTGAATGATCCGTATTTATAATTGGACGAGAGAAAAAAAAAAGAGTTGTCACCATGAAGTTCACAAGTGTCATTTTTCTTCACCATCATTATGACAAACACCACCATCCCATCATTTCATCATCAATTTCATCAATCGGCACCATCACCAGATTTGTTTCGAATGCAGAATAATTTGTTCCGTCGACGCAATCATGGAAGAGCAAACGTGGTTCCTGCATGCGCTACAGCTTTACAAAGTCAGTCATTGTTACGTCACAATACAGCGTTCATCGCGTGCGCGCTCTTAGCCAAACCGTTCACCGTTCACCGAAAGAAATTCGTGCGTGTGCGCTCTCTTGCTAACCGTTGCCTTACCGATGCCTTACCGTTCGCGAACCTATAGCGAACCGATAGCTTCCCGCGGTTTCTCGACGAACAACAAAACCTCGGGGAGGAACCGCGGGAAGCTTCACCGAGGACTTTGCATACATTACCGTTACCGAACCGATGTGCCAAAACCTTTAAGCGGTAGTGTATATTGCCGTGCATGGCAATGATGCTGTGCTTATTATCTCTGACTTTTTAAAATTAGCAGTTTACACTGTATGATTGGGGGGATGGGAATGATTAACCAAGTCTGTAAAAGAATCAGGTACGTTTGTAATGTCATGATTCATGAAATACAAAGTATGTGTTAAATTCCTGACTCCTAGGGTACTTCCTGCAATGTCACAATACTTCAAGGGGAAGTCCAACCTGATGTAATGAGTGATATCAAATTGTTTTTTAAGGAGAATGAAACCCCAAACTTGTATGCACTTTAACAGAAGCAGAAAAATCTTAGAAGCATAGCACTGAAAGTTTGAGGAAAAAAGGATAAAGAATAAAAAAGTTACGAAGATTTTAAAAACCTAAAATCGCTAAATGAAATTTGCAACATACTCATTATGCTAATGAGATACTATGATTTTTTTTTTTTGCTCTCTCTTTATAGGTAATAAATAAGAAAATTATCAGATTTCAACTTACAAAGAAAATTGAATTTATTTATAAGGCACTTGGAAAGTATAGCACATTTACATCACTGCATCTCATTAGCATAATGAGGACATTGCCAATTTCAGATCTCCATTCATTTAGGGATTTTAGGATTTCAATTATTCATGTTCGTTTTTTTCCTCAACCTTTCACTGATATGCTTCTTCGATTTTTCTGCTTCTATTAAAATGCATTTATCTTGGGGGGTTTCTTTCTCCTGTAAAAGAAGTTCAAAAATTTAGGAAACAGATCAATGAAAGTTTGAGCTAAATCGGAGAAGAAATACAGTTATGATTTTCTAAAGTTGTAATTAATCAAACACAAATTGGCAGCTCCATGACGTATCTTGCGAGCTCCTCTCCCATTTGCCTTGTACCCCAAAAATCATTAATTTCCATTTTCTCTAAAGAAAATGTTTGGTCATACATGCACCCTAGATATACATGTACATTGTAATCATTTCACTTATGCTTTTACACAAAACCTGTATGATACAAATCTATTCCCTTATCAGAAACAAAGAAAATGAAAATTTATAAATTTTGTGTACAGGGCAAATGGAAGAGGAGCTCGCAGGATATGTCACGGAGTTGCCAATTTGTGTTTGATTCATTAAAACTTTAAAAATTTTCACAACTCTCTTATTTCTTATCGAATTTTGCTCAAACTTTCATTGATATGTTTCTTCAATTCTTTTGCTTCTTTTAAAACCAACTTGTGTTTCCCTTTAACTGGGGCATTGACAATGCAAATGCAAACTGCACAACTGATGTGAGTGGTTTCTTAAGCTACCTGCTCCAGAAGCATGACCTTAAATGGGAAATTCCACTTTGGCTAAAAGGTCATGAATTTTAAAAGTTGTAATTGATCAAATGCAAATTGGCAACTCAGTGACCTACTTTTTGAGCTTTTCATCCATTTTTCCTAAATCTGTGCTAAAAATTTCATAATTTTCCAGCTTTTTAAAAGAAATTTTTTCCATTATATCTGTGCTCTAGATATATTCCTGAGTACACATTTTTACACATCCCGTCAATGAAAAAGATCTATTTCTTTATCAGAAACTATAAAAATGGAAATTTATGGAATATTCAGTACAACGCAAATTGGAGAGGTTCTCAAGACATACATGTACATCACAGGGTTGCTGATTCGCATTTGATCAATTAGGCTTACTTCTTTAAAAATTCATAACTTTCCTATTCTAAATCGGATTTTCCTCGAAAATCTCACTTTTCTAGTTTCTCTTTTTTTTCCTGCTTTTAATAAGACAAAATTTACTTTTAGTGGAGACTTTCTCTTTAATGCAGTGTATTTTGAGAAATACATATATCTCAGACTTTGATAGTGTCGAACAGATGTAAATGTAAAAAACAATTCGAGAGGATTCCTTTCAATGTCATGATATTAGAAAATACATGTATGTAGACCGGAGAACTTAAATGTAGCGCTATTATATTGTGCTATATACATTACATGTACATGTATCTACATGTACTGTATATATTATATCCCGATTTTAGCCTCACTGAATGTCTCTTGCTCTGAAAATGGCTGTTATTTGCAATTCACTTACATGTACATTGTAAGTTTCATGTCGCTATTAATATTTATGGTTTTACGTTAACTATTTCCTTGTAGCCTACATGTACCTCTCCTTGCATGGTTGAGTGTATCATATGCTACATGTATGTACATGTAGTTGAATGTCTTTCTCAAAGATGTTAATCCTTTTGAGACAAATGACCACATTTTATGGTTTGGCTCAATAACTTTTGATTCAGAGCCCTAAAAAGTATACCAGATGCATGAGTAGAAATCGCAAAAATTTCTGCACACACTGTAATTGTTGCATGACAATATTGTGTTTGATGCCAGGAATTTTAGAAAGGAGAATAAGCTTTAAAATCCTTGAATTGGCAACTCATTGAGAGGTTCAAAATAATTGTTTGCTTTTTTGTCACAATTAGCAATTTTTTCAACTTTTTAAAAAAAAGTTCCTAACCATGTATATTGTTTTCAAAGACATTACATTTTATTACAATCATGTAGCATTAAAAAAAATATTTTTGTTGCTGATTTGAAGAACAAAATGTGATCAATTTAGCCCTTAAATAATTCCTGTTAATGGGCAAGTCCAAGGTATGTTCCATATGTTACCAAGTATTATATAATTGTATTATGGAATTGACGTAAAAGATTATTTCATCTGATATTATGTCTGAGCCAAGCTCTAGGAAGGCTATCAGCTTGATACAGACTGAATTAGATAAACCAAAATCTTTGATGTGGTTGGTAACGTATGGGACAAAATGGCTTGGACTTGCCCTACTGCTCTGGCAGGGATTCACCCCCTGTTCAGACTACCTAAATTCATCGTATGGCTATTCGAGAATCATATAGCTATTCGTTACGTAATTAAATTTTCATAGTCTAAGCATCATATAAAGAAATGTTAACAAAACCTTGTAGAGCGAAATGCATGTTTGAGTATCGTTGCAAACAAAAACTTGATAAAGATTCGGCATCTCCTTGTAGTCTGAACATCGTACAAGAATCGTATAACTGGGCAGGGCTTATCGTGTGTGCGCACTGATGTGACCAATCAGCTGTAATATTGTGTGCTTCATTGCTGTCCTTGACGTAACCTGATACAAAACATATGGTGTCAGCTGACTTCCCCAAAATCTGTTTCTTTATACGATCATGTACGATGTTGTAGTCTGTACACTCCTTTCGCTAATCATGTTTCGCTAATCATGTTTCTTTACAGACCAGTTTTGTATAACTATCCAGTAGTCTGAACAGGCTATCAAACTCCTAGACTATTTATCCACCGTCCATTGACTTGTGCACTAGACCACAGCACCTTTCCTTCTACATGAGTAGATCATAGACACTAGTAAAAAAACAAGCCTATAGTCTAGAGCTATTTCTGGCACCACTCAATAGGAGTAACAATTCAATATTACTGCAGCCACTCAATAAAATTCATACAACCTACTTGTTAATGAACCTAGAAGTAAGAGGTTTACCCTAGTTGCTACCCCAGGGTCATCCGCTATACTTCAGTATTCCCTCCAAGAGAAACTAACAATCTGAATTGAGGTTTGCTTGGATTAAATGTTCAGAAATGTCATGCAAAGCATCATTACATACCGTTAGTTTTTATTTTACATTACTGGTATATTATATTATTTTCTTGTATGGTTTTTGAATGGTTTTGCATTATTTTGTCAGAGACATGAATCTCTGGTTTTATCATGATAGTTGAAAAGAGCATGTTTACAACTCCATGTAATACTGAAGCTCATTACTTTATCGTACAGTAGTGGGAAAGGTGGCGCTTTGGATATTTAACTACTTTGTCAGCTGGAATGGAAATTACTACGTATACTGTTGCGAAATGATTAATTTCAAACATAGGTGACATTTGTTTGAAGAAAAATGGTTTAGAAATGGCTAAAATATCCAAAAAGATATACATCGAATTACTTGCGCGGTACCGTAAGTGTGTGTAAACAATGTGTGCGAACCGCTACGCGCCGTTGAGCCGGGAGCGTCGGGGTAGTTATAGATTTTGACCCCAAAACATCATTTTGTGTGTGGGAAGTTGGAACTAAATGGAGAGAGGTCCACCACTACATCATAATCAATTTACTGACTATTTTGACCAAATCGAAATTTCTGAATGTACATGTACGTGTACCGTAATGTCACTTGTCATGGAGGGGTTAGACAGTTGTGGATTAATAATTTTCAGAAAATACCAAATTTGTTGAGGAATCACCCACCATTCGATGCCGAAAATGCTTGTGAATAAAATCCACCTAAAATCATTCATTGCATCTTGCTTCTATGGTGCAAACGCTACTGCGGCGCTTTTGCAGAGATTCTGCTGCTCCATTGTCGCCGCACCCTTCGCAAATGATATTGCGAAGGAAGGATTAATCTAAGATAAATCACTCTGTTGTAAAAATATTCACTTAGTACGTGGCGCGCTACAAAAAAATATGCAGGATGCTACATGTATCTGGCTATTGCATTGTCTTTGCGGGATTGTGCATGCGCACTGTGTAATGTGCTTATCGGGCTGCCTACGTCATGATTTGTGTGTTGTAGGAATGGAGCGTCACAACTGGAGCATAGGCATTCTCGGCAAGACAGCAAACTCTGAACAAAGATAATTTATTTCCAAAGTATTTTTCATGCAAAAATTTTGTCTGGCCAAAATCTATGGAACTTAAGTTCTGTTACATCGAAAACAGAAAATATGGTACATAATTGTTTATTTTGTTTCAGTCTGCTGAAGCGGAAATTCTTATTTTACCAAAAAATTAGCAGAACATAAAAAAACCCCGTGGATAATTCTCTTTGGAAAGGAACTTTGCCTGCCGTCATTCTTTGCGTGATCAGCAGCAAGTGGAACATTGTGCAGTTGTTCCATATTTTTTTTGGTACAATATCTGCGAGCCAACTGCATCCGTTCATTTCTCTCCGGAGAGACTAGGGCAGTTGACGCAGGGCGTTGCAGCGATCAAGCTGTATTACAAGGGTGCGCCATGACTGGTAACATTCCGGTATAGTTCATTGCAACTTTCCTACATGTATTTCTTTGCCTGATTTTGTTCAAACCTTCCCCATTCTGTTTCACTGATTAAAAATTATTTTTTTTGCTGTCATTCAGAGCAACTGAATATCATGGGTTGATAAATCAGTTGGATACGATTTCATTTTGATATTACAAGCATTTTTCCTTACTCTCCAAGCCAAGTTTTCTCAGGCTTATGCATGCATGTGTACACACTAAAAAATGTTTGGTGGTAAAAGTTCTTGTACATAGGGGTATTACAAGTATTTGTCAGACCAATATGAGGGGAAAATTATGCCAATTTTTGCTCAATATGTAGTAAGAGTTGGTGATGAGGCAAAGCATAAACCAAATTTGGCAAATTATTACCCAAAAGTTGAATCGATCAGACACATACATGTAGAAACCCTCACGTTCAACAGTTTTGTGCCAAACATGTTTCACAGTGAATAGTCATGGAGCAGTGGTTCAATGTAGATAGGTCTAGGACATTATTTGGCCCAGCTCCAGGTCTTCTGTTTGCCAAGTAAACCTACATGTAAATATGATGTAGACTTGTAGAGCTCACGTGATGATCGCCTGGCAAGTAGGCCCTATCCTGAACCCTGCCCAGAGTTCACACGACAGTCCATGTAAGCTTTAAAGTGTACAATCACCAAAACATATTTTGTTCTGTATGTTAGGGGTTCTATGTTGATATGCTGTATTCAAAATATGAGGTTCAAATAATGATTCTATAAAGATATATTGCAAGTTGAAATACTCTCCCAATAAACATTACAGCGACTTGTGATGAGACTAGTCGACGCACCCATACGCGCTGGCATAGAATAAGGGCCCGCGTGGAACCGAACTCAGAGTTAGTTCTAAGTGAGGGGATTTTATGTTTTCCTTTATTTTCTTCATACTCCTTATTCCGTTAACCCATAGGATGTCAGTTAAAGTGTTTTGAGGTAGATTTTATACATTCTACATGTAGTTGTATGCAAATTATTTTTTTTAGGTGATTGGTACACTTTAAGTTTAGCTTGTGGTGTAGCGACAGTGACTCCCTTACCTCCTATTTCTCAGTAGCTCTCCTTCTTTTCTCTTGCTCATTAATTAAGCTTTGACTCATATGTGATGTAAATTTATTTAAGTGCAAGGTCCCTATACATGTAGCTGTCATGTATGTTTTATTATTGTATTGTTGTGTTGTATGTGAGGGAGCTGAATGCCTTAGAGTAACAGTGATTGGATTCACTTTTTCAGCTCCTGTCAAACATTGTACCGTTGGTGTTGATTTGTGTAGATCTGACAAATAAAATAATAATAGTAATTAACTTCCTGGTTACCTTGTAGTTCAAGGGCAGTTGTGAAAGAACCTGTCTCAAAGCAATAGACCGCTTCGGTAATGTATGCAAATTTTATTCATACCTTTCAAACAAAGGTTGTTCTTGAAAACCTGAAAGCTTGCCGGAGGCTTGCTGGACATAGCAACAGATAATGTATGCAAACTGGATTCCAAGCATTGAGGCTCATTTATAAAAAGCAGGTTAATGGAATAGCTCGTCACTAGGTGCTCAGAGAATTATGTGCATAAATTTGTATACATTACAGAAGCGGTCTATTTCGGAAGGGTTGATGATGTAACTTGATGTTGTACATAAACTGGGTGTATACTGTGAGGTTTTGGAATCATCAAAATAATGAGAAATTGACCCAATCTCACTATAAAAGCACATAGAAATGGGTAGCTGGGACTTCACACACACACATGTGGCATGAATATTTAGTCCAAACACTTCAGCTGCTTCTCTTGATATCTCCGATATGAAGGCTTATGAAGGCTTTTGAAGAGCAATCCTTTTCAGGGGACATTTCTACTATGACATTCTTCCAACCTGACTTAAAAATGAATGAGAAAGCTCACAAATTATTTTTCACCTTAACCTGGGGAGCGTTTCATCAAGCATTTTGTCAGCGATTTTTACCGACAACTGTTATAAGCTACTGAAATCCTTGCATCTGATTGGCTGAGAGCAAATTTGTCGGTAAAAATCACTGACAAAACGCCTGATGAAACGCTCCCCAGAACTCAACCTTCTCTTTAAAGTTTAAAAATGTGACGATGTCATGCGCCCGTGCGAACATAGCTAATCTGAACCTTGCCCAGAGTTTTGTCAGTTTCATGACGTAATACAAATGTGTTTCTAACATGTAGTAGATTCAACTGATAACATTGATTCAGTATAGTGTGCAAGTTCGAGTCTTTTTCTACACATTTTGCCTGTGGGAATGTATGTTTGTCTGAACAAAGCTAATGTCATGATGTAATAGACATGTGTTTCCAACATGTATGCAGATTCAATTTTCATTTTTATTTTATTTTATTTCATTTCCAGGAAAACAATATAACAATTAACAGAGAATACAAAATACAAAGTACAATAACAGAAGGAGAGAAGAAAAAAAAAAAAACACCAGCTGATGCCTGCAGATTGCGTAAAGAAAACATGTTTGATAACATTGACCCACTATAGTGTGCAAGTTAGAATCTGGACATTTTTGCCTGTGGGAATGAATATGTTTATGTGAGCAGCTGTAGTGCCTGTCGAGTGGTTATACAATATATGGTTTCTTGTGCAATGAACCTTGGTGTACCATTCGAGGTCAAAGACAATAAAATTTTCATCTTGTTGCTGACTCTTGCGTACAAGGTTGGTTACATATTAATGATTAGAGAACAATAACAATGAAGTCAGTCTATGTAGAAAATGTATGGTGCTTGCCGATTTATGCTAATAAGCCTTCCGCACAGATTTTCTTGGACCCCATATATTTTCATAGACATTTCTCAAATTGTTGATATTTGACCAGCTTTTTCCTTGGTGAAACTACATCCGGAAATTTCCTTTCATTTGAAAAAAGCAAGTTGAAATCTTCTCTGCGTTGTTGTGCATGTATCGACCAATGTTAGATGTACAATATGAAATTAGTTTTGAGTGTCATTGGAGTCATGCTGCATGCAAAATATTCACTCTCTGAAATGCAACAGGTTCACCCAGCCCTAGGTGCACAAGTTGAAATTCTTTGGTATTGAAAGCCATGCATCACCGATGACTGCTGATTAAATGCTGATGAAAATTCAGATGAAAGTTTGATAAAAGTTACCCTCCCAATAGTTTTACAATTATGGCTGATTAATTATTTATATATATATGTATGGCAAAGCTGCATTAATTGCGTACAGTACACAAAGGAAACATGTTTTTTCCAGTGTCTTTTGTAATTGTCTATAGAATAAGAGTTTTATGTATTGAATATTTGTTTTATTTAGCACAGTCCTTAAAGATAAAAGTTGAGTTCAGGGGAGCGTTTCATCAAGTGTTTTGTCAGTGATTTTAACCGACAACTGTTATAAGCTACTGAAATCCTTGCATCTGATTGGCTGAGAGCAAATTTGTCGGTAAAAATCACTGACAAAACACTTGATGAAACGCTCCCCTGGTCATGTGATTACATTGTGAAAGAAACGGTCTCAAAGCAATTGGGAAAGGTTGATCATGTCTACATAAGAAATGGTGTATACTGCGAGGTTTTGGAATCATCAAAATGATAAGAAATTGACCCAGTCTCGCCGAAAAGTACATGCACTGCACACATAAATGGGTATATGGGACTGCACACACTTGTGGCATAAATGTTCGGCCCAAACACTTCAGCTATTTCAAATAGAAGGGCATTTGAAAAGCAATCCTTTTGAGGGGACATTTCTGCTATGATGTTCTTCCCAAATGATGTAAAAGGAATGAGAAACCTCACTAATTATTTTTTCACCTTTCCCAGAACTCAACCTTCGCTTTAAATTTCATGAAATCCATACAAATCTTGCATTACCCCATATTTGTCTTCCTTTTATCTTTTCAGATGTGATATGTATGATGATGGTGAAGACAGTAAAGATACCACAAAGAGGTAAGATTAATATTCAGATCTCCCTCTCTCTCTTTTTCTCTCTTTCTCTCTCTTTCTCTCTCTTTCTCTCTTTCTCTGTTTCTTTCTCAATACATCACAGGTGTAGAACTAATGCTCATAAGCAGGCAATCATAGCTTAACATACCCACCCACTCGTATTCATAGAAATACATGTAGCTGCAGGATTCCAGCAGTCATTAAATAACCTGGGAAAATCATGGAAATTTGAAAACTTTTTTCCAGGCCTGGATAAGTTAATGAAGAACAAGCAGAAAATTATTTTAAAAGTCATAGAAGAGTCATGGAAAATTAGTACCATTCAAGGAATTATTTATGAATATTGTACTGAAGAAAGTAAACATAATTGCCTTAACATTCTATTTATAGACTATTTTCTAGACCAAATTTATATGATGCTGCTGAGAAAAAAAGGTCATGGCTTAAAAAAAAATATGAACAGACATGGAAAATTCATGAAATTCATTTTTCTAGGAAGTGCAGGATCCCTTTTCACAAAAAAAGATCAAATCCAGGACATGTAATGCATCTGTATTCTGATAGCCAGGCCTTTTATAAGGTAAATTGATATTCTCTGTTCCACAAATAATTCACTGCTTATTTGAAATGTGGTTATTGAATTGAATTATTTTGACTATTTGTCAGCTTTCAAAATTTTCAGATCTATTCCTTAATCTGTAAGGCTTGCTTATCCTGTTTTCCTAAAATTAATCTTTCTAGGCCTGTAAACTGAAAAGATCTGACCTAATCATACCTGCCTTCATACAACAAATGTTACATGCCGTTATTCTGTAGCTACGGTGTATATGATAATCAAAAATTGTCTTTTGTGAAAGTCAAATGTGATATGGCATTGAAAAGACACTTTTCTTTAAATAAGCTTTTCTTCTTGCACTCATTAGAGTAAACCATAAAATGAAGATGAAAAGTTTCAGTAATGTCTCTTTTCAACTCCCTTATTCTACTCTGCAGTATCAATCATCTCTTCAAATCGTGATATGTCATTATGTAGCAAAATGTTGTTTTAAAGCAAAATAGAAGTTAGGGTATCCTTTTCTATTATTATTTTATCTAATATTATTATTTATCTAATATTATTATTATTATTATTATTATTCTACATAATATTTTACAATATTGTGTAGTTCTTTCTTTCTTTTATGATTTCATTTTTTTTTTCACAGGAAATCTCGCAATGCGAGTGAGAAGAAGAGGAGAGATCAGTTCAACGTGCTCATACAGGAGTTATGCTCAATGGTTTCGACCAAGACGAGAAAGCTAGACAAGTCTGCAGTACTCCGAGCTACCATACACTTCTTAAAGGCTCATAATGGTAAAGCGAATCCTGCCCTAATATCCACCTGTATAGAAAGACCATCTGTCCATAAAGACCAGGGGAGCATTTCATCAAGTGTTTTGTCAGTAATTTTTACCGACAAATGTTAAAAGCTACTGAAATCCTTGCATCTGATTGGCTGAGAGCAAATATGTCGGTAAAACTCACTGACAAAACACTTGATGAAACGCTCCCCTGATGTTTGCTTGCCCTTGAACATTATGTCTGTGTCAGTGTCGCAAGCAAACGACACTGAAATCCTGCAGAGGTTCGCGGATATTAGACCGAAAATTCTGTCTCGTTCGTTAGGTCTTCACTTAGAGATAGAAAACGGTCTTATCACTCTGCTGTGCAAACCGACTACACACCGATGTGTAGTTGGAAAAATTGCAATAATTTGATTTTTCCTCATATATCTAGATCTAAATATTATTATTGAATTGCGCATGGTTAGGCCTAGGCTCTATTATTTAAGGAATCGGTTCAACTTACTAATTTGACTGAACAATCCGTTTAAAGCTCCTTTTTCAGGTAATTCAGAGTCCAAGGTATTCTCCGTTTGAAAATCTTGCAGCCGTTTTCAAACTGTTATTAGTGTGTAAGTCAATTTGTATTCGGTTTGCACAGCAGAGTGATACGACCGTTTCTGTCTCTAAGTGAAGAGCTAATGAACGAGAGACAGAATTTTCGGTCTACGCGGAAATAAGCTGTCCGTTAGTTTAAAGTGCACTAATAACCCCCCAAATTTTTGCTCTGTACGTCAGGGGTTCAGTGTCGCTATTCTGTATTCAAATTATGAGCTTCAAATGTTGATCCTATAAAGAGATATTGCAAGTTGAAATAGACTCCCAACAAACATTACAGCGACTTGTGAGGACACTCGTCAACCCACCCATACACTGTCACATTTGCAAAGTCACATCCTTGGCTAGGATGAAAATTATTTCTCACCTCTCATTTGTTTGATATTCTCATTTAGGAGGGAAAAATCAGAGCAGCTAATAAAATTGTTAGTATCTTGCTTTCAAGGCTCAAGTGAAAGTCACAGAAATCTAACGAGAATTTCTTGGGGCCTTGCCAAAACTGTTTGAAGGCTTTATGACTTGATTGGTGTAATTTGTAAGTAAACGCGAGTTGACGCACAATTAGGATCATCTTGTTACCAGCTAATTTGCCTTATTGAAGCGAATCTTGTGTTCTAGAGAAACACTACCCAATGTGCATTCATATGCTTGACAGTTGCTTTTAGGCACGTACTCCCGGTGGTCATAACGCAATACTCTCTGAATAGTGTAGGACCTTTTACGGCACGGCTGTAATTTGATAGCCAGGACTATCAAAGTTAGACTAGGGCTATATTCAATTTTGTTTAAGTATCAAAATATGCCTATATGTATGTATGCAGACTAGTGGATATGCGAACTAAGGCGCAAAAGTTTACACAGAATGTTAGAATCACGGTAGCACTCTTCCAAGAGATGCATGATGTGATTAATGATTGAAAATACCATTACTGATCTGGGCAGGGTAGGCTTTTATTTGCTTAAACTCATTGGATTGATTTAATTCTACTGGTCATGCAAGCGAGTAAGCACTTTTCATTGCATTACTTCCAGGCAAGGCATTCTTTCAATAGCAGAGTAGGCAAATGTTGGCAAAAGTGTTCTGTTTGATGTCATGGCTTCTATATTTATAGGCTTTGTAGATTTCCCTTGAAAGGATCGCGTGAAAAAGGTACACATGCAATTAAGGTTCTGCGAATCCAGCATGCATGTGTTGATGGATGTCAGATGCCAAGCAGGGATGCACATGTACATTAGCTTACAACCTCAGAGAATCAATTTTCACTTGTGTAAAAATTTAGTATACCCTCTATTAATGAACAATTATGCTTATTCCTTTCATAATCGAATTAGACGTTCAGCTTGATTCAAGGGTCAAAATATCAAAACTTTCTGTTGGCCAGTTATTTCACCTGCGAACCTCTTTATTAAATGGCATGATCTTTCTCTGTTTCCTCTACCTTTTTAGAAAGTGTTGAAGTGTGAAGCAGAAAAATTGTATGTACCATAAGCCCAAGATGATGTATTTTGTTTATCAAAAGGAAATTTAACTTTTACAAGTTACCAGTTTTAGTTTTTAATTTGAAAGATTTGGGGGACTGGGGGTGCTGATCTTATGAGGGAGGGTGTTTATAAGTCTGCAGACTCGATCAGACCCTAATTTGACACTTTAACGAAAAGCAATGTCTTGAGTTAAGCTTAAGCCAGCTTTATTATGGCTGCGCAAGGTACTGCTAAGACACTAGCTGTGGGGTACAGTCTACAGTCTTACATTCCAGACCATGTATTATGCATTGCATCTGACAGGGGTTTGTGCCTGCAAACTGGCAACTAGCCCAAGAAGATTTATTCCATGTTACTTAAACAAATGCAAGTTGTTTTTTTTAATTTTTGATTTAAAAGAAAAAGATTTGGGGCAGCTTTGATAGAGATGATGTTTATATGGCAATGTACAGTGTAGGCTTAGTCTAAGGTCACATCATCTGAATTTTTTACCATGTACACATATGAGTACCAAAAAGATACCGCAGTGCCACCAATCAGGCATTTTTGATTTGCTTATATCCCACTTTATTCTATTCGCAGACATGGTGTTGAAATCGGAGAAGAATGCAATCAACGAAAACTGGAAACCGTCCTTCCTGTCCGATGATGAGTTCAGTCAGCTGATGCTTGAAGCTCTGGATGGGTTCATGATAGTCTTCTCCCAGCAAGGCCATATCTTGTATACCTCAGACAGCGTCATCTCCTTACTAAGACACTTACCGGTACGTTCTTCCCTTCTTTTTTTCATCACGTTCAGGGAGAATGTCCACATTTTATGGTTTAGTTCAATAACTTCTGATTTAGAGCACAAAATACTCTAAAACCAGAAACTTTCGCAACAAAAAACGTTCGGGAATTGTTAATAACAGCGAATTTTGCAGCAAGAAACTTTCACGAATTGCATTACTTTTATGTTGTTTCAATTGTGATTTGATTATTTTGCTGCATGAAACTTTCATGAATCTCGATGGCTCGCGAAATTCGCAAAAGTTTCAAGCGCGCGAACAATATCTAGTTTTACAGTACATGATAACGATGCATGAGCAGAAAGAGCAAATTGTGTACATTGTGTCAGTTTTTGTCGCATTGCTGTGTGATGTTTGTTGCCAAAAATTTCCAAATTGTAAATGAGGTTTAAAACTCTTAAAAGTGACAATATTTTGAAAAGTACCTCTTTTTTTTTCATTTGGTGGAGGGGAATAAAAGGGTCTTGCTCAAGCAAACTGTGAAAATCCATTTTCTGGTTTTTAGTCAGTGCATATATTTGGATGTGTGGATGTCACTGCTTGTGCAATATTGAGCTGAAATAACTGCCACTAATTTTACAAACATAGTTTTTTTTTTTTTGTCGTTCATCTTGATAATAACAGTGTCTCATGGTATCAGAGATCACAATTCATAAGCACCTTTTAAAATTCAAGTACACAAACAAGCTTTCCTTTGTCGAAGAGTATTAGATTTGATCTTTAATTGTGTCCCTACTGCTTTGTCTGGGAAGAACGTGTCAAAGAAACAGTACAGTAGCCAAATCCTCTGAAAGGCTATGTGTCTCTTTGCAAGAAATTCATAACATATATATGAAGTCTTATAATCATAGATTTCCTCCACTCTGAAATGAAAAGATGATAAACAAACCTTGTTTTCCTATTGACCCCAAATGCAGGTTTAAATATGCATCACCAAGTGTGTACTTGTGTAAATTCTGTAACAAAAGTAATAAGGAGGCGAGTTGGCTCAGTCGGTAAAGCGTCTGCCTGTCGAACCAAAGATTGTGGGTTCGAATCCACCCCGGGCGGATGACTGAAGCCTGCGTTGTGTGTTAAGGGGCCCTCCCCGTGTCATAGGCACAGGCTATGTGACAGTGGAAAACACTGTCCCTCGGATAGGATGTTAAAGAGAGGCCCCGTGTAAAGGAGAGTCACCACCTTTGCACGTTACAAACCCACTGCACTATTGGATGAAGAGTAGGGGGATACCCCAGTGTAGTAATACACCTGCACGTCCCAATCAGTTATATAGGGAGGAGAGACCCGAGGGTTACAGTGATTCAGTTTGTTTTTCCTCTCCCGGGCACAGGTGATGCCAAATACTTAGTAATGATGATTTTGTAGCATAATAAACTGCAACAAATGATTTTTCAGTGAAATGAATTCCAAGAATTGTGGACGTAATCAATAGGTCACATTGTATAGTGATTTATTTTGTTATGGAATCACATATGTTGCACCTGGTGCCCCTAGCACATTTTAGTAGATGACCCAATAATAATTGAAACTGATATTGCAAGTCCGTATGATTTCATGGTAAGTCATATTCCTATATATTCTTGAATGATATGTCCTGGACAGTCTTGCTACATGTAGATTGTACTTTGATACTCATTTTGATATTTCACGCTTGCTACAGGAATTTATATCCCTTTTTCTGTATTTTGAGATGAGCGACAAAAAGAGGAATTCTTCTTCCTAACCATTAAAGGGAAATCCAACCTTAATTGCAAGTTGTTCTGATAGAGGAAAAATCAGAGAAGCAGATTGGTGGAAGTTTGAATGAAATTGGACAGGCAATAAGAAAGTTATGAATTTGGGAAAGTTGTAATCGTAGTTGTAGTTGTAAATATGGGAATTTCAAATTGGCCTTATCGGCAACGTCACTATGATGTAGTGGTGGACAATTCCCCTATTTGTTCCAACACACAAAATGACTAAAATGTCATTTTTTTCAAAATAAATTACTCAGTAAGATCTTTTTCTCTCATGAGGACCTATAACAATATGCTTTCTACAATATATTGGGAGTACTGCCCTGAGGGTAAAGGAGAAAACTGCAAATTAATGATATTTTAGTGTACAACAAACAGGGGAGTTGACTGCCGATAAGTCACAATCGACTCACCAAATTGCCAATTTGAGATTAGCATAGATTTAATGATCTCATTTTCAAACGTCCTTACCTTTCTTATTCCTTGTCCAGTTTTTTCATTCAAATTTTCACCATCCCATTTTTCTTATTTTTCTGCTTGCTTTCACCCAATCATCTCATTGCCAAGGTTGGATTGGCCTTTAATCTTCCCACATGTAGACAAGGATTGGTTGATTAGAATTAAGTGTCTGCCTCTGATGAAAATGTTGCGTCATGTGTATTTTCTGAGTTGAAAATTTACATCATCAAAGACCGAGAGTGAAGAAAGCTGAAAAGTCATGGCCAATGATTCCCATGATGATCTTACATTGAAAGTCAATAAATAATAAATCCCATTCTCACTCCCAAGTAAGAACACTTTCCTATCTATGAAAGAGGTTGCAGAGTACTGGTAATACTGTACTGGGTATGAAATAGATTTTCTTCATATTTGATTTTTTTGCATTTGCATAAATGTATGAGGGTGGAACACAACTCCAAAGATGTTTCCTCTGGTGCACCTGCATTTTTTGAGAAAGCACACATTTGTGATTGATTTTTGTAAAGATTTCTTCTTGTCGTTGATACCTTTCAACATCTCATCAGGAACGAAATAAGAATAGGGAGTGTGCTCTGTTATTTAATGAGTCGTTGTTGCTTGGATCTTGGTTGGGAAAGAAATTGGTTGCTTGTAGTTTGGATTAGAGCTGAGTGAAAAGGTCTACCGACTTTTAAATGACCATTAATTGCAACAAAAGAAAACAACATCAGATCTTTCCAAAATTTATATAATTTCAAATTTTACACCTATAAAATCTCCTTTCATATATTTTTGACAATTTTTTTCCCTTTTTTTCCCCCCAAGACTTTTAAATGGTCGGTTTAATAGTTGAAACTGTCGTTTCTCAAAAAAGGAACCTTTTTTTCAAAAAATCTGAACGACTCAGCCCTAGTTCTAATATGTTATTATCTGAATGTCTGGTGGTAGTGAGTTTAAGTCCTTGATGGTATGTGGACTGCAAGAGTGTTTGAAACAGTTGGTGTGGATGGAGTTTTTGATGCGAGAGTTTCCCGAGAGTACCCTGAAGAACGTCTTTGGCTCTTGAAGCTTCACGCAGGTAATCTGACACCGGTTGTATGATAGTGCTCCGGCGACATTTGCTTTGCGTCAATTTTGTACACTACACTGTAACCAAATACTAAATTTTAACCCTTGACCAAACACCATACCTGACCCTAACTCTTACCCTAAACCTTACCTAAAACCCTATTGCAGTCGTAACCCTAACACTATATATCTTTGACGAAATAATGCCCGGAGCAGTTGTCCCTGGAGCGTATATTTTGGAGGCCCCCAGGCACCACAGGGCCAAGTGTCCCCCAAGGCTTTATCTATGTGACTGATGAATATCTTTATAGTTACTGCTGATTCTTTTAATTATCAATAGGCAATCTCTCAATTGAAGCTGCTTCCATATACGTTTCAGTTTCATGTTGAATCTTAAAGTAACACTGCCTGAAAAGGGAATTTAGACATGAAAATAGTGTATTTACAATTTACATTTAAACTGGCCTGACAGAAAAGATCTGTTATCCACTTAGACGAAGTACTTTCAATGCTAATTGAACATTGAAGATAATTGATCTCCACCATTTAATGTAGAATTAATGTACCAAGAAGAAAGTAATTCAACTAAATCTATAACCTTTACTATGACCTTGAGCTGAAAGAGCGATCTAGAAAATCACTTGAACAAAACAATTCATTTGCCCTCACACATACCAAAATCTCTATTGTCTATGAAGCCTATAAGCAAGTCTCCATGGCAACTCAGGTGAGAATAGGGTCGTACAAATGAGTGAATGTGCATTGTAAATCCCAGAGGAAATGATTCGTTTTCAATCTGTTTCCGTCGATCAGTGGTCATCTCTCTGTGCTAATGTGCTCATCTTCTTTATTAAAGACAAAGTTGTGTACTGGTCATGTGATTACATTGTGAAAGAAATGGTCTGGAAGCAATTGAGAAAGATTGCTTATGTAGTACATAAGAAAATGTGTGTATACTGTTAGGTTTGGGAATCGTCTAAAATGATAAGAAATTGACTCATTCTCGCTGAAAATCATGCACACTGCACACAGCAATGGGTATATGGGACTACACACACACATACACACACACACACATGAAATGAAAGTTTGGTCTATAATACTATTTCAGCAATTTTTCATCATATTTTGAATATAAGGGCATTTACAGAGCAATCCTTTTTCAGGAAAAAATTTCTCATTGATATTCTTCCATATTGACTTAAAAAGAATGAGAAAAACTCATAAATTATTTTTCACCTTTTCCAGAACTCAACCTTCTCTTTAATGTAGAGTCGATGATTATGTAATGAGTCACTTCACTGACCCCTTGGTTAACCCTTTCAGGACAGGAATTATTCAAGGGCTAAATTGATCACATTTTGATCTTCAAATTGGCAACAATAATGTTTTTCTTTTAGTGCTGCATGGTTCTAATAAGGTGTAATGTCTCTGAGAACAATAAACAGGGTTAACATTTTGTTGAAAAGTTGAAAAAAATTGCCAATTTTGATGAAAATCAATGATTTTTAACCTCTCAATGTGTTGCCAATTTAAGGATTTCAAAACTTATTCTCATTTTTAAAATTCCTGGCATCAAACGCAATATGGTCATGGAACAAAAATGGACATAGTGTGTGCAGAAATTTTTGCTCTTTGTACTCATGCATCTGGTATATTTTCAGAGTTCTGAATCAAAAGTTATTGAGCCAAACCACAAAATGTGGTCCATTGTCTCGAAAGGGTTAACATAAATCTTACCTTTGGACCTCAGTTGGTCCATTTTTTCTACTGTGTTCTTATAAACAGGTAGAATAAAAGGTCAGATGTTATAATTACAATGTAACATGGAGCAACTATTAAACTGTATATGATGTTGCTAACTTTCTTGAACAATTGTCTTTCTTGCAATTTATTAAAAGGAAAGTCCACCCTGAAATGAAATTAATTTAGATAAAAACATAAAATGAGAGAGAGAGAGAGAGAGATAGAGAAAAAGGTCATTGATGGCAAAAAATACAATAAAAAAAAAAGAAAATGATTACGAGTTTTGGAAGTCATGGATATCACTACACAAATTAACTCTGTTGTTTCATTTCCTGAAAAGTTTTCACAGAAAACTTTCCGTAGTAGTAAACAAGAAACCTTGTAAATCTCTCATAGTTTTTTTTTCTTTCCCATCCCAACTCTATTTTGGTTCAAATTCTGCTCAGTATTTCATTCAAATGACTGTAAACGTCAAAGTGATGAATGTCGGGAGCACTGGCCATTTTTAAAAGCATGTCAGAATCGTATTGGCCCAAGTTTGCACTGACTGGTGTTCAGGAATTACTTTCATTCATTATTTGTGAGTGCATTCAACTGCAGTGCAGATCATTCAACCAACCTTGGGTTGACCATCCATCTCGAATTCTCATCCAAAATATTGGCAGAGGCAAATTTGACATGAATCAGGGAAAATGTTTAAGCCTGAGTCATTTCAATTCGAAAACCAGTGTTCGATCGAGACGATCGGACACCGGTTTGATTTTCTTCAATCTGGTGCATCAATGGGAATATTTTTCAGGGATTTTTCGAAGATGGCCAGAGAAACTCTGATAAAATACTATTCAGTTGATGTCTTGATGAGAGTCTGGATTTGGGAACAATAAGTTTACGATTATGAGATACATGTAGTGTGTATATTTTGAGTGTGTTATTAAAGATGAAGTTGAGTTCTGGTCATGCGATTACATTTTGAAAGAAACAGTCTCAAAGCAATTGGGAAAGATTGATCATGTCTACATAAGTATTGGTGCATACTGTGAGGTTTTGGAATCGTCAAAATGATAAGAAATTGACCCATTGACCCATTTTCGCTGAAAAGCACATACACTGCATATGGGACTGCCCACACAATGTGGATGAATGTTCGACCCGAGCATTTCAGCTATTTCTCGTCATATTTCAAATATGAGGGCATTTGAGGACAAATCCTTTTCAGGGGACATTTCTACTATGATATTCTTCTAAACTGGCATAAAAATGAATGAGAAAGCAAGCTCACAAATTATTTTTCACCTTTCCCAGAACTCACCCTTCCCTTTAAAGGGTACCAGTCACGCAAGAAATATTTTGCTCTGTATGTTAGAGGTTCCATGTTGTTATACTATATTCACAATATGGGCTCCAAATATTACTTCCATAAAGAGATATTGCGAGTTTAATTACACTCCCTATCAGCATAAAAGTGACATCCGTACACATTCGCCAAGATAAGGGCCCTTGCAGAACCCAACTCGGAATTCAGTTCCACATGCGCACCTTCATGTTATCCTTTATTTCCATCATACTCCATAAGTGTTGACCTATATAATGCCAGATACACAGTTCTTTGAGGTTGATTTTATACTTTCTAGCTGTACACAATTTATTTTTTCAGGTCATTGGTATACTTTCAGATTCAGGTGCCTAATGATTTCGGATTTTCAAGACATTAAAGTTGATTAAACAGACTTTAAAAAGAATGCATTGGTGTAGATGTAACCAGTGGAGTTCCATAATTATTTCTGTAGGTCTGAAATTATTATTAATACATGATTAGGAAAGGATAATTTCACTGGTGAAGGAGGCATAAACAAGGTCTACCTTTAACCCTTTCAGGACAGGAATTATTTAAGGGCAAAATTGATCACATTTTGTTCTTCAAATTGGCAATAATAATATTTTTCTTTTAGTGCTACATGGTTCTTATAAGGTATAATATGTCTTGAAAACAATATATGGTTAGGAATTTATCGAAAAGTTGAAAAAATTGCCAATTTTGATTAAAAAAAACAATGATTTTGAACCTCTCAAAGTGTTGCCAATTTAAGGATTTTCAACCTTATTCTCATTTCTAAAATTCTAGCATCAAACGCAATAATGGTCATGCAACAAAAAGGACATAGTTTGTACAGAAATTTTTGCTCTTTCTACTCATGTATTTGGTATATTTTTTAGAGCTCTGAATCAAAAGTTATTGAGCTAAACCACAAAATGTGGTCGATTGTCTCGAAAGGGTTAATGCAGTCTGTTTAGAGTAAGCATGCAGAGTACTTAAGGCTTGATTGAATTTGTAGGCTATTGATGTAAATTATGCAAAAGTACAGGCAACGGCGGTGATATATGCTAATGTTTATTTCAGTTGGATGAGAGATTCTATATATAGATATTGATCGTCATTCTGATTAGAATTGAATTAATTCCTAAAGTCACCGTATTGTGATCTACGCTCAGTTTATCTGGGATGATATCTTCAGAGGGCAGCTCGTAAAGCATCAAACTTGTTAGTGCTAATAGGGTCAAGGTGTGGAAGTGACGCAGCCCTGTGCACTGAGCTTCTTTGCCTGTAGGGGGCTCTTTGTTGATCCGTATCTCTTAACCCTTTCATGACAGGAATAATTTAAAGGCTAAATTGATCACATTTCGTTCTTCAAATTGGCAACAATAATATTTTTCTTTTAGTGCTACACGGTTCTAACAAAATGCAATGTGTTTGAAAACAATATAAATCATTAGAAACTTAGTCGAAAAGTTGAAATAATTGCCAATTTTGATGAAAAATAGTGGTTTTGAACCTCTCAATGTGTTGCCAATTTAAGGATTTTGAAGCTTATTCTCCTTTTTGAAATTCCTAGCATCAAACGCAATATGGTCATGCAACAAAAATGGACACAATGTGTGTAGAAATTTTTGCTTTTTCTACTCCTGCATCTGGTATATTTTTTGGAGCTCTGAATCAAAAGTTATTGAGCCAAACCACAAAATGTGGTCAATTGTCTCGAAAGGGTTAACTGATTTGCTTCAAGAACGCTGAAACACTCGGATCTGCCAGGACTTGGAGTCTACCAAACTCGTGACAGAAATGATTGAATGGATTATGTAATAAGTCGGGTTAATTACCATAGAAGTGCATAAATCTTTGTTGTTTTCATGATTCTGGAGCCCTCCAGCTACAGAGGAGAAAGGAGGAGGTAACAAAGGACTTGGTTTTCAAGTTTGAAGGTCTTCTTGTATTAAAGCCATTATATGGTGACAGCAGACATAGCTGGGTGTCCAATTTTGCTGATTTGATGAGCTCTTAAGAGTTTTCCCACTCCATTCGCTGATTCTTTTTTTAAATTTGAGATTTTTTTCTTCCTCTAGCCCTAATTTCCAAACGCAATCACTTTCTGCCCATCGTAATCGGTTCCACCCACATCAGGAGACGGCATCAAAGGAATTGGAGTTTTAATGTTTGATTGTTTGCTTCTTGTGAGCACTTGTTTTGATCAAAAAAATTGCTTCTTCTTTTTTTCATTTGATATATGGCATGTTCAACATATTCTCATCATTCTTCTTGGAAACTACAGCTCTGCTGTATTGATCAACATATCCAGACAGTTTTGAAGGACCTTGAGGTTAATTTTGCCTCCCATCAGCAGTTTGTATGATCAAATATTTCCATGCAATAACTTGTCCCAACATATTCTGGAAACATGAAAAGTGACTAATAGAGACATTTGGCCTTTCTTGACAGGTTCTAACACACATGTTCTCTTTTCTTCAGAGTTGTAGGAAATCAGTAGAGATGGCCACTGCAGACATGTTGCTTTATGTCTGTCCTTACTTTTGACTGTATTTCTTCCCAGAAACCATATCTCTGTTGCATTGATCAACATTTCCATTTTTTTCTTGGAATATAGGCTAATTGCCAGCTGGTTTTGTAAAAACGGGAGCTAAAATGATACGAGCGTCCTCACAAACTCTTTTTGTCGGCACAGGATAAGGTCGGTGAGCTGAATGTATGTTCATCTTGGTTCAAAGTTCTCAGCCGAGCAAGAAACTTTAACATATGCGCATGCTCAAAGCCACATATATTTAGCTCACTGACCCTATTCTGTGCCGACAGAAAGAGTTTCTTGGAATTGTCAAAATCTTACGTCTGTATTTCAGTATTGGACTCACATGATGCTTTATGCCAGATGAAAGAGAAGCATGGCAAAGAACATCTTGGAAGGAGGAACAGGGGTTACAAGAAAGAAGGGCAGACCAACAGATGGACCAATCGAATGATGCTAATCGAAAAAGTAGTCTGGAATGTCCCCTGAGAACCTATTGGGACAGGTGAAGAAAAAGTTGTTGATAAACATGTGTCTCTAGGCCTATGAAAGTGTTACCCAAATGGCCTCTAAGCTTAAGATATACACGTAAAGAGATAGCAAAGATAAATAGAAAGTAATTACTGATTTCCCATTTACTTCTTTTTCTACAAATACAGAAAGACCTTGAGTCCTGTACAATATATGAACTGATTCACGAAGATGACAGGCCGGAGATGTTTAAGATCCTCTCCAGGGCAGATTCATCCAACGGCACACCTGATGTCCTAGGTCAAAGGTTCTCCTTTTCCTGTCACATGAGAAGAGGGACGTTAGAACCTGATAAACCCGCCGAGTATGAACCCATCCGCTTCAATGGCAGCTTCTCTCTGCTCAAGACAAGCCAAGGTAAAGAATATGGACCTTTCTAGATTAATCTTCGAGGCATATGGTCACATGCCAGTAATTTCTTCCTCATATATATGTAGGTTCATGTGTTGATAATGAGAAACAGAAAAATTCATGAAAAGTAAGTGTTAACAATCACAGAACTCAAAACTCGTGCTTTGACTAGTTTGAATTAACCTCTTGAAAGTTTGAAGCGTTGTGTTTCATAATTTTTTTTTCTACAGTTGCATTTTTTCCCTACTAAAAAATAGTTTAATTCAACTGGGACCAACTCCTGATCTCTCATGGTGAACCAGATGTCTGACCAAAGGTGTTCATTTAATATATTACATAAATTTGTTTCATAAGAAAATTGGGTTTCAACAATTATATCACTTTTTTTTTCTTTTTTTGTTAGAGGTTGAATGGGAAAACCCCAAAGAAACTGGATCTTTTTACTGGCATTGGGTCTTTGTGGGATAATCCTCAGAGTGAGAATCCAATAAGTTTTAACAATGGGGAGGAAGAAAAGATGGCCTTGGTCTGTTGAAAAAAATTTGTAATGTCCTTTCTTGACTGAAAATGCAAACATCTCATGAATGTCACAAAACCTTTGTGATTGAAGGAGAATATTCTGGTATAACCTGAGGGTGAATAATCTGGTATATTTCCAAGAAATATCTTGATGCAGAAAGAGTACTCTAATATTTTACATCTACGAAAGCTTTATTCAACCTTAGAAAGGGTTATTCGGTCGGATTTTTTAGTCTTCTATAACCCTTTTCATCCTTTGTGCAGAAATCCCAGGCAAAAATTTGAATGTTGTGTTTTATGTTTTAACCAAGAATAGTTAGGTTTTTTGTGAAACATGCACAAATGCACAAGTTTGCGCATTGGAAATTTGTTATGGTATTTAATGCCCAATCTAACTAAGAGAAAAAAAAAACTTTCAAAATTTTACCCTTGAAATTTGCGATAATTGTCTTTAATATACTTGATGGTTAAGAAGATCCAAGTGATATTCATTTGGCCTTGACAACACTGTCAAGCCTTACGAAAAACTAATCATAACTCTGAGGTGTCAAAGAGGTGTCATAGTCTAGTCGTTTAAGCACTTGACCGGAGATGCAAAGGTCGTGGGTTCGATCCCAGACACAGCACTTATATCTTCGCGCAAGGCATTTTATCTACATTGCTCCTCATCACCCAGGTGTTAAAATAGGTACCCAGTAGATTGCAAAAGTCATTGTGAGCGTCTGTCAAAAGGCGCCTGGCTGGAATGCTCTCCAGGGAGTGGAGAAGGTGCATACATTGTGTGTTGGCCAGCCTGAATCATGATGACCAGGGTAATAATGTATATTTATCTGTAAAGCACTTAGAGACATCAGAGATGAGTTAGGTGCTATATAAATTCCAGAAGAATAATTGCTTTTTACTTTTCCCATCCTTAGCGGCGTTCACAGACATGGTCACCACACCTAGGTACTGCTTCGTAGCAACCGTCAGACTCCTCTCAACGCAGCTCAGTAGAGAAATGGCCACTTTCACTGAGAAGGGGAACGAATTCACATCAAGGCATAGTCTCGACTGGAAATTCCTCTTCTTAGACCACAGGTAAATATTCCTGTTTAACCTACTGCCTACAGGAACTGAATGGTCTGAGTATTAAAGCTCATGTACAGTATTGGTAGCAAAAAGGAAATTGGGAAGAAACATGCTAAATATAGTCTCATGTTGTTCTCCTTGTATCAAAAGATGTCTGTAAGAGACCATTTGGTATTCCATCTATGATTTCTGGTGAATTTCAGTGTAAATATCTGTAAGGAATGCTTGATCACTGCCATTATGCTAGGACCCTTCCACCCCGACGGCTTGCCGTACAGCAATCTTGGGGCTTCGCATAGAGACAGCTTGTGTGCACTGTGTGTAGCCACTCATCATTGGTTTTACACGTGTGTGTACAGCGTATAGCACATGCTGCCTTTGTTGGGATTTTACGTGCCTGTCCCGGCACATAAATTAGTTTTTGTCTCTTATTTGTTTAATATTAAACTTTGGGAGGCGAAATCTTCACAGTGTCTTAGTATTGCTAGTATCTTGCTATTTATCAACAAAAATTGAAGAAATCTGATGAACAGTTTTTGAGGGCTTACCAAAACTTTACATGACCTTTAAGCCTATGGGAATGAGAGAATTTAGAAGCCAATGGGTTAAAGACAAAGTTGAGTTCTAGTCATGGTATTGAATTGGGAAAAGTTGATTATATAGCACATAAGAATTGGGTGTATGCTGTAAGGTTTTGGAATCACCAAAATGATAAGAAATTGACTCAATCCTGCCGAGATTCACATGCACTGCACACAGAAATATGGATGTGGGATGACACACAAATGTTCGGCCCGAACGTCTCGGCTGTTTCATGTCATAGTTTGAATGTGAGGGCATTTGAAGAGCAATCCTTTTCAGGGGACATATCTACCATGATAATCTTCCAAACTAACATAATAAGAATGAGAAAGCTCCCAAATTATCTTTTTACCTTTCCCAGAACTCAAGCTTCCCTTTCAGGCCGTCATACAGTTTTACAACCAGGCTACAACTATATTTTTGAAGATGTTGCAGTTATACAAATGATGCATGTTCATCATACCAGCTATCTACACAGAGCCTCAACAATAGCTGATAGAATAAAGATTGTTTAACCCATTGCCTACGGGAACTGGGTGGCTCCTGTATTAAGCCTATGGGAATTAGAGAATTCAGTAGTCAACGGGTTTCTAAACAAATGGAGACATACATCATTTGTTTCATGCAACAAGACTGTTAGATCCTTGTTATTTTATTAAAAAGGACTTATTTTAAGATTGGCTAATGTCGTTATCGATGGCACATAAATCCCAAGTTTATTGGGCTTACTTAAGGCACACATGGTCTAAGCGCACTAACCTCAGCCGCGCATGCATTAGTCAACACATAATACATGTATATGCACGCTGTGCATCGTGTATTTACAATTTGTTTGTTAGGAGCAGAAACTATTATAGTATTGCTTGCTTTTTAATGAAAAAACATGTGATAGTCTTAGTAAATTGATCACACATGACTGCATTCTAACAATCATTTGATCAGGATCAAGAAGCGAGTTGCTTAAGATTAGATAGAGAATTATAGAATATACATTTTAAACCAACTGAGATCCCAAATGGTCTTATGGTTATTCATGATTATTTTCATTTTTGTCAAATATTTTGTAAACATGCAAGAGGAAAAAAAAGAGCATCAAACAGAAATAAATGAATCTAATCAAATAAATTGTTTAGAATTCTAAGCCTTCGAGACATAGAAAGAGCCAAAATACTTGAAGAATACCAATTGGTTGCCATTTGTGTGTTGTAATCAATCTAACACACATTTGCAACTCTATGATTTCCCTCGTGAGCAACTTTATGAAGGCAATGTTGACTTCCCGTGACATGACCCCTTTACATAATCTTTTATAGAGTTATGATAAAGACTTTATTCAATTCCATATAAAAAAAGCTTTAAGAATTAATTGTCTGAAGCTTGAATTAAAATGGAACAACAAAGAAACTAACAAATAATTTTCAGCAGAGTGTTGTAATGGGAAATGTCAGTCGAAATTATGCTTGATCAGTGTTAAGCTTGATCCAGATTGAGCCCTCTAGATAAACTTCTTAATCAGCAGGATTTTCTTTTTTTGGAATTTAAGTCAATGGTATGATTTGATTTTTAAAGACAGATGTCTGTTACGATACAAAAGGAATAGCCAAGTTGAATAAGACGCAACATCTTTCACCGAGTTAACCAGCTTTTCTCTGTCACGAATGAAAAGCATTAGATATTTGTTTTGATATTAAACACAACATGCACAATCATCATTATGATGCATATATTATTATATAGTATGAAGTATTATCAATACAATTTTTACAATCCAAAGCGTACCCAATCATCAAGTTGGCACGCGTAAGATCTATATTGACAAACTGCACGTTAATAGCTTAATAACCCTGTACGAGGTGAAGAAAAAGTGAATGGAGTAAATATTATCAATTATCCATTTTGTTTAGACAAAAATTGCAAGGTGGAGAAGTGCACTCTGAATAGTAAAAATAATGATGGTCAGATGATGTGCAATCGGCCAGTCAAATGCCTAGATTCTCTCTATATGTTGCATAAATTATATTATCCCAAGGACTTATAAAGTGGGTGAAATGCACTGTGAAATTGCAATGAGCTCATTAATCAACATGAAATTTTCATACTTTGAAGGCTGAAACCAAGATTTAATTGTCCCAGAGAGTCATATATATTCTCTGTGCTATTTTGAATGATGTATGACGATCGTTAAAAAAAAATCTCGCCATCCACTTCCCTAGTAGCTTGGTAGAGTTTACACTAACCAATATCTTTGAGGTAGCAGTGTTGTGGTGTGGGAAAGAGTGCAGGCATAATCTTGGATGAAACGTCTTTGAAAATGTCTTGTTAATACCCTTTGAAGCCTTCTGCAATACTTCTCATATTGTCTGTTGAGAGCCAGAAGGGCACTGACTTTGTAAAAGGACGAGTTAACACCCTTCTGGCTATTGACAGATGATGTGTTCAATGTTTTTGAAAAATATTACATCAGATTTCATTGTCAGAAAAATAAAAATGGTCTGAGTTCTCTGCCTTTTCCAGTAAATATATATGAGATGATCAAGGCAAGTTAGATATTCGGAAGTTTCTTTCTGAAAAAATTTCGTGAAGAATTATTATCATTTATGACACAGGTCACTAATGATTCTTTCATGACTGGTTCTTTCCCAGAAGGTTTCAAGCATGCAAATGTTATTCCTAGACTGAAGGGTTCGGCTACTGATGTTGAAGATCTGAAAAGTTATCGTCCGATTGCAAACTTGAGATATTTTGGCAAACTTTTAGAAAGAATAGCTTCATTCCAACTTCAACAGTACCTGAACACATTCAGTTTATACGCAAAGTCACAATCTGGTTACCGCTCGTTTCATAGCGTCGAAACAGCTCTTCTGCGAGTAACGGATGACATTCTTTTATCTCTAGACAAAGGAGAAGAAGTCATCCTTGTGCTGCTAGATTTTTCTTGCGCGTTTGATACTATTAAGCATGACATCTTGTTGAAACGTCTGAGACTTCGTTTTGGTATAAGTGGTCAAGCACTCGCTTGGATAGAGTCGTATCTGTTTCGGCGCACTCACACTGTTATTATTGGAAATGAGCGGTCATCCACAGAAATCATCCCTCAAGGGGTTCCTCAAGGGTCCGTATTGGGCCCAATCCTATTTACCCTCTATACCTCTCCCTTAGAAGATATTATTGATACTCACAAAATTCATAAGATGTTCTATGCAGATGACACACAACTGTACATTTCATTTAAGAGAACTGATAATATTAATGTCACTTCACAGGTATCAGAGTGTGTGCAATCAATCAAAGAGTGGTCTCAGGTAAATGGTTTAAAGCTCAATGATACAAAGACTGAGTTTCTTCATCTTTCTTCACGCCATAGGTCAAGCAACCTCATATCAACATTGAACATAAATGGTACAATTGTTCATGCAACCAGAACTTGCAGAAATTTAGGTGCTATTTTTGATGATAAGTTCACATTTGAAAATTTTGTCTCACAAAAGTGTCGCTCAGCTTCATTTGGATTATACAAAATAGGTAAAATTCGCAATTTTTTAGACAAACCAACCACTGAACGATTAATTCATGCTTTTGTTATGTGCCATTTTGATTTCTGTAATAGTTTGCTTTCTGGTCTCCCTTCTTCTCAAATTCAAAGACTACAACTCCTTCAAAATTCTGCAGCCCGACTTGTTACACGCACGAAGAAACATGAATCAATAACTCCAGTCTTAAGAGATCTACACTGGTTGCCCATCAAGTCCCGTATCCAATTTAAAATACTTATGTTAACCTACCAATGTTTACATCAGCTGGCTCCTACTTATCTCTCTGAAGTACTAACTCCATATAAACCCGATAGAATGTTACGTTCCAGTTTCAAGTCCCTGCTCTGCGTTCCACAAATAATGACAAAATCATACGGGGAAAGGTCTTTTACACATTCTGCCGCTCTTTTGTGGAACAAGTTGCCTGAATATCTGAAAAGTATAAATTCCTATGAAAACTTCATTAATTCTCTAAAGACATACCTTTTCACCACTTTATAGTTAATCAGAATCATGAACCCAGTGCATCTTTCCTTTCTTTCCTCTCCTAAAGTGCATAGAGACATGCAATTTTGCTTGTGTGTAATGCGCTATATAAAAATGTTTGATTATTATTATTATTGCCTTAAAAATGACTGTTGAGAACCATGTGGGAAGTTTCTAGTTTTGTAGTTTTTCTGATACATTCAAAGTAATTTCCAAATATGCTGAAATATCTCATTTACAAAATGATTCTTTTCTTTTTCTTCAAATGTTCAATTACACAAGCAATATAGGCTATTAGAATACAGTTCTGCAATATGAATTAGAAACAGAACAAAATATGTAGGAATGGGATGTTACCAACCCCCCCCCCCAAAAAAAAAACAAAACAAAACAAACAAAACAAAACTTAATGATGAAAAGCATGACTTTTTGAAGATACAAATTTCTTGAAGCTCAAGATCTTCTTGTGTGACTGCCGTGTGGTATAAACTGATGGACTGAGTCATTAAAAAAAGAAGATACCATCTGATAATGAATGACAGGGATCATTGAATATTTATTATTTGAAAAATGAAGGATTGAGGATTGAATATCAGAGGGATACTTTAATAGCGCCAGAGGGAGCTATCAGCGGTGACTAGAGTTGTTCTTTGTATCAAATCGGTATATCCTTTGATAACCTCTAATTATGTTTAGAGGTGATTTTATACCCACAGTGGGGAGCATGCTAAGAAAGCTTGACCTACATTATATGTATCAGACTTTTCTTTGAAAATAGACCTGTTCACAAAGCTATTCAAATGTATGGATGTTTCTTTCCTTGGGACCTAGTAACGAGGTTTTCCATTAACCTGTTATTAATGAAAGAACTACAATACTTGGAATCCACTTTACATACATTACTTGTTGCTATGTCTGACAAGCCTCTGACAAGCTTTCAGGTTGTCAAGAACAACCTTTGTTTTAAAAGTATGCATAAAATTTGAATATATTTGTGAACACTCTGTTGACAGTGAAACACATGGAATGCATGGTATGACCTTCCTTAGTTTTTATCATGCTAGTGAGAAAATGTGGAGCTATTGAAAGGAGGGAGGACAATGTTGCATAAGGTGAAATTCTGGAACAGATTTTAATTACATCTACCTCGATGAAAAGTGAAAAGAAACCTATTGAAATAGCTCATTGTTACTCTAGCCCTTATTGCACATTTTGTGATGTACTATACAATTTAATTCATTCCAACATAAAATCTCTGCATCTTTTTACAGATTTTATAATATCTGTAATAATGATGGTGATATTGATTGCCTTATGATGATAAAGAGATTCCTGTGGATCTCAGTTTTGGGGGTATAATGTCTTTATGTAATGTGCTGTGAAGTATGTTTTGCCACAAGATTTTTTTGCGTTTACACATCTGAGATAGCTTTTTTTACATTTATGAACAATTCAACTAATTTTTTTTTTTGTTGAAAATTTTAAACAGGACTTTTAATGTGTTGACCAAAATGGACCATGATTTTGAATATGATTTATTATTATTATATATACACACCCAAAACTGGTGTATTAGGGAGACACTCTTTGTCTCTTTTCTTTGTACTCGTGTCTCCCTAATACACCTCACACTATTACAACGGAATAAACCAATTGTCGTGTGTCTCCGAAAAGCGTTATCCAGTGAAATATATATATATATATATATATATATATATATGTATATACATAAATCCTACTTAAGGCGAAGTCAGGTGCAAAAAAAATCGACTGATAGGGGAATTTGGTGTAAAGGGGAATTTTTTGATTCGCCATAATGTTTTCGGCACTGTTTTTTCCCATTTCCGTAGGGGTAGGAGGCATTCTATTGATAAACGTAGAGGGTGCCAAATTACTTATATTACTACAAAGTTTTGTTCGGTAGGGAGAACTCATTTTCGTATAATATAACGTGGAAAATCTATATATGTATAACTCTTGGGGATCTAACGTCCTGAGGTTGGACTCAGGGCGATGTCTGTTTTTCTTGATTATATCAGTAATTTGCGGATTTACTAAAAATACCTTATCACACACAAAAGGTAGTTATTATACGATTCTTTTTGCCATAAATGCAAATTGAATCAAATTAATTCTAAACATATACTAACATTTTGAATCCATTAATTCTCTGTAACGTCATTTCGCGCTGATATACATATATCAGCCCCTTAAGTAGGAATTATGTATGTATATATTTATATCATTAAGTATAACACAAACCTCTTTCATATATATATATATATATATATATATGAAAGAGGTTTGTGTTATACTTAATGATATAAACTGTGTTATTGTACCATCGAGCCATAAGGGCATTAAGTCTATATAAAATGAAATGAGTTAATGTCCTTCTTGCTCTCAGAAGATATAATTCATACAGGAGGGCTTTCCTTCCGGCACAAACAAAATGCTTCACATTTATAAATAAAGAATAAATTGTTTTCTCTCCTTTCTTGCAGAGCTCCTTTAACCCTTTCGAGACAATTGACCACATTTTGTGCTTTGCCTCAATAACTTTTGATTCAGAGCTCTAAAAAATCTACCAGATGCACGAGTAGAAAGAGTAAAAATTTCTGCACACATTATTTCCATTTTTGTTGCATGATCATATTGCGTTTGATGCCAGAAATTAAAAAAAGCTTTAAAATCCTTAAATTGGCAACACAATGAGGGGTTCAAAATCATAATTTTTTATCAAAATTGGCAATTTTTAAAACTTTTCGACAAAATTCCTAACCATGTATATTGTTTTCAAAGACATTACACCTTATTAGAACCATGTAGCACTGAAAGAAAAAAGATATTGTTGTCCATTTGAAGAACAAACTGTGATCAATTTAGCCCTTAAATAATTCCTGTCCTGAAAGGGTTAAGCATAGGTTATTTACCCTTTAAAGTCCTTGGTACCTTCATGATACCAATTAAAAACTTGTTTTTAATTCTTCTCATTTCCTTACAGGGCTCCTCCAATCATAGGTTATTTACCGTTTGAAGTGCTCGGTACCTCAGTGTACGAATACTACCAGCAAGACGATCTGGATAAGCTCGGTAGATGCCATGAAGCATGTAAGTCGTAAATTTTAAGCCCCATTCAGGTGTGCTCTAGAAATCGTCGTATGTTTTTTTGGAAAAAATAATGATTTTACAGGTGGATGAGTGACAAGTGGGGATGGGGAATAGCTATGGGCCCTTTTTCATAAAACATGTTATCAATAACAACTGCCCCATTTCTGTGACAAATTTGCTGTCAGCCAATCAGATTCAAGGATTTCAGCAGCTTATAACAATTGTTACTTGTTCTTGATAACAAGTTTCATGAAACGGGGCCCTGATTTTGTAAACCACATTAAAAAAAAAAGCCTACTGGAGCAAAATAGAAACTATTTTGCCTGTTAATGAATGGCAAGTGGGGTCAAAAATTAGCTGTGTGCAACAACGACCCTTCCATGCCTACTCAATGATCTTTGTTTGTTATAAGAATAATCAAAGAAAAATATAAGAAATGCAACATTGATCAGTATCTTTAATTTTTCTGCATTTTTAAAAAAATAATTGTAATCTGGGTGGACTTCCCCTTTAAGTATTGTGCATTCTGCCTGTTGAGAGGCAGAAGAGCGTTAACTCCTCCTTTAACATAGAGTTAATGCCCTTATGGCTCTCGGCAGACAATATGTCAGTTCACAAAAGCAACAACAACAAAAAAAATCTGTGCACCCCACCATTCATTCAGTCCGAGACGAGCTAAACATTAAGGAAGGAAATTAGTGAAAGTCTATGATTAATCCATCAAGACAATAGCAGCTTTGTAGATGGGATAGATGTTGTCCTCAGTCATTGCCCACTGTCGTCTAGGGGATTTGTGTAGTTGACGAGGTATGAAAAAAGGATCTGTATTCCTGTCTATCTCATTCAAAGCTAGACTTTTTCTGTCAGTAATGAGAAAATGTAAATCTTTCTGAATCCCTACTGAAACAGAAGTCTCACAGTAACCTAGTTTAACTACTAAATTTAAATGTTTAATGTTAAAAGGCTGCTACATGTCATGTCTTCATGCATCAAACAGGTGTAACCAAGATGTATTATAGCTTCTATAGCTAAGCAATAAAAGTCAAATAAATGTGAGGTAATGTGGTTGATCAGGGGCCTCTTGCATAAAAAGTTGCGTTTAAACACAACTCCCAAATATGCGATCCTGATTGGCTTAAAAATTAAGTTGCGTTTCATTTTTAGAGTTGCATTTAATCGCAACTTTTTATGCAAGAGCGCCCTGTTCATCAATAGAACATATGTGACCCGGCACCACAAAACCACCAAAAAGTCGCAAAAAATTATTTTTCTGATTTTTTCATATTTGGATAGAACAAAGTCTCAGCTTTAAAATGATATATGACTCATTATAATTGAAACTTTCTAACCCTTTTAATTCAGCGAATGAAAGGAGCTTGTAAGAGAGGTTTGCTCGTATTAAATAGGGAGGAAATGAGCTCTAAAGTTGAGGCCTGTTCAAGCGTGCGGAGTAAGAAAACAAGAGAGAAAATCAATGGAGAGTGAATCAAAAGGCCATAGCACCCACTATGAATGAATTGTCGGATTAGGTTGATATTTGGTAGGAGTGTTAAACATAGTTTATTCATTCTATTGCCAAGACTTCAAATTGTGAACTTTATTTGTACGAAAGTTATTATGATGCAAATGAGAGTGTTCTAATGGGAGATTAAGCGCACCTTGGTGGCCTGACACCTGCACTAGACAATGCCTATTCACTCCTTTGGGCTGTCTTTCTTTGTTCCCTGTTACATAATACTGGTTTGTTACCTGTGTAGTCATTCTGTTATCATACATAGAACTTGTAATTTAGCCTATAATTAACTTGAATAGGACCTACTCTATTTCTTGTTCACATTGATTAACCTATGCAATTTGTTTTACATAGAACTTACATACTCTTTCCTTCCTCACATGAATAAACTTGATCGTTCGTCCTTTTTCAGACTCTGTTTCGTCATCGAAATGGAACTTAAAACTGCTCTGTAATTTGCTTTCGCGACTATTGGTGAACTGTAATATCAGTATGATGAGATTGCTGAATGTTTATTCTTTCTATCAGTATAAAAATTATTAGGGAACAGGTAATTTAAGGCCCGTGAGATTGCAGTGATTTTTCGAGGGTGAGCGGTACCGATTAAAAAAAAGATCATACGGGAAGGCGAAGAATTAGGAAGAGACCCAAGCTGTGCGAAAAAAACTGGTCTAGAAAAACTGTTAAAAATTCATCTTCTACTGTGTTTTAAGCTTCCAGATTTTGATATAAGGTTCAGAAAAGAACGATCTTTCAGAAAAACCAAAAATCCCAAAATCAAATTTTCCAACCCAAATTTCCATTTCAGCTGTTTACACAAAATCACGGGTTGCGACTTTTTGGTGGTTTTGTGGTGCCGGGTCACATATATACATGTAGTCCAGTGCATGCAAATTTATGTTGGTGCTTAGTACCTGGTTGTATGTGATCTTTAACAAGTTATTGCAATTGATTTACCTTTTTTAAGTGTGAAAAACCCACATGGTAGGAGATTCTGATTGCCATTTCATACCTTTTCAGATTTTATTACCACAATCGAGATTACTTTTGATTCAAAATCCAGGTTCAACTTATTACTAGAACACATCCCTGGAGTGGCACAATCTAAATCATTCCCTTCAGAATATAAATGTCTTCAGGCATCCATAGGAAATCATACTCCGGCAATCAGACAAGAGACAAGGGGCTCTTTCACACGAGGAATGGGAAATCGTAAAAAGCATCATCTGTAAAGATGACCTGTGAAAGGGGTGTATGCAGGGAATGAATATCACATAATGTTTAAAGAAAAAAACTTTGATGATCTTATAGCAAAAGGATTGTTCACAGGGGAAGAAATATTGAATGTATAAAGACATGTATAAAATATTTGTATAAATTTACTTCTAGTACATCTTTATTGAGCTCAGCTCACATGCGTAACATTGCCCAAACCTCTGTTTGGTTATACAACATTTCTCTACATGACATCCAGTCCGGTCCTTAAAAGAAGAATCTGAATAATTTTCAGATAGCCACTTATAATAGTAATTGTGCGAAACAGAGAATTTTTGACGTCTGAACAGGGTGTAGGGGGTGGGTATTATTTCTTGAGCATCATTTTCTATTTGACCTGAAAACCAGTGCAGCATTTTTACAAATGCAACTCATCAAGTGGGCTTCAAGCGCCAGTGGTGCTACTTATTATGAAACCGATGTCGTATATGAGGAGAGCTTTAGCTAATCCTGCAGGAACTGAAGGGTAGATTATTCAGGAAAATGGGGGTAAAGTTATGATAGGAGCTCAGTTTGATCAGGTTTTTCCTTTGAAAAGAGGGAAAACTTTTGTCATGTTGGGATATAATTTTGTTTCCAAGTTTTTCTCTCTCTCTTTCTTTTTTTTGTTCAGCACACTGAACAATTTTCACTTTGAAACTTTTCATTATGAAAGTTTCATGCAGGTTTAGATAGATTAATGCACAATCCATCCACTTTTCACTCTTTTTCTCATACAAGTTAATTAGCAATAGAAGTAAATTTAAAGGGGACCATCACAAGAAAGAAATATAATCTTTAGAACATGTAGAAAAAAACTAATTCAGACGTTAAAGTGGTTAAAGATTTAAAAAATCATATAAGCCCACACTGAAGTTAACTCAGTCTAACTGCCATCCATGTGCATGCAAGTATATCAACTTGTCTGCTCCATAAGCACTTTTCCCAGTGTAATATCGATATTTAAAGCATGTGATATTTCTATCCAGAATTAACTTAATTTGAAGCTGATATTTTGAATACAATATGGAACCTCAAACATAAAGAGAACAAATTTACTACTTAAAAGTTCCTTTACGACATTTTTATGATGCCCTTCTTTAAAAAAATAAATAAAATCTTACCTTGATGATGTAATGTAATGAACCCATTTCAACAACCTCTTGAGACAGACTGAGAAAAAATAACAGGAGAGCTTTTTCTTGGAAAGGAAAGCTAATAAAAAGTACATAAGCAATGGAGTAAGTAGTCTGGAAAATCTTTAATGCCTCAATCAGACATGATGCTAGAAACTGCCTAAATTTTTTTTTTAAAGCAACGCCACATCAACATAAAAACAATTTCACTGATAAATGGGGGTGAAAATGTTAGCATGATCATAGCAACAAAGGCCAGATGTGTTTGGCATCTTATATTGCAGAGGGTTTTTATTTTTCTTTTTTTGTTTGTTTAAAGGCAGTTTACCGCATTATGGTTGAGGGAAGCTTGATAGTTGAAATAAGGGATGAGGTAATATGTTTGGTCAGCTCAAAATCACCAATAATGAAATGGACTTGAAAAAATGTTGATCTGACATTTACTCTTGCAACAATTGGTATGTTTGATTAATGGTCAGGGTTAGGGTTGCCATTGGGTTTCGGGTTGGGGTGAAGTAAATTGTTTGGTTCTGAATGGTTCATATTAGGAATTCGCTCAGTGTAGAACATTGACCTCAGAGCTATTGTCATAGAACTGGAAAAGCATGATTTGGGTTCGATTGATGGATTGCTCTTTTTCTGTCATTCTGGTATTAAACTGAAAATTCTGAAATTCTAAAAATATTTATATTTCCAAGAAATATAGGCCTTCTTGACAATTCACAAAGGCACTCTTTTGAATGATTAGCTCTCAAATCAGTGGTTTTACTAGTATTATCTTAGTAAATCCACCTGTAATGCATCGATTCTTTAAAAGGATATCTCCATAATAAGACGGGTAAAAGGAAGATGTGGAAAGTTGTCAATCAGATCATGAGATGAGTTTCTGTGGACATTTTACACTGATTTTACCCATTCGCTTGGCCACATTTAAGAAAGATGATCCAGTGCTTTCTTTTGTTTTGAGACATTCAAAGCCTCCTTTTCACAGAAAAGTGGTTATTGATTATGAATATGAAATCAGTATGATATTTCAGTTGGTTTTAATACTCAGAGTATAAAGAGATGTGTAATAGGTTAAAAAACATTGTTACAATCAATATCTTAGTTAAAGGCAAGAGAAAGTCATTTGGGGGGGGGGGGGATTGCTATATAGGCAGTCATATATCCACACACAAAAATATATATATATATATATATATATATATATATATATATATAAATAGAAAAAGGGTAAATAGTGAGGGAATAACATCATGAACTCCTACCTTTATCTCTCTCAAAAAAGAGTAAATTTCCATTCTATTTTCACTCTATTTTTAACTTTCTCTGGAAGTGACATCATTGATCACTCAATTTCATTTTGAGAGATTAGTTGCCAATTTTGTCTCTATCAGATACTGATGTTCATATCATTAAAATTATTTGAACCCTGTTATTAGTTCTCTCATTTTGTCTGCTTTTTTATTGAAAGCAATTTATTTTAGATGGAAATAAGCATTCAAAGACTTTATTACTCCCAGTAATCATCTTGTCTCACTAGAGAAGGATGTTACATAACTTTAAGGTTGCTCTAATTAGTAACATATTTATCAACAAAATGAGGTAGCTAAACTTTCTACTAATATTTCTCTTGTCCTTCAGTTAGTCAACCTACTGCTAATACTGTCATTATTACTGCTGCTGCTGCTACTTAGGCTATTACTTTTACTACTACTTCAATCTACTACTACTTCTACTACTACTACTACTACTACTACTACTCCCACTATTACTAATGCTACTACTGCTACTATATTAGTGATTTTTTTGTCAATCAAGTGTGGTCATGTTTGCAGTTGCGATCACAAACACGAGCATTCTTGCTTGAGAAGAAAAACACTTTTGTGCTAAACCAGTAAACCACATTATTATATATGTCAAAGGAAAAAAGCCTTAGGTGTGAAGTCACTCACATGACTTATTCCATTTTGATGTTTAATAGTAATAAGTAGTTGGTTGTTTGCTTGCTCAGTAAAGAGATTTCTTAACAAATGTTCAAGGATATTCCTACATGTATCATTTAAGGCAACTTACAGGCTTACACAACACACCAGCTACATGTAGGTTCACCCAACAGGTTGTCAACTCAAAGTTTAGTTTGTAGTTGTATACTTAAAGGTAATGTTTAGTTTTGGTAAGCCCTCTAAAACTTTCCGTCAGATTTGTTGGATATTTCTTGGTAAAAAGCAAGACACCAGCAATACAAAGATGCTGTGAAGATTTCATGTCCTAAAGTCGCATAATAAACGAATGAGAGGCAAAAATTAATTTAGGTGCCGGGTCAGGGATATAAACTCCCAACAACTTCAGTATGCACTGTACACCATACACACGTTTAAAACCTACACACAGTGACACACATTCTATCTCTGTCTAAGCCTCGAGGTTGTTGTGCGGGGAGCGGTCGGGGTGGGAAGGTCTTCGCATAGGGCAGTATATTGCCATGATCTAGCGTTCCTGACATATATTTACGGTAAAATTCACCAGAAATCATTGATGGAATACCAAATGATCTTGTACAAACATCTTTTGATACATGGAAAACAACTTGAGAATATGTTTCAACACATCTCTTTCCAATTTCCTTTTTGCTACCAAAACTGTACATGAGTTTTAAAGATTATTTCATAGTTAAGGGCAGTACAACATTAGATGTGTTGCCGAAACAAACAAATTTCAAAGTCCAGAGCAATCTTGTGGATAGCACAGCAACTATGAGCCAAGAGGGGGTCTTCACTCAAAGTTTCCTACTCTGTGGACACCATTAACTTTGAGGTTTTAACAATAAAGCATTCTTGCTCAACTTGTAGTTGAAATCCTCAAACAGTCATTTTGATGCTGTGTTAACCCACATCGTCGTTAGTGAGTCGTTTTAAACTTTCAGGTTCTACAAAAAAGTTTTAATTAACGCAATGGTGCCGTATGAACATAGCTAATATCTTACTGTCCATTTCCTTAAATGCAATATAACAGCATCAGTTTTATTTGCTTATCGGTTTAAAGTTATCATGCTATGAAGTATCTTACTTGTTATTGTATACATATTCATGGTGAAATTTGTATTATAATCAAATGTATCTCAATATTGATATTTACTCTGTCAATATTTTCACAATTCTGCAACACTTGCTACCGATGAGATCATGATAATAAAACCTCTGAATTGAATTAAGCTTCCCAAACAAAACCACTGGAAGAGAAAGAGATGTTTACGATAAACAGTAGGTAAGGACAGATGGAGATTTAAAAGGCATGACTAAAAGCCCAGGATCATTTCATAATTAAGCCCCACAGTCATCCCAATACTACTAGCCTGTTTAGACTACAGGAGACTTAACCAGATCCGTAAAAAGAAACGTTGTATAAAGATTCATCGTGTAGCGAAAGGATCGTACAGACAGGACTACAACATCATAAAAAGAAACGTAGTATATTAAAGGAAACTGGCTGGGGGGGGGGGGGGGGGGGAGTCACCTGACACCATATATTTTGTAGCAGGTTATGTCATTGACAGCAATGGAACATACAAAATCACAGCTGATTGGCCACATCAGCACACACATGATAAGCCCCACCGAATTATACCATTTTCGTACAATACAACATTCAAACTAGAAGGGGGTGCTGATACGTTACCGAGTTTTCGTTAGAAGCGATGCTTAAACATGTAATTTGCATACAACGTTCCTTTATAGGAGATTTCAGTATACGACATTCAGAATATAAAAAAAATAATTACTTATAGTATAGCTATACATTTTTCTTATAGTAATACAATGAATTTAGGTAGTCTGAACTGGGGGTTTACTTGATGGAGTCCCAGATCTTGTTTACCTCTCCAAGTGAAAGGATTTGGTATCAATTTATATCCTGTGGCAATTTCTCGTATCGCAGGTGAAATAGGGGCACTGATGTGCTCTCTATCGGATCTTGGGGTTATTTTAATGTAGACAAAAAGCAGACCAGGCAAGATCTTTTCTTTCTTGTTTTTTATAGCTTTCTGCTTGTATCTGGTTAGATAAAAAGACATTGTGGGTGAAATTTATTTTCAGAATAAAAGTTATTTTCATTTTAATGTTCCAATAATATTGATAGATATTTTAGTTGGCCTAAAAAGGGTTCCTGACTACCGGTATCCTGGAAATCCTGGATTTCCTGGGAAAACCTGGAAGAAAAAAAAAATCCAGTCAAGAAAAAGGTTATAGAATTTGAGAAAAATCACTCAAATCAGGGAATGAATTAGGGAATTACATTGCCCCCCCCCCCCCAAAAAAAAAAGTTGTCAAGTAGATGATTGGTTTTGGTTGTATTTTAGTGTGTAAAATTCTGAAAAATAGGTTGAAATAATGTTCCTGAAATTTTGAAACTCGATCTATACAGAAAAATGCACCTGATCTCACCTGATTTTATATTAAGAATGTACAAGGAGATATACAATACATTTTGGGTGAAAAATTATTTTTTATTGAAAAAGAAAACAGAAATTAAAATGTTGGATGTATTTTTCCTTTAAAAAAATATAAGTGGTATAAAGAGTGCATATACATGTATCGCTAACACAAAGAGCAATGCTTCCATCACTGTTAAAGTTTTATGAACGATGATTTCCATTCGTTCCCTGTGAGGTTTATTGATTGATCATGTGCAAAAGGAAGGAACCTGAGATAGAAAGCAACTCTAGATATTTCTTTTTCTCGGCAGATGATGAATAATCCACGCATGAAAATTTGATGATGTTTGAAATATCAGCGCATGATTTCAATCACTTAGAAGATGTAAAGTATGGCTAAAGCACATGTACATGTACTCTGTCATCTGAGGGTTTAGGGTTTAGTCGTACAGAATGCTATGAATTTTGCAGATAGTACCTTTTGTAACTTTTGAACATACAGTTTTCATGCAGCCTGCAATAATTTCATCTGCGAGTAGAGTCTATGTAATAGTTATGAATTTCTTGGTGTGGGGCTTCTTCGGCATTTGATGTCAAGATTCATTGAATTCTGTGAGAATTAATTTCCGGCATACCAAATCCCAATATCATGTGCAAAGAGAAGGTTGATTTCAAGGAAATGTGAAAAATAATTTGTGAGCTTTCTCATTCCTTTTATGTCAGTTGGGAAGAACATCATACATGTAGTAGAAATGTCACCTAAAGGGATTGCCCTTCATATGCCCTCATTATATTTGAAATATGACGAGAAATAGCTGAAGTGTCCTGGCCGAACATCCATGCCTCGTGCGTGTGCAGTCTCAAGTACCCACTTCTGTGTGCAGTGCATGTGCATTTCAGCAAGATTGGGTCAATTTCTTATCATTTTGATGATTCCAAAACCTCACAGTATACACCTATTCCTATGTACAAAATCATGATCAACCCTTCCAATTGCTTTGAGACAGATTCATTCACAATTTGATATCTTGACCAGAGCTCATTTTTATCTTTAAAGGGCAATCCAACCTAATAGTAATAATTCTATTTGTGTGAAAGCAGAAAAATCAGATAAATTGGACAAGTAATAAGAAAGTTATGATTATGATTTTTAAAAGTTGTAGTCATTATACATATGGGAATTTAAAATTGGCCGCATCGCTACGGTCACTGTGATGTAACGGCATCAACTTTCCCATTCGCTCCAGCACGCAAGATGACTAAAATGTCAATTTATCAAAATGTATAACTCAGTAGGATCTTCTTTTTTTGAGGACCTATAGCAATATGCTATCTACAATATATTTGGAGTACTACCCCGAGGGTAAAGGAGCTCAGGAAAAAACCTGAAATTTAGTGAATTTAGATTTGAATACGTCACAATCCATTCACCAAATTGCCAATTTAGATTTGCATAGATGTTAGGATCTAGTTATCAAACATTCATAACTTTCTCATTCTTTGTCCGATTTCTTTCAAACTTTCACCAATCAGTTTCTCTTATTTTTCTGCTTTCACACAAATCAGCTTTTTAAAAAGGTAGGATTGCCCTTTAAACTGAGATCATGCTTGATATTTTTCTTATCTTCTTTTTCATCTTCTCCACCTGTAGTGATGCAGACAGGAGAGGGAAAGTCTTGCTATTACCGGTTCTTAACCAAAGGCCAGGAGTGGATTTGGCTTCAGACTCGCTACTTCATCACCTACAACCAGTGGAACTCTAAGCCAGAGTTCATAGTGTGTACTCACCAAGTTGTCAAGTAAGTAAAACTCATCTGTATGAAGGGTTTTTAGCAGCCAACAAGTAAAAAAATCATTGTATCTCATGATTTGCGCAAAAGTGCCCGAATGACCATGCAGTTTTGATATCTTATGGTTTGTGAAAAAGTATGCAGATGACTCTGCAGTATAATTTCTCCTGGTTTGGGCAGCCCTTGCAAAAGTGCTCGACTAAGGACAAAATATGTTTTTATCTCTGTTTAATGTGCAATACAAAATCATAAGGACATGTAATGGTGAAGATTGAGTTACTAGGTGTCATGCATTTAATAATAATAAAATTGAATGACTTCTTTTGTGGGACACACGGACATATATTGCACTTGGTTTCATACATTTACTAATAATAATAATAATATTGAATGACTTCTTTCGTGGGACACACAGACATATATTGCACTTGCTTTGAAAATATTTTTCACTTGTCTCGCCCACACATGAAATATGCTGATCAGCTCATGTAATAAACCCTTGTATCCCACTCAAGGCCATTTAATATTATATAAATATAATGTGTACATTCCTCAGATTGTGAAGAATATGTGCTTCAGGTATTTTTTAAAATCATTTCCCAGAAAGGCACTACTTGGTGTTGTAGATGTAAGTGACATAATGCAAAATCCAGAACAAGGTGTTGTCACCTCAAGGGGAAAATTTGTAGATTTTGTCTTTTTAATTTTTATATTTTGTCCATAGCTCCTTTTATGCTTTCCATCTAGCTGAATTGCTCTCAACTCATATATATTGTTTTTGCTGAAATGATGATCATTATTTATTGAATTATATCTTAAATATCATGTACTTACTTTATTTTGCTCAAAGTTTTCACAAACAAGCGTTGCTTTTAGGTTTCACCTAACATTACTTCTTTTTTGCAATGTCTCTTGTACTTAATTATTAGGCCAAACACTTTCTGCTGTTCCTCTGAATGAAATGAATGTGAATTTTAGCTAAATTTATTTATCGTTATTACTTAATTCCTAGTTATGCTGATGTGCGTAATGACATCAACAAGGAGTTGGAATTGACGGACAGTAAGATGAGTGGCGCCGACTCAGACAGCACAAACCTCTGGGACTCGAGTGCCTCCGAATCTGCATCGCTGTCCACTTCGGTATCTGCGAACTCTTCCCTCAACGTGCCACTATTCAGCACTGGAAAACATGACAGATGGCAGTCATCCAGCACAGGTATACCCATCGTTTTCACTATAACTATTTTCTACACCTGTGGCCAGGCTTCTTGGCAGTAATCCATTTACCCTTGGTCCATATTGAGTGAATTGTGGCCTGGGGGCATCCCAGAGTGGTTTGGGGAAAAACCAAAGCAGTATTTTGCACCTTGAAAGTCTGCATTTACAAATTTGTTTCGCTTGTTGGTATTCTTGTTTGGGGAGAGTTTGTTTTCAGTATTTTTTTGTTTTTATTAGCTCCAACTGTTATGATCTGGTGAGAACCCTATATGTTGTGCATTGAATATATCAGATTTCAATGCAACAGAAGGAGGGGGTAGGGGGGGGGGTGGGAGGACTAAAGTACATGTATATCTGATAGTCGCACATATTCTTTGAAATCCAAGTCGAAATAGAAAACCATCCTGCCAGTCTTTGACTTATCTTTTTAATCTCCACATTCACAGACATTCACAGTCCGTAATTAAATTTTTTTGCTTCTTGCTTTAAATGTTATGCCTAAAGCTCGAAGATATTTAAAAAAAAAAAAGATTATCACCAAACTGCTTCATGTATATGCATGTACATGCTGTTCATTACCTTTAATGGGAATTTTAGTATCCAAATTAGGCCAGAGACTCTGTCCTGCATTAATGAAAGCTGTCTTTGTGGGTGGAAGAAATATCTGCCATTCTTTCGGTAAAGAGTGCAGATTCATCAGTCCCCTCCCTTTCACCTTTTTAGGGTCAACAAATGACAGATGGTATCTTCGGGTTATAATTTGTCATGCCTGGAACGATATCCTCCCCATCTCAAATATTCCTCCCCCTCCTTTCATCATTTTCTTGCAAGAGCAGTGTGAAATCAACCATTAACTAGAGGTTTCCTGAACAACTGATAAATAATCGATGGTATCTTTTGTAATGCCAGGCACAGTACCCTCCCCTCTCGATCTCGCTTGGCTTTTATTCCACCCCCGTCCGTCTGTTAACCCTTTCATGACAGGAATTATTTAAAGGCTAAATTGATCACATTTTGTTCTTCAAATTGGCAACAATAATATTTTTCTTTTAGTGCTACATGGTTCTAACAAAATGCAATGTCTTTGAAAACAATATACATCATTAGAAACTTAGTCGAAAAGTTGAAAAAATTGCCAATTTCGATAAAAAAATAGTGATTTTGAACCTCTCAATGTGTTGCCAATTTAAGGATTATGAAGCTTATTCTCCTTTTTGAAATTCCTGGCATCAAACGCAATATGGTCATGCAACAAAAATGGACACAATGTTTGTAGAAATTTTTGCTTTTTCTACTCCTGCATCTGGTATATTTTTTAGAGCTCTGAATCAAAAGTTATTGAGCCAAACCACAAAATGTGGTCAATTGTCTTCAATCTGTTAAGTTGCTTATAAAAAGAGGAGAAGTTGATTAATTGCATGTCAAACCTCTTCCCCACCCGAATTCTATGCACAGGAGCTTTATCATTATATGCAGCTACATTGTAAATTTATTCTATAATTTACGTTTAGGCTAATGCTTGTAACTGAAGGTACATATATAGAGATTATAGAATTGTTTGCAATAAATCTTTCATATTTTTCTTTATTAGCCATGACAGTTGAATGAATTTTTCAAGGGCTTTAAAAGATTTCTAGAATCTTGCAGTATAGTGATTCAGACTTGTCACGTACAACATAAAGGTCAAGTTTCTGATTATAATAGGCATGAAAATTTATTTCAAAATAGTGACTAATTGATTGATTTGATTGATTATTAATTTGATTGATTTGATCAAATTGATTTATATTTATGGGTATGATTGATTTAATTAATTTGATTAATCCTATCAGACATTTATGTCTGAGGTTTAAAAACAATTCATTCATGTAGCTTACGTGCCATTAATAGCTAAGCTACATGTATCTTAAGGACGTCATTCTATCCTCAGAGCTAATCTGCCAAGCCCACCAAATTGTGTTAAATTTTTTTTTTCCTGAAAGTTATTTCTGCATCTCGCCATTTCTGTTTCCTCATTCATTTGTAGATGAAAGTGTATCTTGCACAAGCAGCTTGAAAGCACCCAGTTTATCACACACAGAAAGCCGGAGAGGACTTTCACCCAAGTCACGATCTGGTATGTTTGCTCGTTTTAGTTTAAGGCCAAGTGACATTGATTCCTAGTTTCTCATCCAGATTTGTTGAAAATGACAAGGAGGGGGTTCTATGTTTATCGATATTTTTCCTCTCCTGAAAAATGCTTTTGAGTCTAATTCCACAAAATTCAACTTATTTGTTCATGCACTTAGGAAGTTTAAAACAATGTGAAATTGCATTAGGCAGCTTTAATAGCGAAACGTGATGGCGCGAAAGTACACGGGAAAGAAGCATGTGACAAAATTATTTATAATCATAATTTTATTCTATAGAGGCAGAACCAAAATATTAGAATGTAGAATTAGTCCTTAACTCTGTAAACATTTTTAAGCAAAATAATATGAAAACATTTATTCAGATAAGTCTGATTGTGATTTTAGAAGCACACACAAAACTAGCAATTTCGCTCTTTGCGACTTTCCCGCGTCTTTACGCGCCATTGCGTTTTGCTAAAGCTACCTTACGTTAATGTTATTTGTCTCCTCATTGTCTAGATATCCTCAGATTCTTATCGTTTTTCATTTCAGAACAAAAATATCAAATAACAAAAATTATTGGGGCGGGCCGAAATAAGGGTGGAGGGGACGAGAAACTAGGATTTTTTTTTATCTGGCTGTCGATTCATTGGTGCATGTTTGACGCCCAACATTTCGATTTTGTAGAGATATTGCTGATTGTCTATTAAGAAACTGGAAGACTTTTTCCCCTGCATGACGACATACAAATGGGATACCCTTAAATGTGGTGCCATAACGCTTTAATGTGGAGTATCGTTCTGTGTACAATAATGCACATCTTTGAGCGCAGTAGTGAAGACGCACTGCATGATGTTAAAAGGAAGGTTGAGTTCTGGGAAAGGTGAGAAATCATTTGTGAGCTTTCTCATTTTTATTATGTTAGTTTGGAAGATTATCATAGTAGAAATGTCCCCTGAAAAGGATTGCTATTCAAATTGCCTCACATTCAAAATCTGACAAGAAACAGCTGAAATGTTTGGGCCGAACATTTGTGTGTAGTGCCATGTATACATTTCTGTGTGCAGTGCATGTAAATCTCAGCAGGATTGAGTCAATTTCTTTTCATTTTGGTGATTCCAAAACCTTACAGCATACACCATTTCATATGTGCCATATAATCAACCTTTCCCAATTGCTTTGCGACAGTTTCTTTCATGATTCAATCTCATGACCAGAACTCAACTTTCTCTTTAATTTTAAAAGTGAAATGAGTGAAGCTTCACAGAGAAAGAAATTGGAAGACTTAAAAAAAAAAAAAAAAATAGAAAACATACTAATGGGATACCCTTGAATATGTTGCCACCGTTCTGCAGAATAGAGTATCGTTCTGTTTACAAGAATGCACATCATTGATTGCAGTAGTGAAATGCACTGTCTGATATTAAATGAAATGAATGAAGCTTTACAGAGTTCATTCACTGTTCATAGTTATTTACGAGTGCATTTCCCCTGATGCATGAATTACGAAATGTGTATTGATTTTTTTCCGGAAACAAGTTTGCTGTTTACAAAGACACGAGTTGTTGTAAACCATCTTGGAGAATTGAGGAGAGTTTAGAATTGGACAGTTATTGATTGAACACAGAGTATGATGTGTACCTGATGTGCATAATCACAGTTCTAGCCCACATACATTTCAGCATGTCAATGTTGCTTTGAATGTATGCCAATAGCATTTGCAAGAAGAATACACTGTCATGCGATATAAAGCAATGTGACTTGTGGCTTTGTTTCACATTTAGAAGAATAGACAGTTACAAAAAAAATTGTGATTTTTTTTTAAAATAACATTTCAGAAATCAAACACAAGTATTCATTACTACATAAAATAGAAAAAACCTGAAAATACTGGTGGCTCAGAAGGGGTTAACCTTTTCAAGACAATTGACAACATTTTTGCCGTTTGGCTCAGTAACTTTTGATTCAGAGCTCTAAAAAAAATATATTATATGCATGAGTAGAAAGAGCAAAAATCTTTGCACTCAGTATATGTCAATTTTTATTGCATGATCATATTACGCTTGATGCCAGGAATTTTAAGAAGGAGATTAAGAATTAAAATCCTTAAATTGGCAACATACTGAGAGGTTTAAAATCACTGTTTTTATTGAAACTGGCAATTTTTTCAACTTTTCGACAAAGTTCCTAACCATTTATGTTGTTAGCAAAGATATTGAATTTTATCAAAAGAAAAATGATATTGTTGCCAATTTGAAGAACAAAATGTGATCAATTTTGTAGCCCTTGAACAATTCCTGCCATGAAAGGGTTAAGGGGATGGCAGTGATCTTTGATGATTTTGGGAACTCTAGTGATGATTTTTTAAAAAAAATATATGTCTCTACAGATTCACAAGCCTCCAACCCACCTCAGCCGCCTCTACCCCAGGCCTTTGTGGCCCCGCCCTCCTCAGTTCCAGGCGTGTTTCCTAACAATGGTCCTCCTCAAGAACAGGTAAGAACATGGCACTAAAGGGCTTCTTACACATCACTGATGACGATAACCATAAACTCATTCTGTGTAGGAAAGGTATTGTATTGGAGAAAAATGCTCATTAGCATAAATTGGGTGAGCAGCCCTTATATATACCATTTTTAACATTTACCAATTTTGTTGTTTTCATTATTAGTGATATGTAATCGGCGCCTAAGTTTATTCTGGAGAGTTAATTATAGATAAATCCATTTGTGTAGAATTTGGGGGGGGGGGATAATTTACGGAATAGTTTTGTGCTTTTATTCTATGTAATAGAATGAAAGCATACTTTCATATTGAATGATGCTGCTTTTATTCCATAGTGAATAGTTAAAATGAAATTTGTAGAGAATTTTAGTGCAAGTTGTGTTTGTCTTTTAAATAATTATGTGTCATTGAAATATCTTAATTTTGATGACTGATACTGTAATTGCACCAACTTTATGAGAAATAGACTTCCCTCAGACCTTGCATAATTATCTTCCTCTCTACTTGTCCGAAACACACTAAACACACATTTGCTTTATAGGGATACAGCATTCCTAACAACTAAGAGTTTTCCGGTTTACTCCATGTATCATTGTGAAATAATTCTCTCAACTAACAGCAATGAAATTATCATGTGACATATAGGTCTTGGGTTAAAAAAACTAACTGATAATTTACTATTAAGAAAAAAACTCTAGAAAACCTTTGGATTCACCTAGTAAAACACTTCACAAATTTTCAGTTAGTATCTTAAATTAAAGTCGTTGTTATGTAGTCAAAAGGTAGAATGATTACACGATCCTTATCTCAGGACCACACCCTAATCAACCTCAACTCGTATCATATGCAACAAGATACGTTATTCTCTTACTCTTGGGTACAACCCTTAAGAAAACATAAAGTAAGCATACATTTAATTGTGAGACAAACAATATTTGTCTGCTGTACAAGGGTAACACAGGCAAATGATATTTCAAAATGAAGTATGTACATGTACTTCATGGTGATTACGTTTCATTTTACGTTCATGGTTAATGTTCTGAGCCCTGTTTCATAAAACTTTATAGTTCTGACGAGATATGATGATTGGTGTAAGCTACCGATATTGTCATTGCATTTGATTATCTATGAGCCACTTTGTCATAGAATTGTGGCATTTGTTATTGCCAAACAGGTTTTATGAAATGAGACCCTGTTCAGCGATGCTTTACTACAAATGTTCTACATAAATGTGAAATATAGATAGAGATAATGATGGTGTATTTTATTTTTATGCCTGTGTCAAGTGATATGTTTCATTCTAAAATGGCTTTTGTATAGAAATGTAGTGCTTTTTATTTTTTACTTGTTTTCGTATCTGTATAAGTGCTATAAATGATATTTACAAAGTTTATTGTTTCACATAAAGGTGTAATTTTTAGATAATTACAGCACAATTTTATGCTTGCCTTCAAAATTAGTATCAGTGCTAGTACTATTCCACATTAAAGTATTTCGCGCAAAGGTGCAATTTATACTCAATTGCAGCATATTTTTATGCTTGTTTTCGATATCCATATGATCATTGATACTAATAATATTCAAAAGTTGAATGTTTCACACAAAGGTTAAATGTGTAGTGAGTTTTAGCATATTTTTCTCCTTACATCCGTTCCTAGTGATATTTTTATTGAAACAATGAAATTGATGTCATTATTCAACGAAAATACCTCCTAATCTATGAAAACATACAGGGCTGCTGATGAATCCACAGTATGGCCAATCCCTTCTATGCTGTGGAAGGCAAATCCAGCTGAAAGATATGAATGTTGTACAGTTTGTTTACACTGGAAATGGCTTCTTTTTCCACCTCTTTTGCGGCCGAAACTGCCTCCGAGACAACAGGAATTGAAATAAATATTGCCATATCAATTCTTCATTATTTTCCGGGATTTTGTTGTTGTTGAAACATTAACAATATGGGCTTCCATGATTTGAGTAAGAAATGAAAATAATTCTGAAATAGGATTTTGTCTTAAGTGGCTGAATTCTCCCTCCCTTACTCTGATGATAATGCTAATAATGATAATAATAATAGTTGATAATAATAATAATGATAATAATGATAATAATAGTAATTGATATATATGTTAATTATAATTAGAAGAAGAATTAATAAGAATTAATAATAATGATGATGATAATATTATTATTATTATTATCATTCTTCTTTTTTGCATTTTATTGTTACAGCCTGCATCATCAGATAGCAACCTGACACCTCAACAGATCACTGTTATCCAGTTAAAACTCCAGGAGCAGTTAATGATGAGACATCATAAGCTTCAGGATGCTATCCTTCTTCAACAACAAGAACTGCAACAGGTAAGTCATATCTCTGTATGCAATCATCTGCTCTTCAGGACAATGTTCACTGGTTTGCCTTTTATTTATTTATTTTTTTTAAATAGTAATGGATTCTACAGACCTAGTGGGACCATGTGGAAGATATAAAGTGGCCGCAAGCGAAATCTCTGAGAGAACATTTCAAGAAAGATCATGAGATGTGAAAATACATTATTTTCAAAACACACAGTATACAACAGTATACTGAATACAAAATACACAGCATACCAAATGATTCTTAAAAAGAGAATAAGAAAAAATTGTCCGCATTTATACCTATATTGAAATAAAATTAAATACACAACATCTCTCTTGTCATAAAAGTCAGGGAAACCTGTGCTACTATGCATGTTGTACTAGAAAAAAAATATTTGAGCTTTAGTTCTGTATGTTGTTTTTTTGTTTCACATCGAAAATCGCTTGACTGATATGATTGTTGCTATCACTACATGTATAATGACATCAGAAATTATGAACACTTCTTTTTGTGTTTGTAGGTTCAGCAACAGCTCATGATGGCCCAACAGTTGATGATGCAGCACCATCCCATGCTAGGTCAGATGTTCATCCAGCAACAAGAGCAGCTCATGGGGACCAAAGGTACCCCCATAGGGTCCGGTCAGGCCACACCCATGGTCGCTGGTCAAGCCACGCCTACCCCCTCCAGTGCACCTGTCCAGGGGCAGGGGCAGGCGGGTATCATGCCTGCACCAGGATTGAACCAGCTGGAACCGCCGAGGAGCCAGCAACCCCAGCACTCGCCACAACATCCTCAGCAACATCAGCAGCAATTGCAGCAGCAGCAGCAGCAGCAACAACACCCACCACAGTCTGCAACACATGAGGCGATGTCCATGGAACAACTTGTTCAGCACCAGGCAAGTAGCTGCCCACAAAAGTGGGCTAAGGTTTGTGGCAATAGATTAGAACTCTGCCGTTCTTAGAAATCTCGTAGTTCATGTTTGCCTTTTGCATGAAATTAGAGTCTTTCCCAAACTCTGTTTTATGTTAAATTGTCTGTTGAGAGCCAGAAGGGTGTTAACGGTGTGTTAAATTATTTATTTCAGTGCCCTTCTGGCTCTTACCAGTAGACAAAATATCAGTGTTCTTATTGTTTTTAAATGGGTACCAATCACCAAAAAATATTTTACTCTGTATGCTAGAGGTTCCATGTCGTTATACTGTATTCAAAATATGGGCTTCAAATATTACTTCTATAAAGAGATATTGCAAGTTTAATTACACTCCCTATAAGCGTAAAAGCAACTCATGAGTAGACGACTCGACGCACTTGTACGCGCTCGCCAAGATAAGGGCTCTCGGGAACCCAACTCGGAGTTCGGTTCGCCTGCGCACCTTCGTGTTATCCTTTATTTCCTTATACTCCTTAACTGTTGACCTGTAGAATGCCGGATAAAGTTCTTTGAGTTTGATTTTATACTTTGTAGCTGTACAAATTATTTTTTCAGGTGATTGGTACACTTTAAACCCTATTAAAGTGAAAATTATCTTTAAGTATCTAATCTTTCTCTTTGATTCTAACATCCTACATGTGTAACTACTGTTACACTAGTGATCATTTACGTTAACAAACCTCATCCTGTTTTTACTAACTTGAAGGAGATTTTATAGTGATCATAAACTGAAGGATATCTAAAGTTCATTATTATTTTACAATTTTTTGCATTTTGAATATGCAAATCATTTAAAAAGAATACTGTTAAAAGAAACACAAACACCACTTCCAGCAGTTTTTCGAATATTCACACAAGACCAAAAAGTGGTTGGGGTTAACCCTTTCATGACAGGAATTATTTAAGGACTAAATTGATCACATTTTGTTCTTCAAATTGGCAACAATAATATTTTTCTTTTAGTGCTACATGGTTCTAATAAGGTGTAATGTCTTTGAAAACAATATACATGGTTATGAATTTTGTCGAAAAGTTTTTTAAAAATTGCCAATTTTTATAAACAATGGTTTTCAACCTCTCAATGTGTTGCCAATTTAGGGATTTTAAAGCTTATTCTCGTATTGAAAATTCCTGGCATCAAAAGCAATATGGTCTTGCAAGAAATATGTACATACATGTAGTGTGACTGATGCATCTGGTATATTTTTTAGAGCTCTGAATCAAAAGTTATTGAGCCAAACCACAAAATGTGGTCAATTGTCTCGAAAGGGTTAAATAAAGCATCCTGGAAACCCCTCGCCTTGTCACAGATGTGCATGCCTTTCAGATAATAATTCTTCTTTTAATCTTCGTGTTTGATCTCGATGCCTAGAGTAGTCTGACTATTAATGTTCATTTCTTGTTTGGTTTATTTTAACTTTTTCCATCCTATTTACAGTAGTCTATATTTTACAACTGAAATTGAGGCTGATTCATATAGCAAGATCCGAGAAATTCTGTTTTCAAAGCTATAGATTACATCTATGAAAAACAGCACACTATTTTGCTGTCAAGTTGGTACAATCAAGGAGCTTGCTTTGTAAATATCTCCACAGAAAACAAGAAGTAGATGTTCTTAATTGAATGTATTCAGGAAATTATGGATAATTTTGGCTGCATTTTGCATATGGAATGAAACTTATAAATTGACAGAAATCATTTTTGGAGAAGCATATGATACATTTATGCTAAAATATTTGGAGAGTAAAGGTACACGTAGAGCTGCTCTTCAATTTGAAATGTACATGCGATAGTCGTTCTCTACAAAAATAGTTCTCAGTCATGTTTAAGATTGAATTGTCTGAGTACAATTGTACAAAGAATTGCAACTTAATCATGCTTTATGTGAATCAGCTTCGATTTCTGATAGCCGTTTTAGAGAGTTCCTTGATTCCGTGGAAATGGTCACTACTGAAGAAATGTTTCGGTAACATGCGATGTCTCGAAAAACCATGATATTGCAAATAGCACAATGCTCTGTATGTCTAGACTCCATAGTGTGATTTGATCTCTTTTTTTCCCCTGTCTTTTGCAATTTTGAGAACATGTTTTATCACACAGAGGGGGAAAGACATTATAAAGGATTATCTTTCAGGATTTGCAATGTCGTTAGCAACACTGAGATCCTAGGTTTTATCACAGAGATGAAAAAGGGATTTACAAAGAATTATCTTTTTCCGATTTGATAAATGACTGCAATCATGTGGCAGAGAATTGAAGAATAATGAAGGAAAAATTTGAAGTACGGGAATACACAAGTGACATTGTCTGACTTGTTGCCATGGCTACGGAATCAAGAGTGTCTGTAATAACCTTACTGATTTCTACCTTGCATCTAACCAACCCCTAACACCATCTTGTGCTTGTGTCTATCTCTCTATCTACCTATCTCTGCATGCTGTCCCTAACAACAGCTGTCTACTGGGGCTATGTGGCCTTGTAACGCAACCAACCTCCTTGATTTGCCGAGTAATGCCTTACAGGTTAGACCTGGACCACGTTTCCTAGAACTTTGTTATTAATAACAACTGCCACAATTCTGCAACAAATCCAATAATGCGCAATCGAATATATGATCAGTGAAATAAAAATTGTTTTGGTATTGATGGCCTTTGTCTCGGAAAAACCCCACCTGGCTCCAAGCTGTGGAAATTGTGGAGACCAGTTGCACAGATGTCTCTGATTTGAGGCCTATATCGAATGTTCTCTGAATGGAAGGCTTACTGTTGGACCTGTTTGGGTTATGAATTAAATTCAATCCACGTTCTTAAGAATGGTACAATAACCCATCCCCCCCCCCAAAAAAAAAAAAAAAAAACACAAACAAACAAATATGATACCCTTCCAAATGATATTTCATCAATCGTTTGCTTTGAACTTTCTAATGTTCCTTTGTAAAGTATTTTTATGTAGACTTGCATTGATTAAAACACTTTGATAGATTTGTGTTATATTCATATTTTCAGAAGTTGATCACTTTGTTCCTAAGAATGAAAACTCAAAGCCTAATGGTTATGTAATATGGTTCTATTGATGCTCAATTTCAATTCCATTTGTTATTATTAATTCATGAGGCTTTCAATTAGTCAGTTGCTGTTTTACAGAAGGGCCTTGTATTTAAACAATGAAATTATTATTTATATATCAAGAAGTAAAATACATGCCAAAAGAAAGGAAATTTACAAATGTAAAATCAGATCAAATGACAAAACCATAAGACCTTGATAACTGTTTTAACTCTTGTTTTACTTATTTCTCTCCATGCAGTCAGCAACAAGGGCTCCGTTTGCTATGCATCCTACACATCAGTATCCCTCCTCCAGCGGACAATCATCTCATCGCGAGCCCCTTACCCCTCACAGGACTAACAATACTGCCCCACCCCACCAACAGGTGGCCCCGCCCCAGCAGCAGCAGCACCACCCCCAACAATCCCTGAACTGCCACTCCTTACCCCAGCCTACGATGCACTCCTCAATGACAATGCCCCCAGGGGCGCAGGCCGTGCCCATGCAGGACCTCTCGTGCCTAGGACTTCCGACTCTGGACATGGGCAACGACCAGTACATGCAGCCCTCAGAAGGGCAAGACACTTTATAGGAGTGCGTGGCTACCCCCCCTGTGGATCCCCCAATGGGGGAGGGGTGCGTGGTTACCTCCCATGGATCTCCCCATGGATTTCAAAGGTGCTCTTATATGTTGCATGGAGCTATGGATGTATTTCATGTATTAGACACCGCTGTGTGCGCATTGATTTTGCAATGGAAGAGATATTGGAGGATATGCCCTTATTACATTGAAAGCCATCCGTTATATGCTGAATCAGACGTGATCCTGGGCTTTGCTGTGGCCCTGGATGCATGCAAAGAATGGATCGGAGGCCTTTTCCACCACCACACTGCTCAATGCCTATTCAAGGATTTCAGGCACCAAAGAATTCATGCTTTTATGTCCTGGACATGTGTAGTGTTATGTCCAGACATGTGTGGGTGTTTGTGTTCATCTGCTTAGAGTGGACTACTGTACGCTTTCTACACTTGTTGGAGTGTTATATCCGAGCTACCGTCAAACATGTGCGCGTGGTTGTGTTAATTTTTTTTCAATTGGACTTCTGTTACTCGATGCTTTCTACATTACAGCAGTCATCGTCCAGCCAAAAGTAACCAATGAAAACGTGTCTGTTCCATCTCGTTTGATCGGAAAAGTGCCAATCAGTGTGTCAGTCGTACTCGTTGCTTTGTCTCCAGTTTTTTTTTAAATCTCACTCTTTCTGTGTAGATGCAATGCAAATCCCTATACTACACAGACGTACAAACGATGCTAGGATTGAGTGTTAGTACAGCTAGCCAAACCTGCTTTAGCAGCTACCTGTCAGACCACAATTTTTTGTTTCCTTTTAAGTTTACTTTTTCCTTTCATTGAAACATGTACTAAAGGAACTTGACATGAACCTCCTACTTATACTTATTTTGTATCCTTTCAATGCTTCTACTGTTGTCACCTTTCATGACCTTTTTTGGGTGACAAATAATTATATCTTCAAGACAATTACGCATAGAACTGAAAGTGTTTGCTCATGATTAGATAAGTTTAAGTATTTTACATTTTTTACTATGAGTTTGGTAAGCATGATTTGAAAGAAATTAAATCTTAAGTAGGAAACAAGAAAAGATGAAAGGTTTAATGCCAATGAAATCAATTGAATGACCCTCATTTTCAACATCCTGTTATGTAAACTGACTGGTATACTAGCAAATTGTCTTCAAGGCACATTGAAATTTAGTCTCTGATTAAAGCTCTTCTTTCAAGTTCTGCTTATATTTTTTTAAAAATCAGAAATGGATTAACACCTTCATACCTCCAAACCTTATTTCTACTGAAGCTCTATATTATTAATATTCTAGCTGCATGTATATTTTGAAATTAATTGTATATGTATTTTTTTCTTCTGAGTTTCTTTTATAATATTGCTTTACAGCGCCTTGAAACTTATGTTAAAAGTGCTCTATGGGGGTGTAGAATTATCATGATTACTCTTCATTTGAAGTGTTCCTATCACTTATGGGTATACCCACACTTTGGGTATAACCGCACTTTGAATTTTCAAGCATCCTGACTGTGAAATGACTAGCAAGCTTCAGAATTTAGCTTGGTTAATTTGAAAGTCAAAGAGTGATTTTAGGACCATACTGACCATTTTTGACAAAAGGAAGCAAGTAAAATGTGAAATAGTCAAATTCTCTAGGGAAAACGCTTGAAAGATACAAAGAAGATGGTCAAATGGTAAGATGTTTAGTTATTCAGAATTATGTGTCCAGTTCTTACTATTGTACGATTGCTCTAGTTCTTTGGGAAACGATTCAAAGTCTTCTTAACAATAATAATATAATTTTGTGCAAGTAATGACTTGTTTCTTTTTTTTTTGTTAGAGAGGGCAACATAATGTGCATTGTAAAAGAGTCCTTTTATAGAATACTTTCTGCAACTCATGATGTGAATGCCATTTTGTTTCCAATATTACACAATATATCTATTCAGTGTTATGAGCAACCGTGAGTCCAAATCATTGATCTCTACCAGTAGATAAAGCAACGCCCTCTACGTTTGATGCAACCGCTCGCCATGTTTGGGCTCGCAGAAAAACACCGCCGCTGTACTGTTTCAAAACAGTTTTAGGCATTTTTAGAATCAAATAATTCAGCGCTGTGAAGTCTTTTCCACAAATTAACTGCAAAATCAGGCAAAACTAGTGTACTGTTACAAATTCTAAAGGCTATTTAATGTTACAATCAGAATAATATCTTTTTTAGATAAAAAATCAAATCGAGTATTTGAATAGGAGTATACTGGAATTGTACACAGCAGATGATGTCCCACGCTATGTCTCACGCAGTCTCACATACTGTGTTTGAGTGTAGGGCTCCTAATTTTGGTTGTGCGGCCGCATCAACTGCTCGCATAGAGCCGTGCGTACGATGCTATATCCACCTGAGGTAGAGATCGATGGTCCAAATAGAAAGAATTTGAGCACCATTATGTTTCCAAAAATCATCTGATGTCCCTCTTTCTACAGAGGGACATTTTTGTAGGTAAGGTGGTGGTAGTGGTGACGTTTTTACAGTGCCTTCACAGGAAGATGGGATAATCTAATTAGGTGATACCAAAGGTGCAAAGGAATCAAGTGCCTCTGTATCTCAATACAGTACCGGTAGTATAAAGCCCATGTACAGTTTTGGTTAGTTCCCCCCCGCATACACACTCGCACACCATCACACACACACACACAAAAAAAAAAAAAACTTCCTGACTTGTTGGACTTTAGTTGATTAATAGAGAGATACAGTTTTAACAGTTATGTGATCTAAAACAACTGCTAGAAAGTAGTGTATTTGAAGTATTGAAGGTGTAATATACTGTTGACTCCCAGTTCATTATCTCTAAATCTTTGTTTTCCTTAATTTTTGTAACTCTTCTCAGAATTTTTCCCAGTGGGTTTCAAAGGTTTAAAGGGGGTGTAAACTGACGAGACTATGTCTCTTTCCCGTGGCCTGACTCGGGGGCCAATCAGGTTTATCCGCAACTATGACGCGACCGCAGTAAATGCTCCTCACGTAGGTATGTGCAACATACACAAAACTGAAGAGTAAGGGTAACTTCGGTCTGTTTCGCAAACACTGACCATGTAGAGATTAAGTCGCTGACTACCATTAGCTGAGGTCCTATCGTTTACGTGCAGTTATCCAAATAAAGACGTAGATGGCGTTAACCAGTATTTGCCGTGCAACACCACCTTTAATAACTACTTTCAGGAAGTTGTCTGTATCTAAAATATGATCCGCATAGCTTACATTTCCTTATAATTATGGTCTTGTCATTACTGTACATGGGCTTAAAACTAGGTTTTTTTTTCTCCGAGTCAGTATTCCTGTCATGTGTATTTAGGGTTTAGAAATGAGGAAGTAATGTGGGTTCCACACCTTGTAATGAAAAATAAAAATACCCTCTAATAAAATGTATATATAAATTGAAAGAAATAACATATATCTTTGAATCAAAGAATTTTATCATGTAATCTGACTTGGAAATATTTTGTGCAATATTGATGAGAAATAGCTGGAAATGGAGTCTTTAATTATTGAATTGAAAATGAAACTAATTGTGAAGGTTAGAAATTCAGTATTTATAGGGTAATGAAATGCATTGAATTTTAAGAAGATTTTTATTTGTTTGGTGTGAAGAAAAAAAAGTTTTGAAGACATTGAATCAGTTTTAAATTTTGTGTATGGAAACTACTTTCTTTACAAGTTGCAAGATGTTGGAAAAAACACATTTTATTCAAAAGATTATTTGCTTGGGTGTATTTGAAAGCCTAATTTGGGAAGATAAAATTTACATTTTGGACTTAAAATGTCCAGTGCAGCTGATATATGAGAGGTAAAGATACATGTAGCTACAATTATATGCTTCTGTATTTGTTTCATCTTAAATGAACAAAGGTTTCATTCTAATGGCAAACTAAAAAATTAACATGAGAAGTGTCTTATGCAGTGTTTCATGATCCATTTAATGGGCTTTGATATGTAAACCAGGATTGTAAAAGGGCTTTTAATAGGAAAGCAGTAATGTTGTATTCAAATGGCTTTCGGTATGAAATCTGACTTTTGCAGTCAAATAAGCAATTGCAAAATGTAGTATTTGGTATCTGGTTCGTCATTGCTAGGTTTTGATTTTCAGTAATCTTTTTTAAATTTTGGAAATAGTTGGCGCTATTAAGTTTGAATTAGGAATGGTGGAAACTAGTTTAGATAAGTATTTAAGAAGATTTCTTATGTGCCAGGCAGAATGCTGTTATTTAGTGAGTTATTGCATTTAAGTAATTCCCTTTTACTGCCCTTCAGCTTAGCACACAATGACTTAGTTACAGGTGGTCAAATCAAATCTCATTTTTAAAGCTGATCAGGTACTAAAGCTTTCTACTTGAGCTACAAAGGGCATTGTGTGAATGATGTATTTACCGGTATGTGTGTGACACAGTATATTTTCTATTTTTTTAATGAAGGCATAGATTGATGAAGACAGAGAGGATAAGAAAAAATGAAATATTACTCATGAGGGCTATTTCTAGATATTTTACATATTACAACCCATTGATTTAATTGTTTAACCCTTTCAGGACAAGAATTATTTAAGGGCTAAATTGATCACATTTTGCTCTTCAAATTGGCAACAATAATATTTTTCTTTTAGTGCTACAAGATTGTAATAAGTGGTAATGTCTTTGAAAACAATATACATGGTTAAAAGAATTGTCAAAAAGTTGGAAAAGTTGCCAATTTTGATAAAAAACCATGATTTTGAACCTCTCAATGTGTTGCCAACTTAAGGATTTTAATGCTTATTCTCCTTTTTAAAATTCCTGGGATCAATTGCAGTATGGTCATTTAACGAAAATGGACATAATGTGTGCAGAAGTTTTTGCTCTTTCTACTCATGTATCTGGTATATTTTTCAGGGCTCTGAATCAAAAGTTATTGAGCCAAACCACAAAATGTGGTCAATTGTCTCGAAAGGGTTAACACAGTGGCTTTTTAAAACTTCAGTTTAAATTTTGTTCACTATCGACAGATCTCGTAAGGAACGAGCATGGCTTTTATCATTATTGAAGAAGGATACAAGTCAGAAGTGATATTTTTTTATTGGAGTTTAAGTTTGCCTGTGTGTACATGCATATAATCAAAACATTGTTGAGGTTAAAGTTGAATGAACTTTTATTTTGAGTGGGAGATGGGTCAATGTGAAAAACTATTGTTTCTGGTTGAATTCACCTAGCATAAGGTGGAAAAGTTGGTTAAGGGTTCAATCTATATCGTATTGAGAGGTATATAAGGATGTGTAGTCTACAGAGGAGCTTATTGTGAAGAAAATTGATTTGCTGATTTGGAGATGGGCATTATTAACGGTTCGGTTTGTTTTGTCGTTAAGAAGCTTATTTGGTGAGATGCAAAAGGATGTATAGTCAAGATTTTAGTTAAGGGTACACCACTTACATTTGTTGATGTTTCTTGGAGAAGGATGTTTCATGAAGAGTCAGGATTCAGATTTCAACATCTGTTCTTTATGAAGTGAAAAGCAGAAAGTCGTATGGTAAGAGTTTGGTGTAGGGCTCAGCTGCTTCCATCTGTCTTGAGAGATGCAGAAGGGTGTACAGTCAGCAATTTGAGTTGCAGAATGGCGCATCATGGAGACCAGGATGAAGTAGTCAACATACAGGGTGTATGTTATCCTTTTCATTGTGAGGGGTGTAGGGTGCACAGTCAAATTATGGCTTCATGTTATCCACCTTCCATCAGCTAAGATGCAGAAAGGCCCTCTGGATTGTAGTTTTTTGTATGTCTGGCAGAAGGGCACAATACCTAATAGTTTATTGTATTAGGAATTTGCTTGCTAACACAGGGTTTCCATCTGTCCTGGACATCCGGGAAGATCAGGAAAAGAAATTCCATTTTTTGCAGTCAGGGAATTTAGAAAAGTCAGGGAATTTTATTTGACCTATTATTAAAAAGAAAGTAGTCAGTCTCTTTATATATCTTGTCTCTTTTTCAAACAGTATATCCACTGGATGATTTGGCTTTAGTGGCTTTTTATCGTGTGAAATGACTCCTGTAATGATCCTGGAATCTTGAATCTCCATAAGGGACAGATCGAGGGATTCTTGTTTTCATGAAATGTTTAATAGAACCTGGCAACAGCCTTGTGAAATGTAAATGATAATACCATAGTTTTAACATTTTTATGAGGATAACTTGACTGCTTATAAACTTTTGAACTATTTCAACATTTTTATTCTTGTTTGATTCGACATTATGCTGTTTCTGTTTTCTGACATTCCAGATGGAAGGTACATATATTTCAAGATAAGTTTCACTGGGTTTATATATTTCTCTATCTTGATGTCTTAAATCCCCCAGTTCGTCAACCAGCCTTATTTAGGTCTGTTTTTCCTTCCATGTCACTCTCTACCTCATTGTGATGAAAGGAAAACCATGAAAGCATATGAAAAATCTCAAGCGATTTTAAAAACAGTTTTTAGATCCTGTATTTCCCAAGGATTTTCTCTGCTGTGATATACTAATAAAATACATGAAAATAGAATTTCTTTGTAAAATGGAGAAAATGATGATTAATGGATGGAAATCCTTTGCGTAAGGATCAATGTCAATAAAAATGGAAATACATTACTTAATTCAATTCCTCAATGTTGATGCACATCGACATGAAATGTTCATGCTGATGATTCACTGTTCCATATGATACAACAGCAGATGCTAAAATGGATTTCATACAAATGTTAAGCTGAACAAAAATGATTAATGTCTGCAATGGGTTTGAACAAAAGTATTTCTTTGGTTTTTAACTTTGCACTTTTCACTGTCAAAATATTCGCTCATTATTTCATGATATGCTATTGTACGCCTGCAATGAAATATAAGATGGCACATTGTCAAAATATTTGTTCATTATTTCATGATACTATTTTACGCCTGCAATGAAATATAAGGTACATTAGCTTAGCGAAACGTCGTAGTGCCTAAAAACGCGGGAAAGACGCATATGACAAAATCATTCAGAATCAAAATTTTAGTTTATAAATGCAGAACCAAAGTATTAGGATGTAGAATTGATATTTACCTCTTTGAACACTTTTAAGCAAAATAATATGAAAACCTTTATTCAGATAAGCCCGATTCTAATTTTTAGAAGCACAGACTAAACTAGCAATTTTCCTCTTTGCGTCTTTCCCGCGTCTTTATGCTCCATTGCGTTTCGCTAAGCTACCCAAGACGGCACATTGTCAAAATATTTGCCCATTATTTCAGAATCCTCTGTGTTATGCCTACTACATATATGAAGTATAATACGGCATGTCCCCAGGTGCCAGTAAGGTAGTCACGGCACTTAATGTATGTGTCTTGAATATATATATATATATTCACCCTCTACTAGAATTGTTTATATCCTGCCATATATAGATTGTACTGCATTACCGTATCTGCCATCCATATTTTATGCTTCTGACAAATATTACCTTACTCTCTATTTTCATGTGTGGTTAATTTGTTGGGGGAAAAAGATGTGTGTGATTTTGTTACTGCTGTGTACATGTATTTCTGGAAGTTCTATTTTTTTTTTTTTTTTTTTTTTTTTTTGATAAGCTTTCATGTAAGGTGTTTTGTAATATGTAGTTATGTATTGTTAGATGGTTGGGTGATGTTGTAATGTTACTGTTTATTATGTGTATACTGAAGTACTGAAAGTACCGTAACATGATGATTCAAAATGTCATTGTGAAAAGCATGTTTTACCTCAAAAGGCCTTAGAGGAGGGGAACGACCTTCCTCATGTAAATAGGTGGTTAGAACAATGTTACTTGCGTGAATGGTTAGGGAAGCAAAGGCAGAGAAAACCTAGTATTATTTCCAGAAAAATATGATGGTATTATAGATGTGTTGTATTCTGAGCTTTACAGGGATGAATTTGAATAACGTTTAGTTCTTTGTATTTGCCTTTCCCTCTCCTTCTCTCATGCCTCTTGCCCTCTTCCCTCACTCCCCTTCTCCCCCTCTCTCCACCCCTCCTTCTTACCCCCCCCCCCCCTCTGATCCTCATCCCTCCCCCTCTCTCCCTCCCCCTCTCTCCACCCCTTCTTCTTCCCCTCTGCTCCTCATCTCTCCCCCTCTCTCCCTCCCTCTTTCTCTATCTCTCTCTCTCTCTCTCTCTCTTTCTCTGTTTATCTTGGTATCTTTCTTTACAACACCAATATATAAACATACAAGTATTTCAGAGTTGATGAGCTTGGTTTAGTACAAATACACAATTGCACTGTTCTCTTTTAAGTGTAAAACTTCTTTCAAATTGTGATTCCAGCAAGTATAACCTTAACTGATACGTAAAAAGAAGCCGGTTTAATTCACAGAAAGCGATGGGTTGAAGCAGTCCATTCGGTAAGCAATCAAAAGAATTTTTTTCATTTTATGATATTTTTTCTAAATTTTCTACATTGGTAGAAAATGCTTTAGTAACATTAATCCAAATCATCTTCTACCAATGTATCAAGATTCATTTTTTTTTTAAAAAGAGGCTTTCAAATTATCATTTCCAAAGTTAGAATTCAAAAAATCAACAAATTTCAAATGGGAATCACTGTACGTCAGGTAACCTCTTAAATATTTACTGCCATACTTATATTCACCTTACCTCAAGTTAAGAAATTGAATTCATAACCTGCATATTTTGTTTTATTAGAATGATTCCTTCACCCTTTAACTTTACAATACACCAGTTGGTCCTTTAGCCTTAAAACGCCTTAGTGTTGTTATGTTGTATTTCAATCGGAAAAGGGTAAGCATCCGCATTTATTGTTGTTACGTGTTGATTATAAACAGAATACGGCGACACTGAGAAGTTGACATATTTTGAATCCAGATATGCAGGTTGTACTTTTTAGAAGGAGGATCTCAGAAAGAGCCACTGTACCTCCATTTCAACAATATACTATCATGACATTTACTTCAAAAATTGTAAAACTAAAGAAGAAAAAAAAAATGGAAGAAATGTCTAAGTGCATGAACAAAGTATTGTACCTTTCTTGTTGTGCAGTGTGCATCTATATGTGTGTATTTTTGTACGTGTGATGTATACCATGTGTTGAGTATTGAAGGAGTTTCATATCATATAGACTTGGTGCGGACTCTGGGTTTTTTTTTTTCCATACTCATTAGAGATTTTAATGTGCCTGCCTGTGTTTACTTACAGATCTCTGTCTGCAGGTATGGAGTGATGGATTTGTAAATATATATTTTTTTTCTCTCGTGAGTATATTGAGGAATTTTACTGAACGTGCAACTGTATTTCACCATTTCTATATATTCAGACGACGAAAAGACAAAAGTTGAATATGTATTTTAAAAAACATGTATTTTTCCTTGTTCAATTACACATCCGAGAAAGTGCTTCTTTATATTTTATGATTGGAAAGTGATCATGTGTTTGTATAAATGCACCAATAAATTTGGAAGTCAGATTTATCTAAAAAGATAATTTGTATCTTGCAATTTGTTGAAAATGTGTTTTACTGTACATGTCTCTGAACTTATAATTAATTTGTGGTTGTGTGAGGGGATTTTGTGTGCTCGAGTGTGTGTGTGTGAGTGTATGTGACGTTTGTGTGGGCATGTGTGGTGTGGGTGTGTATTGTTTGTGTGGGCGTGCTTGGTGTGCGGGTTTGTGTGGGTGTGCATGGTGTGTTAGTTTGTGTGTTGTTTTCTGTGGGCCATGTGAGTGTTGTGTGTGTGTGTGTTCGCTGAAAGCAGGGAAGTGTTCTAGTTACACTTTTCTGCTGAAAGGTTATACATGTAATTACTCCCTTAATTTACCTATTACTCTACTGTAATGTTTTGATTGAGTAGCACATTTTTAGATAGTAATTTTTTTTTACAATTTATTTAACAAAATACAGGAGTAATAACCAAATAACCACAATATTTGAGCCATGAACATTTTGGCACTCAATTACAAAAAGAAAGCAGTACCATATGAAAATAGAGTTTGAAAAATTGAATGTGTTTAACAGAAAAAAGGGACCATAAGTAATGATGTACTGATTCACTTTAGTAAAAACAAAAGAAAAGTGATTGGTATTTAATGCAAACTGGCTTCACATTTAAGAAGAGGAACAGCGATGAAAATGTGAAGATCTCTCGCAATTTTTTTTTTCTTCATTTCACCAGACTATTAGACTACATTTTCACGTTTGTTTCTTTTTATGTCCCCAGTGATTCAAGAATCAAGCTGAGAGGTAAACATAAAAATAAATATAATTTGAATACTGATTTTTTTTCAGAAGGAATTTGAGGTGTTTTTTTAAAGTGCATTTACGAAACATTGGAAGAAAGAAATGTCAGTGATAATCTAAAACATAATTTTTAATCTTTAAAACAATTTTCTTCTTCGCTTTCTTGCCATCCATTACTTTTGAGTGATTTTGCGTCACAGCTCAAAATAAGTTGATATCTTTTTTTGTAAGGGAATATCTTTGGCAATATGTAGATCAGCGCCCTGCCTATGATGATTATGAAGACGGTTTTTCTAGATCTCCAACCCAACCTTTGTCCTGAACGTATATTGGTCTATAGGGCTTGCCGTGGGCGCCATAACTATCATAATCTTCCATCTTCTCCAACTCCAGAAGTGTAGAACTAGGCTCTGGGAGAAAGTAGATCCAACATTCCATCCTCGTTCTCTCTTGGTCTGGTCGATCGGTGGCCGTCGAGTCGGTTTCCGAGTCCGCTTTTAAGTCTGCTTTCGGGTCGGTTTTCGAGTCGTCTTTTGAGTCGGCTTTGGGGTCCGCTTTGGAGTCCGCTTTTGAATCGGCTTTCGGATCAGCTTTCGAGTCATCTTTCGAGGCGGTTGTCGAGTCCGTCTGCGAGTCTGTCTCCAAGGTGGCCATAACAATTTCAACCTTGCGGCGACCATAGATATCGGGGTAGCATTCGAATTGGTCAATGTGCGCTAGGAGGTCGTCGTCAATCTCGTACACTTCGCCTTTGATGTTCTGAAAGTATATACAATCTAATTGGCCAAATGTAATTTTATCTATGTCAGAGGAAGAACACACTACCATCTTGAAATACTCTTAAACACGACATGTATTATGTTGGATCAACAATTTTTTGTCCTACCCCCCCCCCCCCCCTCTCTCTCTCTCTCTCCCTGAGTCATTTTGGGAGGACTGGCGAAAATTCGGAAATGACTAATTTTCCTGTATGGGTCAACATCACAATAATTATTCTTCAACATATTTGCTAGTCCTCCCTTCGCCTCCTCCACTTAATACAGTGGAAACTCAGTATAACAAGGTCCTTGGGACCATCCAAATTCGGGTCCGCTCGCTATTCATAAGAACCGCTATTCATAGAAAACCGCTATTCATTTAACACGCGCTATGAATAGCGGTCCTTATGAGTAGTTATGAATAGTGGTCCTTATGAATGGATGTCTTTATGAATAGCGAGGAAATTTGTCTATGGTTTGCTCGCTATTCAGAAGGACCGCTATTCGTACAAAACCGCTATTCATTTAGTCTCTTGTTATGGATAGGGGTCCTTATGAATAAGTGGTCCTTATAAATAGCGGTCCTTATGACTAGCAAGGTTACCCCTCAAAATTATCTTGTTATAGCAGGAATCTCGTTATATCAGGTTAAAAAAACAATAGAATATAAAGAGCTGGGACCAGGAATATTACCTTGTTATATCAGGAAAATTGTTATATCAGACCTCTTTATAACTGAGTTTTCACTGTATATCCCACCGCTTGTAATAAGCAACAAGAACAAACTGTGCTTGCCCTGCTCATTAATGTTATAGATCTAGACCAACTCATTATTTGTTATCATGATGACACGCCCGCACCCTTCTCTTCTCTCTTAAATTGCTCCTTATCCATGTAGTCTTATATAGTTATTATGAACAGTGGGCGTGGCACTTTAAGCGAGGGCGTGGCATCTGGACAGAATCATCGATCACGGCATTTTTCAACTTGTCAGGGAATGGGCCTACTATGGGAAGGGATGTGGGGAGGGGCTGCTTACGTTAAGCGTTACAAAAAATGAAAAGAAAACCGGGAACCAGCATAATATTCTAACATTCCAGGAAAAGGGCAAAGCCCCCCTATAGCCTCTGGGGCGCACTTTGGCCAATACCAGAGCTATCCATACAGAGAGTTCTGACACTGGAGGTCGCTTCTGATTGGTCAGTCATTTCATGGAGCTTCAAAAAGTTCCCTCTCATAGAGAATGTACGTGAAAGGGAACTATTGGAAGCTCCATGATCCGCCATGTTTTAAACAAAGACCGCGTACGCGCATGCTTATCATGCGCGTGTCACAACTCTCTCTATCAACGCGCTCTGGCCAATACACCAGGGCCCCGTTGCATAAAACTTACCGTTAACGGTAACTTTGCCATCAATGGTAACTCCCATGGAAACCTTGATTTTGATTGGCTGTTGAGTGATGTTACCATGGTAGTTACCATTGATAGCAGAGTTACCATTAACGGTAAGTTTTATGCAACGGGGCCCAGGTGGGTATTCTTATACACTTTAGCACAATAGCGCATATCAAAACTTTATTAAACTTACGTATCCGTCACCCTCCTTGTCCAACAGATACGGAATGTTGTGCTCTGAAGAAATGACGAGGGGCCATTTGGTGCTGGTGTAACCTTTTCCAACAAACTTATACTTGTCTGCTCCAACCTCAGAAAGCACGTAATGATTGGGTTGCCCGCGTTTTAACGTTCCGTACATAAAGACGCGAATCATTGTAACCAAAGATGTTTAATATTGCTTGTAACGCGTTTTATTAATGCATATAAAGTATGCAGTCTATTTTATCGTTTGCATGCAAAGGTAAGCCTCTATAACAAGCATTTAGACTTTGTACTACAGTGACCTCACAACGTGAATTCGCGAGTTTAGAAAGGGAAGTGTTTTTTTTTCTCTCTCTCTCTCTCTCTCTCTCACACAGAAAGAGGGTTTGGTAAAATCAAGGAATTATCACATGACCCCTTGGTAAAATTAATATAGGTCACACTGAACAGAAACTAATAGTCAAACAATACGGGGTGGCTCAAAGAAAATGCAACGAGATTTTGATTGATAATATCTTTAAAAGTACTAATTCATCATCAGTAAAATTTCGTAGATTATATTGTAGTATCTCCTCACTCTCATGTGAATTTCACAAGGATATAAGCTAAAACACGAAAGTTATGATTGTTTTTGGTAAAACGTACCATTTTTCCTTTGTTACAAGGAAAGTGCACTGAATAGCACCTGTGCACAATAAGGTCACATCCGCACTTTAGGACAAACCTTTCCAATAGCCCAGTTTCGGCGATGCGAGTCATACTAGCTCACCATTTCTTGTTGAAATCACCACTGACACATTTTAGAATGATATTTCACTTGTAAAATTCTATGAATGTTCATTCAAAATATCTTTTAAGTACAAGAAGCAAAAGAAACTATTCCCCAGAAGTTTTTGATGAAACTGGTGATTTACTTTACACTTCTTCAACTCATTCATATTAAACCATTGTGTTGTGAGCTATATACTGCATAATAGGAAACAACTAAACATTGCTTTAGATGGAAATGACAAACGTTATACTTATTCAACTCTTCAAATATTTTTTCAACTTAAGCAACAAACAACAAACATTGATTTTATGATATATATCCATTCTTCTAGGAGATTCATGAACATTGCTTAACGCGTCCTTGTGTTTCTCCCAACATATTTATTTTGTTTTTATGGTCAATAACCCTTCATAAAAGAGATACTAAAACACTGCATTACACTACCTTAATATGTGTGCAAATCAAATTGATCTTGATTCTTAATAACCCTTTTGCACCAAGAATTGAAGTTAAAAGGAGAGTTTGCCGTAAAATGTTCAGGCAATAGGAATACGCTTATCATTGTTCATTGATGCTGTTCAAAGCTCTCTCCTTGTAACATGTGGAAAAGGGTACGTTTCACCAAAAAAAAAAAATCGTAACTTTCTTGTTTCAGCTTAGATCCTTGTGAAATTCACATGAAAGTTAGGTGGTGATACCACAATATTATCTACGTACTTTTACTGATGATGAATGAGTACTTTTTAAGTTAATATCAATCAAAATCTCGTTGCATTTTTTTTGGAGACACCCCCTATAGTTCAGATCATTTTATTCACTATTATTCAGTTAAAGACTTACTGCCCCTACCTAGATGATTAAGCTCATATTGGGATCAAGAAATAAAGCCGTATTAGACAGAAATATGGACGTAGCGCTCAGCAGTTTGTAGGCGTACCTACATAACGATTGGAAAAAGAGGAAAGTTTATTATAAAGGATAAGTTACTTTTCAGCATCACTTAATTGGACAGTGGGTTATTTGAAAGGCCGAGTACTGAGAGGCACTTCTTTTTGATCAATCTGATTTTAAAGCGAAATTTATTAACTGGGGTAGCCCCACACAGCCCCATTGAATTATCGTCTGAATAACCGACTTCGGATAACCAGCCAATTCAATTTTAGAAGGCTAAAACAATTGAAGTTAAACCATACAAAACTAATATTTCCTGATGATATTGAATTATTACATTTCATAACGTAATGCATTTCCTTAACGAACTTCTTTCGTCCAGTTACAAAATATCTGTTCTAAGTATTTTGGACAACAATATACCCAATAAAACAAAAAACACCAGTTGAAATATTGAAATAAAATGTCTCTCGAAATACCTTTTTGAGAAATGCAGTCCAAAAACAAAGGCTAATTATAAAAAGCAATGTCTGCTTTGACACTCAGATTTTTCAATATACTTTTTTTTTAAAGTACATGTATGTAGTTTAAGATTGATCAATGCACAACTCAACCATTTCCGTCTTACAACTCAAAGAAAGTTGAATAATAGTTTCAGATATTAAAATCTTCCCTCCTCTCTCCCCCTCTCTCTCTCCCTTCTCCTTCTCTCTCTCTCTCTCTCTCTCTCTCTCTGTTTTAAAAAGTAGCTGTTTGCACTAATGGACAATATCTAGGCTACTGGACCGCTCAAAGTCCATGTTATAAAAGAGTCCACTAGCTGGCCAATCTTTATTTCAAAGGGGTGGGAAAATCTTGTTGAAACAATTAAGTCATCCGCTGCCGGTCAAACAAGTGGGCTAGCATTGAGCCCCTTATGGATGATTATAATTGTCCATCGATCTAGGGGTGGATCCGGGGGGGGGGGGGGTGCACAGTGCCGAAATAAATTGCTTAGGGCATTTTTTGTTGTGTTCTTCAGGTTAAGACTAAAAGGGGTGGGCAATGTGTAGACCTATATACGCCACTGAATTACAAATAGGCCTATAACGAAGGAGCGTGATGAAATCCTTCCCCGGCCCCGTAAAGGTCGGTTTAATTGTATCATTTCGAATAGACCGAAAGCTTAAGACATAAGTATTTTGTATCACTCCGGTTGACAAGGCTGTTCGTATTACTCCACTGATCCTGACTGTCCGTGTTTTTGTCACTTTTATCAAAGAATTCCCCATATACGGCCATACCAGACAGATATTTTTTTCTGTCTACATTTCGAAGTACTAACGCCATGGTGAAGAAGAAACAGCCCAGATTACGACCGGTCGACGTCCGAGGCATAGTCATAGATGCCGATGAATCCCTACCAGACCCCTGGCGTCATGTCGTCTTGATGGCAACCTTTTTATTCTTCTTTCTAGAGGCCGGTACAAGTAAATCTTTTGGGTTACTTCTTTCACCTATGGTTTTCCAACTGGACAGTAACTTTGCGACAATGGGTGTCATTTTCGCACTGCCCTGGAGCGTGGAATATATGAGTGGTAAGTGACCTCTTACAGATCAGTGACATTGCGTATATAGTCTGTTAAAAGCCATTTACTGGAAATTATACTGTTATATCGAACTCTAAACAAGTATTTGATATGAACCCCCTCTCCGAAGGACTACCATCTATAGTCAGACTGCTTAATTTTAAACAATGAATTCTTGATTTCGCTCCTGTGTGTGATCAAACTGTCATCAGATTTGTATATCTCATTGAATAGATTTGTCACTGCTTCTAAGTCGTAGTGTTATATTATTAACAACAGTTGTCGTTTTTCTTGATAAATGAGCAATATTAAATTGCGTGATCGTGTACTCACTAAATTAAGCAATAGGGATATTTATGACCATGTATTTATTCTACTTTCCGGTTTTATGTAAACGTCATGACATCCCAGATCATGATTTTATTCATAGTATAAATTATCCATATGTATAAGTGTAAGGAAAATGACTATAGGGTAGGTTAACTCCCAATAACTTTTTAGACTCGATATACAAACACCAAATTTTATACTCGTGTAGAAAAGTGTTTATTGCATATGCAATGTATCATGTTCTAGTGGCAAATACATGATACATCATGTGTTGTTGTTTTTTTTTCATCACATATATTTTGTGTTGCATTTATCCTTTCTAGCATTGTTTTAGAAATCACGAGATAATTGCTGTGTGGTAGGCATGCATAATTATAGCTGGCTATTTACCATATACACATCATCACCAGCAGTAGCACACAAAGTACTGTATATCACATGCTAGCTGGAAAAAGTTTCTCCACCAGCCACCACATGCCATTTACCACAGGACTACTACACAGCCGTTACCACAAGATTACCAACTTCCTGTGGTAACTGGTTTGTGGTAGTGCTGTGGTAACCAGTGTGTGATAGTGCTGTGGTAACTGGTGTGTGGTAGTGCTGTGGTAATCGGTGTGTGGTAGGTCTGTGGTATGTGTGTGGTAACTGGTGTGTGGTAGTGCTGTGGTAACCGGTGTGTGGTAGGTCTGTGGTATGTGTGTGGTAGTTCTGATGTAATCTGTGTGGTAACTGGTGTATGGTAATTCTGTGGTAATCTGTGTGGTAAATGGTGTGTGGTGGTTCTGTGGTAATCTGTGTGGTAACTGGTGTATGGTAAATCTGTGGTAATCTGTGTGGTAACTAGTGTGTGGTAGTTCTGTGGTAATCTGTGTGGTTACTGGTGTGTGGTAGTTCTGTGGTAATCTGTGTGGTAACTGGTGTATGGTAGTTCTGTGTGGTAATTGGTGTGTGGTAGTCCTGTGGTATCTAGTACCACATACTAATCCTTTCTGTGGTATCTGGTACCACACGGTAATCCTTTCTGTGGTATTCCTGTGGTAAATTGGGACATTTACCACAGGAATATTCCTGTAGGACACTTCTGTGGTACAATCCTGTGGTATTACCACAGGATATTTTTGTAAGGGTATTTTCTCTTCTTTTCCCTTTAAAGCAATATAGTGCAATAGCATTGTTTAACTTCATTTAAAGGTTTATAGGTTTATATATATGCAGTGGCGTATCTCTCTCTAAAAAAAAAAAAAATCGAATGATCACTGACGTCACTCCCCGGTGGAATGAAAATAGAGTGAAACTCCACTCTTTTCCTTTTAGAGAGCACTCGATAGTCACTCGATATTCACAAGTGATCACTGACTTGACTCCCGGGGGAGTTAAAACATAGTGAAAATTCACTCTTTTTAGAGAGAGTAGGTATTCTTGCGCCCGGGGCAAACTATCGAATCCCCGCCCCCACCCCCATGCCCAAACTAAGATTAATGAGCGCTTTTAATATAGAAATGATGGCACTACGTGAAAATGAATTTTGATGCACATAACCCGGGGTTGTTAGCCAAATTTGATGAATTATTGAATAAGCGAGGGAGCAACGCGACCGAGCCACAGATTTTTTTTTTCCTTTTCACCCCTCAAATTGAAATTTCTTATGTATTTTACCAATGGAATACAGCGACCTAGCAACAGTTTTTTTTTGGTTGTTGAAATTTTGAACATTCCTATTTTTGGTGCGCAAAATGAATGAAAATCCTGATGAAATATAGGCAAATTCATTTCAATCGAATGTTCTATACTTTGAAGGTACTTTTTAAGCACTTATATCCCATCTGGGGGCGCAGAATTTAACGAGCTCCTGCCTTATGCGGGGGGGGGGGGACCTGTAAACATAACACCTGCCTATACCCAGGTGCGGATCCAGGATTTTCTAAAAGAGGGGGCACAGTGTCGTAAAAGTACCCAATAAAGGGGGCAAATTTGTTTTATTATGTACTTGAGGTATGCCAGTTGGGTTTCAAAGGGGGGGGGGGGGGGCACGGGCCGGTTTTCCCCCTATGTAGATCCGCCCCTGTGCCTACCTATAACGTCACTGCACTTTTCTTGTCTTCTTTGAGCGGTATTACAACTTTCTATTTTCAAAGGTCGTTATATCAAATAATATGTTATGATATTAATTTTATCGTTAATGAAATTATATGCACAAAATACCTGCATCAATACCCCAGGATGAAGCCCACCCTTTTTAGACAAACCAAGGACATCAACTTAACTCATCGCACTGACAGGGTAAAGGCTGCTGATTTCCGACCGTAAGGGAGGAAGAACAAGAAGAAGAAGAAATTGATCGTAAATGTTTTGGATGAAAATCCATAAAAAAGAGATTCTATTATTTTCTTTCCTTGTAGCGGTGTTCGTGAAGCCTTTAGTAAATCGTATTGATCCCATCAAGATCTCTACAGCTGGTGGATTGATGGCTAGTATTGCCTTAACATTGTCTTCCTGCACTCGTAGCATCTGGGCTCTGGGAATCCTCCTCTTTTTCTTCGGTAAGATAAATATCCTCACCACACACACACCTTACGACTACTTGATATTCCATGATCACAGACCTCTGGCGCCTAACTCTAGAAAAAAGTTGCGATGAAATTCTCAACAACAAAAAAAAATCAAACACAGGTTCTAATCATCACGCGATTCATTACTGGAACTGTTTTTAAATTGCAACGTTTTTATCCAAGAAACAACTCTTTCCATGAGTGATGCATTCGACGACACATTCAAATACGAATTTAAGGGTTGGGATATCAGTTGCGCAAAAGGCACCATTATGTTATTTGCTATATCTATTAGGGAGATTCCGTGCAACATGTCTATGACATCAATCAAAAAAGAAAAAAAAAGAAAAAAAAAGAAAAAGAGAAAACCTTACTCGGTATTATCATTGGCTAATCAGTCAATCGTACGGGACACATTGTACGGAATCGCCCACTACACTGACACCTTCCTTAATTTTATTTTCAAATCCATGCATTGAGGAATATACATGGGCCACGGAGCGGGGGGAGGGGGTGGGGGCTGCAGCCCCCACACTTTTTTGAGTAGATACGTTTCTTAAAATCTCGGGAAAAAGGGTTTGAAAATTGTCATTAATGAGTGAAATCAAAACAGCCCCACTTTCATAAAAAGCTCCGCGGCCCCTGTAACATGCGTTCAAACTCACCGGTTCTTATCTTTTCAATTCCTTTAGGCATCGGCGAAAGCATGGTTTTAGTTCCTGCTATCATCTGTCTACATCGTCACTACAAACAACAGTTTGCATTTGCCTGCTCCTTTGCACTTGTTGGTTCTCTTGTCGGGATGCTTGTTCTACCTGTTGCAACTGAAATTCTGATGGAAGCTTACGGACTATACAACGCTCTCCTAATGTTAGGTGGCTTTTGCCTGCACATGTTACCTATTGGACTTGTTCTCAAATTGCCGAATGAAAAGAGTAAGCAAAAAAAATCTCTTTCGGCTCGTAAACATCTCCTTGAGTCCGACGAGGTTGGTTGTAACGGCATAAGGGAATTTCCATTAGAGAAAAACATGTCTAAAACTTCCATGCATGTAGAGCGCAATATTATGGAAAATTCAGGATATGACAAACTAAGTGCATGTGAAGCACTAGACCCTGAAAACGCGACTGACGACAAAGATCGTGAATTGGGAAGAGAAAATATCGTAGGAGGAGGACAATATGATCATGATGAATTGGGAATGACTGAAAGAACTGAATCATCCACAAACTCTGGAAAGGGATCCGTTGATTCAAATGTTTATGCCAAAGGGTCCAGCCAAGGCACCCACAGGCAAATGGATTGGGTGTCAAACTTAAAGACGTTCATAGAGGATGCAAGGTTCTTTCTTTCATTCGTACTGCCGTGTGACTTCATAGGTGCTTTTGTGCTCATTACTTGGACCATATTCGTCATACCCTATGCAATCTCCATCGGTATTAACGAATCACGAGCTGTCTTCGTGGCAACGATGGGAGGAGTTGGAGGTCTAGTCGCCAGGATCGTGGGTACAGTAGTATTTCACTTTCACCCAACATGGGTGTCCGGTCAATACGTCACGCTCTGCTCTCTGACATCATTAATGCTGTTTATCCTGCCCTTGAGGACGTCCTACATGTACACCCTTGGCTGTTCATTCCTAATGGGCTTTGGTCTCTTTGGCAGTGTGTGCCTTGTGGAAGCCTTGGTGTCAAATGTCGTCAGCCCCGAAGTATTCCCAACAGCGGTTTCTATCACGTATCTTTTTAAGGGCGTTAGTGGAATTCTGACAGCTTACACCTCCGGTGAGTACGATTTAAATCTGGCACAGGATGGTGAAGTGCCCCCTGGGGGTTAATTCTTAGGGGTAGTTGTCTTAAGTTGTCGTCAGCATGGTCAGGTAGATGTCCTAATGTGTCGTCAGGTAGTTATCAAGGAGATTTTGTCGGTCGTATGGGTATAGAACTCCGGGGATATAGTTGTAGGGCAAGTGATCCAGAGGTAGTTGTCTGGGAATCATTGCCCCAGGGTAAAGTTATCCGGGGTATAGTTGTTCGGGGATAAGCAGTTCTAGTGGTAGTTATACGGGGTGGTAATTTTCCAGTCGTTGTCTGGACACGAATTTATACTATCAGTCAGTGATTTTAAGTCTTTTAGAAAATCATTTACCTAATGTCTCAATGAACGAATCATTACATAATCAAAATGGTAAAATAACATTATGGTTTGCTTCTGTTGCAGGATCACTATTTGATTTGACTGGATCCTTTCAGATAGTCTTCTACATTCTCGGGATCTTGGAAGCGTTGAATGTCGGCATCATTCTCTTACTTATCGTCATCAAGAAGCGATCAAACACGAGATCAAACAAAGACCCAGAATAATTTAACCCAGAATAATTTAAGCAAAGAAATTATTTTGATTGATTCAGCTTAATGAACTATATACTTCTCTGTGTTACTGTATAGGGTCTGCATATTGTAGGTTTTGTAAAGATAATGATTATTATTTTGATATATTTTCACTTTGCATCATAGCTCGGAAGATGAACGGTGCACTATTTTTATAGATATAATAAAACTTTACAAATGAAACTTTACAAATTATGAATTTTATAAATATTTTTTGTATAAGGGGCGTTCCAGACCATTTTTAATGAGTTCGGTGGGGGGAGGGTGTCGGACGAAATTTGCAGACAAGTAAACAAAAAAGGTCCTTACATTTACAAAATTGCTGACAGAGCGGGTTCCTAATTGTTTTCAAACAAGCAAAACAAACACACATACAAATATGAAATTTGCTGACAAGCTCAGAAGAAAAAAAAATCACATTAGCCGACAGAGCATGCTGAATGGGGGTATCACATTTCGATTGGCTCCCCCAGCGACGCCTCTCGATTGTTTTAAAACGATAACTTTGCTTCAATATTAAATGCATCAAAGCCAGGTAATAAGATATATCAAAATCTAAGACATGTAAAACACCGATACATTCTAAAGTCTAATGACACTATAAAAAGAACCTTGGAGTGCATGGTTATCGCTTCCGCCATTAAATGTTAAAAGCTTTTAGAATGGAAGATGAATGTTTTTTTTTAATAGAGCAAAGTATGTACCTATTGTTTGTACGATTTACATATATTTCATTCATTTCACAAGGCCCTCTGGGCTTAACAAAGAAACCACCTGGTTCCCAAGGACAGTCGCGAATTTAGAGGGGGGGGCACTTCCTGCCCGTGCCTCCACCTTTTAAAAGAAAAGTGTGCATTGTGCCCCTCCCCCATTATTGGAACTGATAACCTTTTTAATTTGCTTGTCAGAAAATTTTCCGAGATTTGTCTCCCTCCCCCCCCCCCCCCTTTACAAAATCCTGGATCCGCCCCTGCCCAAGGGGATCTCATATGCAAAGGGTTAATCATAAATTATGCCACAGTTATGCCACATAAAGAAAAAAAAATGTTTAAAAAACACAAAAACACAGTTTACATTTTCAAAATATTGGGGTAGACCTCGGGTTCTTTTACCAGCATTCATCGGATCGATGGCGAGCGGTTGGATACTTTATGTTCATTGAAAATAATAATTTTAAAAAAAAAGATATTTTGAGACCCCCTTTTTATGTGCCCCTCGATCCCAAGCCTCTGCCCAACCTGGTGCGGATCTAGGATCGTCAGAAAAGGAGGGGTTATAGCTCTCCCAGACGGGCTGAGAAGGAGGAGGAGGAGAAGGAGGAGGGGGGGGGGGGGTCACGTTTGGTCATTTCCATTCACGACTTGATCCGCCTAATGTATGAGGTGACGCACATGAAGTACATGAAACAGGATCTCTCGTTATTGGGTCATTGTCGTTGCATTTTGGTGCTCCGAGATATTATGCTCCTGCGACAATTGCTTTGGGCTTCATTTCGTTAAAGATTTACAGTGCGTCCCAAAAAAGTTAACAGTTGGAAAAAGTCGCCCCAAATAAACATTTCTGAATATTTTCAATAAATTTCAATTCTTGTAGATAGCTTCGGGTCCCTCCTATACAATAACAACAAAAAGTTTGACTTTTAGTTGTTATGCTTGAGTGATCTCAAACCACTTTTGTGAAAGGGTGCAAAATTTAGACTTGACAAGAATTGGTATTGTTGAATTGTTCTGACTGTTATCAACAAAGTTGAGAACCGTTTGAAATTGACAATTGGAAAAAGTCTCCCCAATTAAATATTTCAAAACATTTTCAGAAAAATTTCACACCTGTGGTTAACTTATGATCTCTTCTATCAAATGACACTAAAATATCTCACAATATTTTACGCTTGAGTGAGCAAAAGCTACTTTTGTGAAATGGTGCAAAATCCATTCTTAACAAAATGTTTGTTTTTCTGGCTGGTATGAGCCAAGTTGAGAGTCCTGAAAAGACTTCGAAATTTTATATTCTGATCATTGAAAGACTATTTATGAAAGAACAGACTTTGTTGAATTTATTTCCTGATATATCCCATCAACGTTATGGTTGAGTGAGCAAGCCAGATGAAATTCAAATACTCACCAAAAGTAACATTTTGAAACACCAAGCAAAGTAGTTAATTACTAACTCAAGCATAAAATGTTGATGGGATGTGTATAAGGATATACAGATAACATAGCATGTTCTTTCATAAATTATCTTTTATTGATCAGAATATGGAAATTTCTAAGCCTTTACATGACCCTCAGCTCGTCTGATACAGCCAGAGCCAATATTAATTCTTGTCAAGACTGGATTTGCACCCTTTTCACATAATTGGCTTTTGCTCACTCAAGCGTAAAATATTGTGAGATATTTTGGTGTCATTTGATAGAAGAGACCCTAAGCTATCTGCAGGTTTAACAATTTCCTAAAAATATTTTGAAACATTTATTTTGGGAGAATTTTTCCAATTGTTAACTTTTTTTCTGGGACGCACTGTTTACAAGGTTGCCATTGGCTTTAGGTCAGGTTTAGGGTTAGGTTAGGTTTAGGGTTAGGTTAGTTATAGTGCTTGGTCCAGGTTTGAAGTTCAGAATTTGGTTAGAATACGAAGTTGAGGTGGAGCAGTTGTCGCCCGGGAGCATTGTGTCGTACAACTTTAATATTACCGGTAAACCTGTCACTTTCCCTTTACATTTGTCTCTTAATTACCAGCTTCTCCACCGTTTCATGAACCAGGGAAAATTAGAGAATTTGCGCGTGGCAAAATTGAAATCTGGTTGTGTAATACATTTTGTATGTCAATATTTGGAGGTTTCATTTCCCGAGTTTTGCATCATTTTTTCCTTATTTTATTTTACACCTCTGGATTTATTGGGGGGGGGTAAAACAATGAGTGACCCCCAACTATTTTCGGGGGGGGGGGGGCAACTTCCCCCTGCCCCCCAGGATCGACGCCCCTGATCGATGGTAACATCCATATAACTTGGGCAAGTTATTCATCTATTCACATACTTCAGACAAAATTTATGAAAATATACAAAATTTATATTTTTGATAGATATGTATAGTATAAAAACATCTCAAAATATTTAGTTTGGTGTTTACGAAAGAAAGTATTTTATACAGGTGCATACATCAAATAACAGGATAAAATCAATATGAGCAGCGGCAGGGGAATGAGAAAATCACTTTCTTGGAAGGAAAAAGGGAAATATAGAATAAAATGACTTGCAAAACAATCAATAGAGATAAATCTAATAAAAAGACACACCTCAAAATTCATTTTTTCACATATTTCAATTTTATTGCATTAACAAAAAGTGTAGAAAATATTAGAATGGTGCCGGCTCACTTCCAGCCACTACTACAAAAAAAAGTAGAATAAACTGCAAATACAGTGTACTAATAAATCTGAACGAGAAAAAACACTGTACTGCTGTATTATGTACATATCACACACTCGATCGATTTTCACTGTACAAATACGTATAAACACAATGAAATACATATTTAAACAATCTTTCATACCATATCCCAAACAAATAGTGGGCAATTCCAAGGTAACGGAATGACATTCAGAGACACATTTTGCCAACTTCAAACCATAACTACAATTTTTTTTTAAATGGTAGAACATTTCAAACATCAGAGATGTAAGATTTAGATCAACTGCCTTTGATTTTCAAAAAAAAAAAAAATTCTGTTATTGGCAAGCAGTAAATGAAATTTGCATATTAATGGATTCGGTAACGGAAGTACATTTTGAAAAATGTTTGAAATGTTCTACCATTACAAAAAAAAATTATAGTTATGGTTTGAAGTTGGTAAAATGTGTCTCTGAATGTCCTACGCGGAATTGCCCTAGTGTAAAGAAGAAGGAATTACATATACATCAATTCCTATATATCTGAAATGAAGTCATTCACATTGAACTCCCATGGTAGAAATTAACCAAAACCTGTCCAAAAAAGTACTTTCATTGAATACCATGTCAGTATTCGGCAGAGGTAATGAAATTTACCATGGATGAACTACAAGGTGCATACATGAGTCATAATAATAATGTGTTACATACAATGTCTTCTTTGTTGTGGAATACCTAATACACATTCAGAACGTGTATATTTGCCATGGAATAGCTGCTAAGTGCATACTTGACTCATAAATGAAGTGTTACAAATGTAATACATACAATGTCTTTCTTGTTGTGGAATACCTAACATACATTCAGACCGTGTATACTTGCCATGGAAGAACTGCTAAGTGCATACTTGACTCATAGTAATGATGTGTTACATATACAATGTCTTTCTTGTATTGAATACCTAATATACATTCAGACCGTGTATATTTGCCACGGAAGAACTGTTAGGTGCATACTCGACTCATACAGGTAGTAATGATGTGTTAATACAATGTCTTTCTTGTTGTGGAATACCTAGTATACATTCAGACCATGTATATTTGCCATGGAAGAACTGCTAAGTGCATGCATGATTCATAATAATGATGTGTTACATTACATACAATGTCTTTCTTGTTGTGGAATACCTAATATACATTCAGACCGTGTATATTTGCCACGGAAGAACTGTTAGGTGCATACTCGACTCATACAGGTAGTAATGATGTGTTAATACAATGTCTTTCTTGTTGGGGAATACCTAATATACATTCAGACCATGTATGCTTGCCATGGAAGAACTGCTAAGTGCATACTTGACTCATAGTCGTAGTAATGATGTGTTACATTACATACAATGTCTTTCTTGTTGTGGAATACCTAATATATATTCAGACTGTGTATACTTGCCATGGAAGAACTACTATAGTACAAACTTGACTCATAGTAATGATGTGTTAATACAATGTCTTTCTTGTTGTGGAATACCTAATATACATTCAGACTGTGTATATTTGCCATGGAAGAACTGCGCGATCCACGATGGAGCGATCCACTTTCCAATTTCGTAATGAGAACGGGGTCCATGATTCACAGGGGCACCGACATTTGCTCCTGCGACATTTGCTCCCCAAGGGTCAAAAGATAAGGTCAAGGTCATGATTTGTTTTTTTGTTCAGGACAATGTGAAGATTAGGATTAGGGTTAGGGTTAGGTTTAGGTTTAGGTTTAGGATTAGCATGGCAAAGTTAGACCGGAGCAATTGTCGCAGGAGCAAATGTCATACATCCGATTCATAATAATGATGTGTTAAAGATAAGGTTGAGTTCTGGAAGAGTTTAAAAATAATTTGTGAGGTTTCTCATTCCTGTTATGTCAGTTTGGAAGAACATCATGGTAGAAATGTCCCATGAAAAGGATTGTTCTTCAAATGCTCTCATAATCGAAATATGAGAAGTAGCTGAAGTGTTCGGGCCGAACATTCATGCTACATGTCCGATATATCCATTTCTGTGTACAATGCATGTGCTTTTGAGCGAAATTAGGTTAATTTCTTATCATTTTGATGAATTCAAAACCTCAGAGTATACACCAATTCTTATGTAGACATGATCAACCTTTCCCAATTGTTTTCGGACAGTTTCTTTCACAATGTAAACGCATGACCAGAACTCAACTTTATCTTTAATATACAATGTCTTTCTTGTTGTTGAATACCAAAAATATATATTCAGAGATACAAGGATACAAAAAATTGAGTATAAGAATACTACCACCTCAAAGGTTGTGAGGTGATACTGTTTGCTAACCTGAGCATGTGCCACTTATATATGTACATATAATACCTCAAGGTGCCAAATAAAATGCAATATTAAACGTTGCCGTGAGTATCTCACAACTCTTCTGTTATGTGGAGAGTCCCCTCTTTTCTAAACTCACCATTCCTTAAGTCATACAAGAGAAGAAATACTGAAGAAGAAATAAAAAAATTGCTACCAGGCTACAATGCCTGTACTGTTTGGACAATCAGCGGTTAACTACTGCATTCCTAATATTAGCACCCTAAAAAATATCTGCACAAAAGACAGAATATAATCTTGTCATCAGACATTCCAAAATAGCATTAAATATAAGTAATATTCCATTTTGTATTTCCCTTCCATACAATATTAGCGTGCCAAACTTTGTAGTTGTGTGCTATTGCAGTGCCGGGCGCAATTTTTTAATTCAATTTTTTTGCGTACTTTGGCAACTAAAATATCTATTCATATCAATTTGATTACATTTTATGAAATTCAAGTTTAAACTGTTGCATGATCACACTGACTTTTTTTTTTGCCAGATTGTTCTAGGTAGAAAATACCCTGTACATTAGAAGATTTATATAAATACTGTATGCCTTCTACCAATATTCTTATCTAACTGTCCACATAAATATGAATACAATTAACCTTGCATAACTCCAAGTCAAATCAATTTTTTTGACCAAACTAATGAAATCATGCAAAATATGTGCTGTTTACATTTCCTTAGTCGAATTTTGCATAAGTTTTGTGGTCACAACAGATTCGACTTATGCAAAGTTAACTATACATAGTTATAAATATTAATATCTATGAAATATATTTAACAGCACATTACATAAAATTTTATAATTTTTTTGTATATGTACATGTATTCAGTATTATTTTCTCTCTCTTAAAGAATATTTAGAAAATGGAAGACACAATAAGCAATTATTCGGACAATAAAAGATGGAAGGCAATACAAAGTGTTAGTCAGCCCAGGTCAATGATAATGTCAAAATATCTAATTCTTCTTTCATAACTCAGAATCAGTTGAGCCCTTGAGATAGTCATTATCAAGTGAGCCAGCCGTAACCAATGTTTTCCGCAGCCCAGTAGATCCAAAACTCAACACTCAAGTGTGATTTATCAAATATGCTAGGGTGAGTTTCAAATTCCACACCACGTGCTATGGTGCCAATCGCTCTGCAGTCAATTTCTCTAACTAACCAAATCCTTAACTTCAACCCTGAACATAACACTTAACTCTAACCCTATACCTACCATAAAACACAATCACAACCTTGGCCCTAACCCTTTATTTGGACAAAAATAAAGCCCGGCGCCAATTATTGTCTTTTAGCCTCTTAAGTGTATCCTAAAATTTGATTTAAAAATTACAGAAGTCTACTTATCACATATCGACTGTTACTAATACTGTGTATTACCTCCAACATTGTGACCCAAAAAAGAAAAGAAAAAAGAAATATTCAGAAATGACCTGGAAAGAAAGTACTTCAACAAACCGTGTTAGCCTAGTAGAGATTTTACAAATACAACCTTGAGGTATGAGGTGTTATGAGGCGTCCTCTTGTTTATTCTTGTCCTTGGGTCTCCCTCTTGGGTCTCCCTTCTGGGTCGAGAGCATAGAAATCTATGGTGACTGTTTGCTGAGATGGTGTGAATTTACTGTATAAACAACAACCCGGATAGAGAAAAAGACTATGACAAAAGAAGGATCACCCTGTACATATTTGATGGAATTATGAGAGGTGTTTCGGTGACAAGATCTTGTTTTTATTCTCTCTACATGGGCTTGGACTTCGAACAGCACGTATGAATCTGTCACCTCTTGTTTGCAGAATAATAACAAACCAGAAAAATATGCATTATTTTATTAAAGTACATGAATATCATGACAAAGTGTCACAGCAAATAATGTTACTTTTTCTTAACAGTTGATGTCTGAAATGCTTGGAATAACAATAAAATTGATGTGATTCAGGTGCACAACACAACAGTCCACTCAAAATATCTCAATGTAAACAATTAAAAAAATATATGAAGAATAAATGAAAATAAGTCTTTTATGCTCTCCACGATTTGACATTTGACAGTGACAGGTTTTCCAACTGCATGCAAATCCCATGAACAGATGTAAATTTCATTAAGACTGGATATAAAATTCAAATTTCAGCTCATAAAGGGTCAACTTTTTTTTTTTTAAGTTAATGAAACAAAGGTAATATAGATTGTCCACTGACTTACTTTTACATATCTTTTCCTCATTTTCATCATATTTAATTTTATGACAATTCAAGAACACTGTTAAGACAAAAATCAACAAAATTAAGAAGACGAAGAAGATAGTACCTGTAAGTAATCCCAGCGTGATCCAGCATTCTCCTGGAAGCCTTCATGGCTGGTTTTTCATGGTACCTGTCTGAGAGAAAGATGACCTTCCTGATCCCAGATTGGATGATGACCTTGGCACACTCATTGCACGGAAAGAGAGCCACATACATAGTGCATCCTTTGACATCAGCCGAGTTCTTGTTCATAATTGCGTTTAGCTCAGCATGGCATACTAGAAAAGATAAGGTGGTAACATCGAGGATTCGGATTCAGATTACAGATTTATTGACTGTTTTCAATTATATTAACATAATACTGTAGTGCATATAATAACAATAATATAACAATGTTTTCAATGGCAAAAGACAGAAACATTGTTTCAAAACTTTTGTTTTTACTGATTATAAGTATAAATGCAGAGTATTTGGAAAAACACTATTCTGCTATCCAATTTGGTTTCACAGAGTTTCATTTAAATTACTGAAGAGGTTCATCTGATTAGTGAAGTATAAATGCAGAGTATTTGGTATGCAATTTGGCTTCACAGAGTCTCATCTAAATTACCGAAGAGGATCATCTGAGTAGTCAAGTATAAATGCAAAGTATTTGGAAAAACACTATTTTTCTTTCCACTTTCCACTTTGACTTCACAAAGTTTCATTTAAATTACTGAAGAGTGAAGAGGTTCAGCTGAGTAGTGATGTAATGTTGCAAATTGGATCTTTTTACATGATCAGTAAAACAGGTAATTTTTTTCTTTTTTATTAATCATTTATTTCCACACATTTTCCCCATAGCAAATGTAATAATTGCTACCCATATAATATTTAATGTTCATATACCCTTTTAAAATCAACCAATTTTGTTTCAAACCACTCACAGAGAGTAATTGACTTAAAAGTGCATGGTACCTCAAACACTTTTTTTAAAGGTTATTCATGGAACTGTCTTTCTATCTTTCTTTAAAAATTTCTCTTCTATATCCCAATGTAAGGACTGACATAAACCTTTCTCTTGTATAAACTCACCATAAGGATACTTGGTATCCAACCAGTCATCATTCTCTCGACTCCATGGTAACACATCATCACTGCATCCATTGGGCATCCCATTGTAGCCAATACCAACTATCTTCTTTTCTTCATTCACAATGCAAGCACCAACCTGTGAAACAACAATCAAACTTTTATGAGAAGGAAGATAAAACAGTCTGACCTCTTCCATACACTGAAGCTTATTGAAAATCTCAATAGTTTTTTTTTGTGATATGATATCCCTCAACATTAAATTTTTAACATCACATTAGGTCACAGAAGCTCTTCAACTTCCACTAGAATCAAGAATTTGATTTTTTTTTTTACTTGCACAATCTTTCAACACACTGACAAGCATGTATTGCAACTGAGTAGTGAGTTACCAAAGTTCAGTTCCTTAGCATTAGATCCTTTTTACTGATCAAGATGGGTATCATCGTAGTCAAGAAGTAGAAGAGCAATTTTTCTTCACTCCTAGTGATAACTTGGATATCTTACTCTCTAAGAAACCATGTAAATTCTTCCATATATTAATAGACTTGGTGGGGAAAAGGAAAAGAACATTAATCCATACACAGAGAGTTAATGGCATGTATTTTAAAGGTTTCTGGCCAGCCCAAGCTTTCCCGCATCACACCCTACCCTGGATAACTTGAAAGGCTTGAACTTCACAAGTAGTTGGCAGGTTATCCAGGATCAGGAAGTCCGATCCTCAAACAGTACCCCTATTTTGAATGATGCCGAGGAGAAACAAACCTGTGAACTTGGATCCTTACTGCGCTGAGCAGATAGAAATGCTACAGCCATGAAGTAGTCATCCCAGGCCAGATAATCCAACCTCTTTGCAGTAGGTCCATTGGTGGCATTACGGCTTCGATGAAAAAGAAAACCAGGAACATTCAAAATAAATAATTTTTTCTAATTCTAATGGTAGGCAGTAAAAACACATACAGTGAGCATGCCATAGGCATAGCATGGTGAGGATATGGCATAAAAATCTGTCTCGTTGGAAGATATTTATAACATATTTTGAATTTGTGACTCCTACAGAGCCAGATGTAGTCTTGACGAAGGAACGGCGCATGACCCAAACGAAATAGATCTAGACTGATTTCTTTTCTTTGTCTAACATTAGATCTAGACCTACATTAAAAATTTGTTGACCTTCCCCATGTCGTACCAGACACTGTAATATCTCTCTAGTCTAGCTAACAGTAACACTACCATGACTACAGTCGTGACAGTAACAGTCATAGACATGTAACAAAGTTAAGACTTCATGTTAGAGTTAAAGGTCTAGAGATTTACCTTGCTTCACTCTCATTTTGGTTAACATCTGCACTCTTTGGTTTAATCTTTGTTGGTGTTACACTGGCAATCTCCTCTGCGGTTCTGCTTGGGAAATTTTTGTGTTGTCTTGGCGGTGTCTGCATCATTTTTAGTGTCAATTTGAAGTCTGTCTGGAGTGGAAAATCAGGCTCTCCTGTTTAGCAGCACTTGGTCTTGTCTTGGATAGGTGTTAAAGGTGGGAGATCCAAGGCCAAACTTTCAGAAAATCTCTCCGCTGATCATGCAGATTTCAATCAAGAAAAATGGCATGAGCCAAGGCACCTCAGGCTCAGCTACAGCTGTATCAGCAGGTCTAATTTGTTAGAGAATCTATCAATCTGCCACAGTGCGTTTCAGACTGTCTGTATAATCAACTGTCCTGAAGTGCATGTAGCTACTTCCAGATCTAGCTTAGATCTCTAAAAGACTACATCATACATGCAATTCTAACTGAAGGTTCTTCAAAAGTAGCATAGATCTAGTCGTAGTCATACTTATACTTAGAGTCGACTCAAAGTCTAAAAAAACCTTCAAATCAAACTTTCAAAGCCCGGCCCAAGGTTTGGATGGAGCGGCGCTAATGCACTTTAGCATCCATACCCTACCCCTACCCCTACCGCTAGCCTAGGGTTAGGGGTAGGGGTAGGCGTAGGGTACCGGTACCCAATGCGCATGGATGCTAAAGTGCATTGCCATTAGCGCCGATGGAGCTCACCCTCTGGCTCTGGCTCTGGACTCTGGAGTTAAAATAAGGGATTGGTTGCCACTGATTTCATAGGCGTGCGCTGCACACACTGTTTGATGTCACACCTCCAACAAATCTCGGCGGAGCCGAAGGCCAAGCTAGGTCAACATCAAATAAACTTGATTTGAAGAGTTCAGTGAAATTCAGCTGCGACAACGTGTGTAGAATAGTATAGTCCAATTTTGATTGATCCTTTTTCCCCGCGGCGTGGCGCGCGCAGATCAGCTGAGCTGGCCTGGCTGACCGACAATACACTTCCGGTTGGCTGAGGTCAAATAACTGCACGCGAATTCAATCTCGAAAGTTATAAAACCATAATCATAACTGGCTGATAGATGACGAGTTTTAACACGTCCGCAAGAACTTCAGTAGAACTAGAAGGGCAACATGTACGAAAAAGCAAGCGCTTTTGACCGCATTTACAGAAGTTTACTCTTATCTAAGTTTTTCACGAAAGGATGGGGGAATCCAGCGACCATCAAACAGTGAGTAGACTAAGACCTATTCCATCGGAAATGGCGGTGTGAAATAGCCGCCTCCAGCCGCCTGCGTTGTGGGTGGCACCGGGCCGGGGGCAGCCGGCCTGGGGCGGAAGAAGAAAAGAAGTTTAGGAAAAATGGGGAATGATGTATTTGAGGAGAAATATTGGTATGATGGTGAAGATGAAACTAAGAAGATTAAGACTACGTACTACGGTAAAAAATTACGTTAGGCTACAATTTTGACGCCGACAATAAAAATACCATACCAAAAGTAATTCCCTTTTCCCTTTTTTATTATAAGAATTTAGCTCTGTATTGTATCAGAAAAGAAAAGAAAAAAGAGAAGAGAAAGGAAAAAAGAAAAGAAAAGAAAAGAAAATAAGAAAAGAAAAGAAAAGAGAAAAAAGTAAAGAAAAAAAGAAGAAAAAGAAAAAAAAAAAAAACGAAAAAAAAAAAGGAGGAGGAGGAGGAGAAGAAGAAGAAGAAGAAGAAAAGTAATCAATGAAACACAAATTGGCAACTCCATATATCTTGCGAGCTCCTCTCCCATGTCTCCCATTTGCCCTAGCTATACGAGCTCTGTGGCTTATCAATCTGGTACTGGCCACAGAGCTATACAGCCCATGCCTATACTCACTCATGGGCCCTTGCCTATGTGGGACAGTGTCCAACATTCACTGTTGCAGCAGTCAAAAACAGACAACAAAATTGCTCTAAGCAAGATTTAATTTTCTTAAATTTGCTAGATTACCTGATTCATGGACTCTTCCACTCTTACTGTGCCACAAATTAGGGGATTCAGAATTGAAAGTGAAATTTTAAATAATTATTTTCCTCTCCTGTATGAATGATCTAGCCTGGAAAAGGGCCTGCTGATACACACAATAGTTATTGAAGCCTATTCACCCATAAAAGAGCTAGTCTGAGTACAAGGTTATCTTCAGATAAGCTTGTACATGTATAAGTGGCCTATACTGTGTGTGGAGGAGGATATCAACCAAAAAATCTAGATCTAAATATCACCATTTCCCACATACTGTGAGCCATGCAAACCACCCTCGGAGTTTGCTAAAGGGGTTACCTTCCAGGATCAACTAAGATTGTAAAAATTGAATGAATAAAAAAGAAAAAAAGCCACAAAATCGGCAGGTGTGATCAGGTTTTTTTTACCTTTCATATGTAAGTTGTATATATGGGACTACACCAATCTTTATCTTGCATGTGTAGTCCCATATATACAAGTTACAAGTGCAAGGTAAAAAAAACCCGATCACACCTGCCGATTTTGTGGCTTTTTTTCTTTTTTATTCATTCAATTTTTACAATCTTAGTTGATCCTGGAAGGTAACCCCTTTAGCAAACTCCGAGGGTGGTTTGCATGGCTCACAGTATGTGGGAAATGGTGATATTTAGATCTAGATTTTTTGGTTGATATCCTCCTCCACACACAGTATAGGCATGGGCTGTATAGCTCTGTGGCCAGTACCAGATTGATAAGCCATAGAGCTCGTATAGCTACATTTGCCCCGTACTAAAAAAAATCATAAATTTTAAATTTTGGGAAAGAAAATGTTTTATCATACATGCACCCTAGATATAATCATTTCACCACTTATACATGTACAAGCTTATCTGAAGATAACCTTGTACTCCAAACTAGCTTTTATGGGTGAATAGGCTTCAATAGCTTTTATGTGTATCAGCAGGCCTTTTTACAGGGTAGATCATTCATACATGAGAGGAAAATAATTCTTTAAAATTTCACTTTCAATTCTGAATCCCCTAATTTGTGGCACAGTAAGAGTTGAAGAGTCCATGAATCAGGTAATTAGCAAATTTAAGAAAATTAAATCTTAGAGCAATTTTGTTGTCTGTTTTTGACTGCTGCAACAGTGCATGTTGGACACAGTCCCACATAGGCAAGGGCCCATGAGTGTCATTTCACTTATGCCTTTACTCAAAACCTGTATGATACAAAATCTATTCCCTTATCAAAAACAAAGAAAATGAAAATGTATGAATTTTTGTGTACAGAGCAAATGGGAGAAGAACTCGCAAGATACGTCAAGGAGTTGCCAAATAAAAATTAATATAGATCTACGATATCTACCTCCCCTTCAAAAAAAAGTCCAGGTGAAGAACTACCTGACTACATATTATAACCTTGTTCATTGGATAAGTGCCTGACTAGGGTGATTTGTACTTGGCCTAATAATTGAGATTTGTACCAAGCTATCTGGTCCAAAGCATTTGTCCTACTTGTTTGTAAGACTCTATATTCAGTAAACCCAAACGCTGAGTTTAGATATTATTTAACAGAGGAAGAAATAAAGAGCAATTTACTTCCTTTAACTTGACCCTAAACCGAGCTTCAAGCTCATAGACAGTCTCGGTAGCAAAAATCATACTGGCAAGAAACTTATCTAACATAGTCACATACTATCCTTTTATCATAAGGCACATGTACGAGATTATTCCATTCACGATTTCGAACAAATTTTAGTGTAAATATCTGTAAGAAACGCTTGGTAACGGCTTTTCACTGCCTCACGCTGAGACCATATCCACCCGAAGGTTCCCCACACAATAAACCCAGCGCTTCACACTATGTGTAGCGTATTCTATAACACACAGCAATCCTCGTGTGAGTAATGTGTGTGGCCGTTGTTTGAATTTACATCCCCTCTTTTTTGGGTCGGGGATTTTTATTCTTTTCACCTCTAATTCGATAAATATTTCACTTGAGGAGGAAAAAACTTCACAGCATCTTAGTTATGTTAGTACCCTGCTATTTATTAAGTAAAATCAAAGAAATCTCACGAAAAGTTTTTGAGGGCTTCCCAAAACTATCTAATACCTTTCAGGCTAGTGTGTGGTTTGAATTTTAGTAGAATGCTCTCCTCTATTTTTATTCTTTTAGATACACTAACCACAAAGTCACTTTTCATGTTATCCATTTCATCTTGCAGGCAATTTGATTTCTTGAGAGTTTTGGCAGATCGTTCTTCATGTCAGCATCTCGTCAATGAACATTATCCAGTCACCATAGATAGTGTAAGGACTACAGAATCTTTCAAATAATGTTTTAATATTTAGTCTAACTTGCTTTAATAGCAACCACCAGTTTAGAAAGACCACTGGATAAAGTCAAAGACCACATGTTTTGTGTGTGTCCCTTGAACATTATTTCTCATTGAAACATGTCCCAAAGGGGCTTGTCCATAAAGACCACTTGCCAATAAAGACTAATCTTCTTGTCTTCCCCTTGGCTTCATATACAGATTTTACTGTGTCTGAAACAGTGCCTTAGGAATGGGGTGGAGGTTAGGGATCGAATGGCAAGAAAAGAAGGAACAAAAGAAGAAACAGAGAAAGGGATATAAAATGAAATGAAGAGGGAGAAGGCAATGTGAAAACTCACATCCTCCTTAATTGATAACCTTGTTCGCTAGCATTTTGCTCACAATGTTTGACTATAAATCAGAGACACCAAGGTCAAAGACCAGCAATGCGTGAGATTTTCCGCGCATCAGTGCGAGGTAGGCGAGGAACCGTGCGCTCGCTGCGCGGTATGTATAATATATATGGACATAGGCTGTGAGGCCAGGCGTGAGAGCCCTAATGCGTGAGACTTGGTAAGTCTGTATAAATGCCCCCTCAATAGCTGGATCAAAGCTACATTGTTAAACCTGAAAAGTACTATACATTGAATTTTTGAAAATACAAGTTAAAATCAGTCCAGAAGGTGATGAAAAGCAAGGTTATGTGGTTGGCGACATTCACATAGACTTTGTGTCCAATTACTCCTCGTTGTTTTGATATGGTTTTGGGGGTAATTTGTACCAAGGTAGGAATAGAATTCTCGTTGTTACTGAAATTGAGCCTTGATTTTAACCTTTCATGTAGATCTTTTTTTATTGAAACCTAAAGTGATTTTTTTTTTTTTACCAGAGCTCTTTGAAAGCTTTGCAGAGCTAAATTGCTCATCACTCCCCTGTATATGTGTTCTCTTTTTTGCTGTCATAAAGATAAGTATACAAGCACATTGGTACTGATGCTTCAGGAATTCATGATGACATTCCTTGCTAAGGATGATTCTTCAAAATTTTACCTGAAAACAGTGAGGTTTCTATGGTAGGTTATAATTAACCGGTTATGGAATTCATCAGAATTTTACAACAATATTTATTCTTCAAAATTATTTCTCCCGGAATCCGATTGTAGGATGTGGAGAAGGGTGAAGTCAGGATCGTGGATGGGAACTTCAGATCTCCGTTTGACAGGTACCTCCCTAATGTCATGCCAAAAGAAGTCAAAACAGCAAGGTGAGACACTTGAACCCTTTCAGGACAGGAATTATTTAAGGGCTAGATTAATTACACTTCATTCTTTAAATTGGCAACAATAATATTTTTCTTTTAGTGCTACATGTTTCTTATAAGGTGTGATGTCTTTGGAAACAATATACACGGTCACAAATGTTGTTGCAAAGTTGAAATAATTGCCAAATTTGATTAAAAAACAATGATTTTGAACCTCTAAATGTGTTGCCAATTTAAGGATTTCACAGCTTATTCTCATTTTTAAAATCCCCGGCATCAAACGCAATATGGTCATGCAACAAAAATGGACGTAGTATATCCAGAATATTTTGCTCTTTCTACTCATGCATCTGGTATATTTTTTAGAGCTCTACATAAAAAGATATTGAGCCAAACCACAAAATGTGGTCAGTTGTCTCAAAAGGGTTAAAGAGGACTAATCAAAAGATATTTAGCTCTCAAGCTCTGCTTGTTTGTGGTTCGATGCTTGTCTTTCATATATATTCATAATATCAGATTCAATTTAAATACTTCTGCAAAGAGACATTTCAAAATAAAGGTAAAAGTGACTTGTGAGAAGACTGCTTCACACGTCTGTATGTGTACACATAGGCCTATAAACTTATTCTTTATTTTCTTCATTCGCATAAACATCTCACCCATAGAATGCCTATACTGTATTTAAGTAAAAGATTTTTTTTTATTTTATACATACTAGCTGTACACATATTATTTCTTTTATATTTTTGGTCCCCTGTAAAAGTCAACAAATCAGCTCAATGTATGCTACAGTGTATGTGGATGTGTGCATTTTGTGGTCTTTTTTTGGCAATTAACCTTTGATGTGTTAGATATCAGGATGTACGTGCTGCTCTTGTTTCCTTATTAGCAGGTAATACTTTGGACTTCATGGTGTGTTTCCATGCAAAACTATATGAAAAGCTGTTGGGAAATGCTTTTTAAACAGTTCTTAGGGCAATATGCAAATATTTCTTGGAAAATGATAAAGATGAGAATTATATTATGATTTGAATATAGAGACATGATATATGGGTCAACATGATAAAAAATATTCAGTTTGTATTATAGGTGAAATTTTGTGGTAATTTCTACTTAAAATTAAACAATTTCTTAAAGGGTACTAATCACCAAAAACTATTTTGCTCAGTATGTTAGAGGTTCCATGTCGTTATACTATATTCAAAATATGGGCTTCAAATATTACTTGTCTAAAGAGATATTGCTAGTTTAATTACACTCTCTACAAGCTTTAAAGTGACTTGTGAGTAGACTACTCGAAGCACCCATATGCACCCGCCAAGATAAGGACTCGCGGCCTCGTGCGGAACCCAACTCAGAGTTCGCTTCTACGTGCGCATCTACTTGTTATCCTTTATTTCCTTCATACTCCCTAACTGTTGACCTATAGAATCATGCCAGATAAATTTCTTTGAGTTTGATTTTATACTTTCTAGCTGTACTCAAATTATTTTTTCAGATGATTGGTACTCTGTAAAGCTATTTACACAAAAATTAAAGGGAGACCAGTTCTTTTATTGACCTATAAAGATAAAAAGATTTGGAGTTTACAATGTGGATGTGTATAAAACATATCACAAGATGTGCATTGATATTTAGTCGCAAATTTTATATAATGGAATCTATAAAACTCGCCATTTATGCCTACCAGTTCACAAACGTATTAATGTAGCACTTCATTTCGTCAAATGCAGCAGTATCTTCTTTTCACCTTCATAGACTTCCACACAAGTGTATGCATGCACATTAAATAAGGGGTATCCTATTCCTTTACATAACCCATTATTATTTGTATGAAGGGTTTTCAGCCAACCAGAAAAATTGGTGTATCTCATAGTTTTTGCGCATAAGTACCCGGATGACCATGCAATTTTAAAACAATATCTCATGGTTCGTGAAAAGGTACCCGGATGACCGTGCAGTATATCTCCATACCTCATGGTTTAGGGTGCGCCTGACTCGTAAAAATGTGAATACACGTTTAAATACGCAAAAGTTAAGACAATGGATGTATATGTATTCATGCAGCCCTTGCAAGATGCTTGGGTAAGGACAAAATAATGTTTTTCCACCTGTGTTTAATGTTGAAGTTAATACAAAAACATAAAGGACATGTAGCAGTAAAAATTGAGGAACTATATTGAAGATTTCATACAGTTAATGATAATGATATTGAATGGCTTTTCTTTTGTGAGGCACAAGGGTATATCGCACTCATTTTGAAAATATTTCACTCGTCATGCCGACTAGTGAAATATGCTCATCAGCTCGTGCAATATACCCTTGTATCTTACTCAAGGCCATTCAATATGGTGTAAATATTTAAAGACTGTTAATTATCATTTCAGGTTTCAACTTGTCGTACCAACCCAGTGGCCCACCCATAGGAAACCAGTGTGTATTCATATGGCAGGGACAGGGGACCATGTAAGTGGCTATCACATCATCATCATCGCTATCACGTCGTCATCATTTTTCCCACTTGAAGGAAGAAATGTCATTTAAGAAACACTGAAGGGCAGATCAGACCGGAATGATGGTGACAACCATAATCTAGGCATATATAATTTAACGATAATAAAGATAAAAGTGGTCCCACCTAAACGATTTTGGCAACAATAAAATCCTTAGGATTCTGTCGGTCAAACACAATTGACATGTATGACTCAGCTGATCTGACATTACATCACATTTAATAGTGGATTGTGTGGCTCACAAATATTACCATTGAGATCTGTCCTAAGAAAATCATTCGCTGAGCGATCTCCAAAAGAAGATAAAATCATTTAGGAAAGCTCATTAGGCATAAATCGTCTGGTCGGAACCTACAGCAACAATTTCCAATGCATTTTCCACATAGATTGATTTAGGAATGATTTATCATCATCATCATAATCATTTTCATTCAGGTCTAACCAGTCCTTTAAGGTGATAAAATAAAAAATGTAATAAACTGATATTTACATTACATTCATTAATAGCCATTGTCACGTAATAGTGATGATTTTTGTCATTGGTATGAGCCATATTTATTTTTAAGAACAAATACACATTTCAAAGATTCGTTCATGCTATGTGATTTAAAAAGTACTCGTAGAAAACAGTAGTGAAGAGATTTGATTCAGAAAAAAAAAAGATTTAAAAGAATTTCGGAAACAGATTATATTTGTTTAGCATAATATGTCATAACTGAACATCATCATGATCATTGAAATGGTTTCTGTGTTAGGTTTTTGTGTTGGTGTTTTTCACATATTAAATTATATCCTTATGTAACTTTAGTTTTTCTGGAGGCGGAGAACATTTCTGGCCAGGCCTCTTATCAAGGAGTATGGCATCGGATCTTTATTGATTGAGAATCCTTTCTATGGATACAGGAAACCTAAAGAACAACTGTAAGTATGCTCACTAACATCACTGAAGCCAAGTTGTGTCAGTAATCCATCAAAGTTAGAAATGACATAGTCTATACTCGGAACAGATTACAAATATCTCATATAGTCATATACTGTATAAGCCAATATTTGGGCAGATGACTGGGACACAGACATTTTCGCAAGTTGTTTTTTGGCAATAATTAACACAGGCCACTTGCAATACATGTTCGCACATGCATTGCTAGTTCATTTCACATGTTGAATTTGTGACCTTACAAATATTTGCGAAATAATGGCATATATATACAGTGTTATATCCACCAAATCTATTTTGAGCTCAACCTAGTTTTTTCATTTAATGAACAGAATTGTCATTTTGATAAACATGTAAGTCATAAACAGTCGATTGTTTGATTTGAGTTAATATCTTCCAATGTAGATCACCAGATGACTGTAGACTTCAGGCACTTTTTTCCTAATATTTTTTATTTGTTGCACCTCAAGAGTCTTTGCTAATATCCATTTTGTAGAGAGGTCTATATCAGATGTAGAAACAGGAAATTGCTTTTTTCCTTTCTCAATGCATCTTCACATCACACCTTTTGTTTTTTTCAGACGGTCCAGCTTGCGGCATGTGAATGAACTGTTTGTGATGGGTGGAGGTCTGATCTTAGAGGGACTCGTCATGTTACACTGGTGTGAGAAGCAAGGCTTTGGACCACTAGGCCTAACAGGGATATCAATGGGTGGGCATGTGAGTTATTTAGATATTACCTTTATCAGGTTTCAAGCATGATTTTATTTTCTTTCCCACTAATTTTTATTGGGTTGTCTATATTCACATCATCAAGAATGAATCAATAACATACAATACAGTTCCTTCTGTTGTCAATTCACCTTTTTACTCCCTCATCAAATTGTTCACCTTACCATACCGACTGTTGTTGCGATAATTATCATCCATCATTTTACTCCAGATGGCATCTCTGGCAGCAACCAACTGGCACAAGCCCATCCCCCTGATCCCCTGTCTCTCCTGGAGCAGTGCTACCCCTGCCTTCACCGAAGGGGTGCTGAGTGGGTCTATCCCCTGGCCGGTCCTGGTCACCCAGTACATGGGCCAACACTTGGAGTATGAAAGGGACATCATGAGGAGGCTACAAAAGTGTCCAAAGGTAAGGGAAGGGGGAGGGGTGTATTGTGTTTACAGTGACTCTGGTTGGGAGGGAGTGTGAGGGAAAGGGGATATTATGTGGGTCTATTCCCTGGCCCATCCTCGTCACCCAGTACATGGGCCAACACTTGGAGTATGAACGGGACATCATGAGGAGGCTACAAAAGTGTCCAAAGGTAAGGGAAGGGGGAGGGGTGTATTGTGTTTACAGTGACTCTGGTTGGGAGGGAGTGTGAGGGAAAGGGGATATTATGTGGGTCTATTCCCTGGCCCGTCCTCGTCACCCAGTACATGGGCCAACACTTGGAGTATGAACGGGACATCATGAGGAGGCTACAAAAGTGCCCAAAGGTAAGACTTGGGGATGGGTGGGGGGGGGATGCTGAAGAGGGAGATCGAAGAAGGGGTGTTGAGTTTGTCCATCCCTTGGCCTGGCCCTGTTAATTAAATGTATGTTCCACCATGTGAAAATTCAGCAGGAGGTTGTGACGGGACTGCACAAGTGCAGGGGGGGGGGGGTACTTCCTTATATACACTATACAGGGATGTGCCGCCCAAATGGGTCGCTTTTTCACAAGAAATCCCTAAACATGGGTCCCGTTTTCTACGAAAAAATCCCTAAACATGGGTCCCGTTTTCTACAAAAAAAAATCCCTAAACATGGGTACACATTTTCAACAGAATCCCTAAACATGGGTGGTATCCCGAAATCCAGTGCCTTGTGTATTTTTTCAATCTGTTTCATGAGGTTTGAGGAAAGAAATGTAAGAAAACTGACAGAAAAATCTGAAATCTCTGTTCAAAATCTCTGGTACGTAAACTACTGCATGCATACTGGTACCCGTACGTGTTGATGTTCCGGACGAGCCTGGCCTGATCATCTGCGCAGTGAAAACCCACAAAAATTTTACACTGACGGTCTAGTTTTTACAACAAATCCCTAAACATGGGTCTATGTTTTGCGAGAAATCCCTAAACATGGGTACTCTCTTACGGAAAATTTGCCCATAAAGATGGGTTAGGGGTTCAAGGTCCGGGCCTCACACCCCCGTCAAAAATAAATCCGAGTACCCCCCACCCCCCACCCCAGGGTCCATTCCCTGATGAGGCAGGGAGACAGGGAGGGAGAGAGAGAGAGAGGCCTGAAACGACCATAATACATGTTTAAGAATCAAATGCCAACTGTTTACTCCTCTTTCCATACAGACGGCTTCCTTCAGACTTGGGCAGGAGTTTGTCTGGAACTATCCTGAGAGCTTGGATGATCTCAGGGGCATGCACCAATCCAAAGATGATAATCCGACCCCACCTCACGACCCACCTCTTAGTGATTCTAAAGCAAACCCCAGTGAGGATGTAACAAAACTCTCAAGATCTAATGATAGGCAGAGATCTGCTCAGGAGTCCATTTTGGATCAGTGCAGTGGTACGTCAGAGACATGCTCGATACCTGACGAAAAAGAGGCCGAGGATGACAAAAGTGCAATAAATGTGTGGCCAATGGGAAAGCTGGACTTGCAAGAGGCTGTTGTGAATTCTTTCAATGGATCATCAAATGAACCTAAAGCTAACTCCACTATGAAGAGTAATAGCACAGATGATGTACAGGTGCCCTGTATGCATGATACAGAGACACATACCCACCGCCTTCAAGGCAATGCATGCAACGGACTGTCCACGCCCAGCAGCAACCTCGGCTTTCAGCATGCAGAAGCAGGCACAAACAAGCCATTAACCCCAGATAGGAAAGACAAATATGCCCATAGTACAAGCGGTGCTGATGAAGAGAAGAAGAAAAAAAGAAGAAAAAGCAAAATCACAGGTGAGTGACAAATGTAAAAAAAATAATGTGGATTTAGTTGAGTTCTGGTCATGCGATTACATTGTGAAAGAAACTCTTAAGTACTTGGGGGAAGAATGACTATCAAGTAAATACAAATTGGTGTATATTTTGAGGTTTTGGAATCATCAAAATGATAACACATTGGCTCAGTTTTGCTGAAAATTTAAGAGAGTGAAAGGTACTGCACACAAAAATAGGCATATGGGACTGTGCACGCATGTGGTATCAAAATTTGGTCATATTTGGAATATGAAGGAATTTTGTGAGCAATTTGTGTGACATTTATGTTATTCTGTCTTATACATAGGAATCGAGAAAAATGAGAAAGGTCACAAATTGCTTTTCACCCTTACGAAGATCTCAACCTTCTCTTTACATTTCAGATATGGAAAACTACCAGGAGCTGAAGAAGGAGGCTCTGGAGTTCATGCGAGGTGTGATGGATGTCACTACCTTTGTGGGTAACTTCTCCACCCCTGTTGACTCCAGTTTGGTGATTGTTGTGACCGCCTTGAAGGACGGTTACATCCCTAGAAAAGGGGTGCCTGGTCTGGATGATATCTGGCCAGGGGTAGAGGTGAGTAGGCCTATACAGTGTGAGTCAATTCAAGCCCCAATATTTTAAAAACCAAGTGAAATTGCTGAAATATATTTTAATGTTATGATAGTTGATAATGTTTTCTTTAATTTGATAGGCTGCTCACCAAAATGTGATCATGGATGACAGAGCACTGGCCATTTTCAAAAAGCATGTCAGAATCATCTTTGCCCAAGTTTGGGCTGAATGGTGTTCAGGAGTTACTTTCCTTATTTGTGAGTGCATTCAACTGGATCATTCAACCAACCTTGGGGTTACCATTCATTTCATTCAAAACTTAGGCAGAGGCATATTTGACGTGCATCAGGAAAAATGTTACTGTTCAGCTGTCCATGGTCTGATTTTATTGATCAAGGTGTCAAATTAAAGGAAACATGATAGGCTACAATATGAGTATCTTTGATCAAATCTATATATACCGATTGCAACAACATTTAGGGTTGAATCTGGGTTTCCTTTCTATTGACTCACACTGTATAATCTCTATTACTCTCACTTAAGGCCTATTCACACATGATTCGGTAAATCATCGTCGCAAAGAAAAAAAACTATTTTGCGTGTAAACAAAGCAAATTGTGGTGAGAAAAAAGTATCTATGCTCACTAAAAGCCCCCAAGCATATTCCCATATTTTTGGGTTTGAGATACAGAAATGTGAGACGCACTATACTTTTTTGTCATTCTATTTTACTGCAGTGTATACTATTTTTTTAGGCTGTTCACTGCATCATATGGGAACAAGGCAAATTCTCTCGTATTGCATCCATATAGCAATTTTAAAACTTGGTCCAATCAGGGAAAAAAAGGTCTGTATGGACAGCAAAATACTGGGAGAGGGATAACTTGTCTTGATGATATCTGGCCAGTGAGTAACAGTATGTAATTTGAAAAACCCTCTCTCACAGTGTGTCCATACAGTCCCTTTTTTAAACTCAATTCAATCAGAAAAGATGAGGTCTGTATAGACAGCAAAAAATATCAAAGGAGAGGGGTGCCTGGTCTAGATGATATATTTGGCCTGGGGTAGAGGGGAGTATTAAAGTAACCTTGATTCTAACTTTCAAACATTTTTTTCCAACATTCAATGTTGGAGTTCAGTTCCTTACTGGAAACCACACCATATTAACAGATTCTAACAGATCAGATAAACCAGTAGACTGATGATCACATACCGGGGCGCTAAAAGGCACAAACATCGATATATGCACGAGACTGCATTTTAATGGAAGGGAAATAGATTTACATTCAGATACTTCTTAAATACCTTTGCTTAATGTAGCTTCCAAAGGAAATGTCCTTCAAAATATGACAACACATTGTTAACCCAGAATTACATTCTGTGGAGCCTATTGTGTCATTTGCAATGTTGGTTTGTCTTTTAGGTTCGCTACATTGATGGAGGGCACATTGCAGCCTTCCTTTTCAAGCAATCAGAATTCAGGTGAGGTCATAACTCTATGGTGACTATGATTATTATTATTTTATTTTTTTAATTTAATTCCTTTTTTTTTTTATATATGAATTCTGATTTTATGAATGAGTAATCATTTTGACATGGGCCTAACCAGTGCTGATAATACATTTATAAAAGACCATCATACATGTAGCTAAATTGTGGATTAGTGAGCTGTAGAAATGTTATGTTAGAGCTAGAACTTTTATTTTCTGAATTTATTTCAGTGAGTGGATGTCTGCACCCCCTTGTGCTTGCACTAGCTTTCCTCACTGCCTCTCTCTCTCTCTTGCTCTCTCTCTCTCTCTTGCTCTCTCTCTCTCTCCCTTGCTCTCTCTCTCTCTTACTCTCTCTTTCTCTCCCTTTCTCTCCTCCTGTATCTTTTATTCTCTATCTCTCTCTTCCTCTGTATTTTTCTGTGTAATATATCCTGTTTCTTCTTTTATTCTTTCCAAGTGCGTCGATCAAACTCATCATTAATTATCTCCCTCCTTTTTCTTCTTGCAGGAAAGCGATCAATGATGCATTCAACAAGTACTTAATCAAGTATGGAAATGAGAGCTTACCAAGGGCAGGTAGCAAATCCGGTGTTAAATCATGACAGGGAAGAAAGAATCATATAGTTAATTCACTATTTGAGAACGTGCTTTCTTTATCAAAACACTCATGAAATTTTGTTCAAAGAACATTTACATGTATTTTTAAGAACAGCATGGGCTGTTTTGGTGTGATTTTTTTTTTTTTAGAGAGATATATATAGGCACATGTACTTCATGATCGATCATGTTGCTGTGTGTGATATTTTGAATATTATGATATGTTATGCAAGTATGAAAATAGATATGTTTATGTATTACCAAAAATACAATAATGATCTTTATAGGTATTTTTTAAAGTCATTTCAAAATAAAATACGAATGCTTTATGCCTCCACCACTGTGGTGCCGGAAGCATCATGTTTTGGGGTTGTCCGTCCATCCCAATTTTTATAACCATGAAAACTTGAGAATGACCAGATTTTAACCAAACATAATTCAGAAGTGTATTTATGAAATAGGTTCCAAATGGATTCATACATGCATAATCTATTGCATTCACCTTTCACAGTTGATTGAATTTCAGCAGTCCGAATGCAGGATGCATGTATTGCATTAGGTTATGTTACCAAGAGAGCTATTGTACATGTATATATGTATGTAGAAGAGGTATGCATGACATTTGAATACATATGTGAACTGTTCTGTTGATGTGTTCTCTGTTTCTGATGAAAAGAGTTACACGTGAATTCCATTGGTGGATATTTCTATAATTTCACTTTCCTAGCTAAGCTTGCTCTCCATTTTACTTTGAACTTATTTTCCCTCATCTTAAAGCTCATAGACAGTCTCGGTAGCAAAAATCATACTGGCAAGAAACTTATCTAACATAGTCACATACTACTCTCCTTTTATCATAAGACGCATGTACGAGATTATTTAACATTCCATTCACGATTTTGAACAAATTTTAGTGTAAATATCTGTAAGAAACGCTTGGTAACGGCTTTTCACTGCCTCATGCTAAGACCATATCCACCCGAAGGTTCCCCGCACAAGAAACCCAGCGCTTCGCACTATGTGTAGCGTATTCTATACACACAGCAATCCTCATGTGAGTAGTGTGTGCGGCCGTTGTTTGAATTTACATCCCCTCTTTTTTGGGCCAGGGATTTTTATTACTTTTCACCTCTCATTCAGTAAATATTTCACTTGAGGAGGAAAAACTTCACAGCATCTTAGTACCCTGCTATTCATTAAGTAAAATCAAAGAAATCTCACGAAAAGTTTTTGAGGGCTTCCCAAAAACTATCTGTTACTTTTCATTTCATGATAATGTATTCATTCACATGTATGCATCATTAGTATTATTGTTCTGTTTTGCCTTCAAAGAAGTGTATACTGGTTCTTATTTTAATTTTAGAGTAAATCTATTGAGTTGAAGTTATAAGATATTAATTCTGTGCAAATTTAATTTTGTAATGAGTTGTACTCGATAGTATGTGGCTACTACACAACATGTACACTAAGTTGCTCCGTCCGTTTTTCTTTCATTGGAAATTGTTCAAGAATTGAAGACTCTGACCAACATTAGGCAAAATGTAAGACTCAACTGCTTTTGCGTTATGAATGACAAGACTAGTGAGGTTTAGTTTCTGTCCATCGTGTGCTTACGTTATTTTTAGCATGTTGGATTCAGTGATATTTTCTTGCCCCAAGACTAAACAAGGAAATTCATTTCCAAAATGATCACTTCAGACTATGAACGTTGCCCTGTGAATTCTTGTATTGTGTCTTTATTTGGTTTTATTCTTCAGGAATTATTGTCAGATTTCAGTATTTCATATGTTTTTCAAGCAGCTGAAAAAAGGAACTTGGAAGTATTACTTTTAAAACCTGCCAGAAAAAAAAAAATTGAGGTTGAGTCTGATTGAATTGTCGTGTTCATCTCTATTTCAATGATGGCTAATTTGTGATGGTTGTGTATGTTTGGTAGGTAGACCAGAGTAGGGGAATCAAGTTTGAAGTGAAATTCTACGGCAGTCTAGCTTACTATACACGTATTAGAGTTTGATTTTAAAAAAATAATTTTCAACAGAATTTCTATTTTATTTTGTAAATTTTAATGACTAGATTGTAATGACCATGCAATTGTGGAATATGCACTACTGCAGAGTCTGGAAGTTTAAAAATGGATTGCTTTTTGTAAAGGGCGTATCCCTGATTATTTTAGGTTTATATATGAATCATGAATGGCAGTTAAATGGGGAATCATTTTTAGGAGTGATAAAAAAAAAAAAAGATTCTTTATCTAATTTATATGATTCTGAATGTCTTCCAGATAAATAACATAAAAATACTTTCATTTTGACTTTCTGAGATAAGTATGAGAATGATCTCCATTCATACCGAAAGCATTTTTTTTTTCAAATTGGGTTCTCGGTTCTTTAATTTTTTAATTTTCAACTTGCAACTATTTTTTATAGGACTTTGAATCAAGATATGTTTAGCTTATATTGCTTTTGCAATATGTGTACATTTTATCTCCCCTCCCACCCCCCCCCCCCCCCAGTTTTCAATAATGGCAGATATTGACTTTGAAAAGAGTAAAATTTTGTTTAAAAAATACAATATATCTGAGTAACTTATAAATTGGATACAGAATGAAATAATGAACGAAGATAAATTTCATTAAAATGAAAAAAAAGGAACAAAAACTGATCTGTGAATTTATACTTGTATTTGAAATTGAGGTTAAAGTACTTAATAGAGAGAGAAAGAGAGAAAAAAGGGTAAAGACACAGTCATGAAACACAATGACGGGATGGGATAAGAACAAAATAAAGAGAAATTTACAGCATTATTTTTGCTACAGAAAATGAACAAGACAAGTAAACCATTATCTGTATGAATTATTTATTGGATGAATATTAAAGTCGTGGAAGTAGGCAATGTTGCAACATGTTTGACATGTCCATTGTAAACTGACTCCACAGTACAATAGTTTACTCTTTAGGGTGACAGAAATACTCGGTTCGACCCCTTTCTCTGGGATAAACTACGTATATTTTATAATCTCTACAATACATTTTTTCCTAATGAAAATTCATAGAAAATAATTGGAAGGAAAAAAAAAATTGAGACACATAATTTTCACAACTGAAATAACAATGTTTTGCATTTTTTATATCGTGATTCTTTTCACATGAAAAGATTCTCACTTCTGTTTTTCGAATTTGATTATTAGATCCTACAAAACAAAAAGGAAAATAATAACCTTGAAGTGTACAGACTCATATTTAAAGTGATTGATTAACTTTGTGAAAAATTATAATATCAGCTCAAATGCCAGTGAATTGTGTGCAGTCCTCTAACTACATATATAATTAAGGATATGTGAAAGTATGAGAGAAAATGGAACCCGTTTACTATCCTAAAAAAGAGAAAATCGCGATCAATCGTTAGCGCAAGTCGCTCGGCTTCTTCGCTGCGCTGCAGTCACAAAAACCAAGCACCAGCGCTTGGCGATTTCAGAGCAGGTTTCCAGCCCGTACAGTATTCTGTGATAGAGCGAGGTATGCCAACCGTAAGAGTTCTTTAGGGTTCGGTGGTACTCTATCCCGACATCAATGTTAAATCATAAATATCTTGATATATAAACGACCAATCAGCTTATAAAACTCAGGCGATTCCTGTCCGACCTAAAGGTTTGCAATTATGATTACAGCTTTAGCTGGAACAGTGATTTTTTTTTTTCAATCCTGGGCAAAGTTAATCAATGCCTTTAAAAAAATGGGCCCATTATCTTGAAAGTAGACCAAAACAAACCTGGCATAAATAGGGTCCACTGATCTATGGAGTGCCCAAGTGTCGGGGAAATTCAGCATAAATGAAACGGACATTTAATTTCATGGTGACATGATTTTCCTTTCTTCATTTGATCATTAAAAAGACAAAGAGGCCAACACTTCAGGCCCAGTATATCAGATAACATATTCAGGATTAAAACCTCACCGAGAGTCGGTTCACTTTCAAAACATTTCCCCTTAAATCTTAAGGACCTTATTTTTTATGCATTCTGTTAGTTCTCCATATGTTGACAGGCCTGGACCAGTTTGCAGGCATAAACCCTTATCAGTAATACAGAGTTTCAACTACCAAGTCTGTAGACTAGCTTGAATAAGCCCTGGACCATACTCCAGCTACTCCTGCCATTTGGCACAACCACGACGCCAATTTTTTGTTTGTTTGTTCTAAGGTCAAATAAGAGTCTGTGCTTTCAGACTCTACCTAGGCATTTTCTAATCGAGGTCTGCTCTGGAAGAGAGCAGAAGTGATCTTTGTGCAATAAACAGAAGGGTACCAATCACCAAAAAATATTTTGCTCTGTATGTTAGAGGTTCCATGTCATTATACTATATTCAAAATATGAGCATCTAATATTTTATAAAGAAGAAACTGCAAGCTTCATTTCACTCTTTATATAAGTGTAAAAGCGACTCGTGAGTAGACTACTTGAAGCACCCTTACATGCTCGCCAAGATATGGGTTCACGAACCCAACTCGGAGTTCAGTTCTACGCGCACACCTTCATGTTATCCTTTATTTCCTTCATACTCCTTAAATGTTGACCAATAGAATGCCCAATTAAATTCTTTGAGGTTAATTTTATACTTTCTAGCTGTACACAAATTATCATTTCAAGTGACTGGTACACTTTAACTATTGAGTTCTATAAAGATAATCCTGTTGTGGTATCAATTTAGCCCACCATTCTTTCTTCCTATCATAACAGAAGCTTAGCTTGTAAAATACAGTACAGAGAAAGTTAGATAGTTCCAAACCTGAATCCAAGATTAAGATACATTAACAAGATATCACATCATCTCTGTAAAGCTAACAAATGCATAGGCTTGATCAGTATTATGAACTGTTCAACATATTGGCAAAGGTTTTACAGAGTAAGGGGTAATTTATGTTAGACTGATTCTGTTTTTCCCCACAGGAAAGTTACATCACCTAAAGGAAAGTTATATCACCTAAAGTAAAGTTTGGATATAGAGTTTGAAATCATATAATATATAATGGAAGTAAAACGAAAGAAGGCAAAAACAGAAGTCTCAAATTGAGGAGCATGTTCTACATCTTTTCCACAGGGTGCAATCCTAGAATATCAAAGCATTTAGCCATGACAGCAGCTGTAGCTTCACATAGCAGCAGACGACCAGTGTCAACGCTCTTGATTTCTCCTGCATAGTAAGAAAAGATAGGAAAGAAAGAATAAATTTCAAATTTAAACCTATCAAAAACCAGGTACATTTTTTTTTTCTCACATAGAATGCTTACACCTGGTTAGGCCAAAAATCTATTGTGTAATTGTAATTTATCAGAATTTGTCTTGCTTGACCATTGCAATGGAAGGCCATTTGGTTCAGTCTCTAGTCCCATATGTTCATGTCTGTGTTTGTCCATTTCCAATCATGTCTAGATATCCCATAAATCATGTACATGATCAACCACTCAAAATGATCCTATAGTTTCCCTCAAAAGTAAATGGTTCTTATTCACTCAAAAAAAGTATATCATTTTTTTGCACCTAGTAGTAGCATCAATAAAATGAAGAGGAGTCTAGGGGTGGTATTCTGAAAACTTATGTTATCCTTTATGATAGAGAATGTATGTTAACTGTCCTAAAAAATCTAAATTAGAACCAATTATTAGTTAATGTCTCAGCAAATCTGGCTGCGTACATGTATATTTAAGGGGGACAACTGCGCAAGCACCAATAGTTATTTTTATTTTGTGCAATGTAAATTTGTTAAGACAATTAACATACTTTCCACTAACATAAAAAAAGTACAGTTTTCAGAATTGATTCTGCCCAAGAGCTAAATTTCAAAAACATTTCAAAGAAATAATATTTACCTGTTTGCTTGTCCTTCACGATGCAATAGCAGACTTCGTAGAACTCTGTGAACGTGTTAGCAACCTCGTAGAGATAATCACAGATGCTGTGTATGAAGAGATCGTCCAGCGTACGGGAGATGATCTCAGGGAACCTTGCAAGGCACTTGGCTAGCTTCCACTCCTTGGGGTGCTCTACTGGGATGGCCGTGGTCTTAGCGGCCTCCTGCAGGGCCTCAGCTGACACCTTGGCATTCCTGGCGATCGACCTTTCGGGAGTTAACGAAAAATGAGTTGTGAAATACAATATCACAGATCATAGACTCTTAATCATCAGACATGCTAGGTTGATGCTAACAAAAAGTGAAGAAACAAAAAGATATTGCATAGCTTTATACTTATTGTTATCTGTGTTTTGAGGACAGTAGCTTTGGTACACTTTCATGCACACCAATATTTTGACTGATAAAACTCACCTAATCCTGGTGTAGGCATATAGAAGATAGACGGCTGTGTTACCCTTGTCATCCAACATCTGGGGAGGAAAGAACAAGACCATGTTCAATTTCAGAAAATTCATATTCTCAAAGCTTTTACAAGGGTTGTCACCATTTCATGAAAACAAAATTCCCTGATTATCACTGATTTTTCCCCGTTTCTGAACATTACGGTACTCATTCCTCTAAAGAAAATACGAAATACAGGTCCTGTTTCATTTCCACACTGATTATGCAACTTGTTAACTTAAAATCTTCCAATGAGGCCAATTTCAATATACATGTACCTTGTCAAATGGAAAAGATGTTGCCATTGGTCCTATGATGGCTAAGATCAGCAAACTTGATGCACCGTAGGAATATTTCATTTCTGTATATATTATGTAACTTATTAACTTGAAACTTGAATGGTTGCCAATTTGATGTACCTTGTCGAAAGAGAAGATGTAGTCATTGGTCCTACGATGGCTAAGATCAGCATACTTGATGCATCCATAGGCTACAGACTCCTGGGCTGCCTTGAGTTCATCAGGTGTCAAAACCTGAAAGAAGAATTGGAAAAGCTTATGGTCACTGTAAGTATCTTTAATGCTGCTGAACTTGATTATAACTCGTTCAAGAACAGTTTGGAAATTTGTGTTTTGTCGATTAGCATCACACCAAACATGTACAATACTGAACAGCCTCAGAACTTGTCAAACCATAGGAAGACAGTTCTTTATATCACATTCACAGTGGACTTTCTATGCAAAGCTGATACGAGAAAGAGCCAGGTATGAATGCTCACACCCAGACAGATTTAACCATTAACCCTTTCAAGACAACTGACCACATTTTGTGGTTTGGCTCAATAACATTTGATTCAGAGCTCAAAAAAAATATAACAGATGCATCAGTAGAAAGAACAAACATTTCTGCAATCACTATATGATTTGATGCCAGGAACTTTAAAAACGGGAATAAGCTTTGAAATCCTTAAATTGGCAACACATTGAGTGGTTCAAAATCATTATTCTTCATCAAAACTGGCAATTTTTTTCAACTTATCAACAAAATCTCTAACCATATAAATTGTCCTCAAAGAAATTACACCTTATTAGAACCATATAGCGCTAAAAAAAAATATCATTGTTGCCAGTTTGAATAACGAAATGTGATCAATTTAGCCCTTAAATAATTCCTGTCCTGAAAGGGTTAACACTCCTGCACAAATCCGACTTACTTCATGACATGAGTTAGACTCGGAGCTGATGCGAGAGCAGCCAGTCAGATAATTGGGAAATAGGTGATCAAGTGGAGTGCATGCTCCATTTTCTTTATTGTTGTCTGTATTGTGCAATTGTCTAGCCCGAGCCTTCTGATATTTCATCTGGCAGCATGTATGGTGCTGCTATAATTTGATGCGGGTCAGCACAGGGTTAAATCACTTTGTGTGAATGCATTTAACCAGGTGCTGGCTCAGATTAAACTCTCTGGTTAACTACGCATGAAATCTTGAGCCCACTGTGAATGGGGTATTAATCTGAAATTCAGAAATGTTTTAAAGACTGGCCTCCATATTCAAATATATCAGAGCAACCTTCTGGAAAACTTGTCCATTTCCTACCTTATCTCTGCCCTTCTCTTTGAGTGTTTCCAACGATCGTCTCACTCCTTCATCTAGGAGATCTACCAGTTTAACAACGTCTCCAGAACGGGTCTTGAACTTCTTCCTATAAAAACAATAGAACAAACTTTATTTTCTACACTTTGAACCACGATGATCAAGAAATATAGGTTAAATCAAGCCAATTTGTACACTTTTTAATTGACTATATGAACACTGTAAAGCTTAATCTACAAGGAGTCCAAAGTATCCAATCCAATCTGGGAATTTATAAAGCGCCAATATCTAGTTGCCTAATCAAAGGTGCTGTTGAGACTGAAGAACTACCAAATGTCTGTTCATGATTCTAAGTGGGAAAGACGAAAATATATGACGAGTTGTAGGCAATCTGAAATAGGTGTCTCTTTAGTTGAGTTCTGAAAGTGGGTAGCTGGTCACAGGAGAGAAGAATTTGAGGCATTCCATACTGCAACAAACTCAAAGTGCTTATCACAGTCATCATTATTATTTACATGCATACTACTTCTAATTGTTCTACATAACTAAAAAATAACATAAATAAACCACAAATACATTACAAAATACAATACAAACAAAAAACTATTAAACCAGAAGCATTTGCGACATAAAACTTTCATGAATTGTAATCAACAGCCATTTTCGCAGCAAGAAACTTCCTAGAATTACAAAAATTCAGTGTTGTGTCAATTGTCATTAATTTACTTGACAGCATGAAACGTAGGCGAATAAGAACCACCTACAAAATTTATGAACGTTCCATGCATGCAAAAATTTCTGGATTTACAGTATCCTGAAACAGAAGAGTGTTTTTCAAACGCTGGTATGATCTTACTTGTCTTCTCCCAAGACAACACCGAATCCAACATGCTCTATTCTGACATCGTTAGGGTCGTACCATCCAAGCTTGCGACATCCACTGAAGATGGCATCAAAATGAGTTCCCTGTCATACAAAGTAAAAATTTGTCATAAAGCAGTCATGCAGGGAATACCTTATGATCATTGCAAAGCTATTGAGTGCTGCCACTTTCTAAAGCCACCCTACAAAATAAATGAAATCAAAAATTATACACAAACTTTGAAAACTTATCATATCGTAAGCATCAGAACAAGTATGCATGTATTGGACATGTGTGTGCATACTATGCATAAATATGGGACATCTCTGTGAGTGTAACTGTATCAGTCACATATGTTCATTTACATCTGGGAATGACCTTTAACATTACCATCTGAATGGGTTATAGGACACTTGCTCCCATGACAACTGCTGCTGTCAACTTCCAAAATTCGTAGAATTTCTATTCATGAATTCTAGCCCTGGACCCGACACTAACCCTAACCCTAAACATATCTTCCACTCACCTGTCCCATTTCTACCACATATATGAGCCATTCGCCCTTGTCCTCGTGCACTCTCTGGTAGAGGGTAGCCATGTCCGAGGTGTCGTAGGTGTAGCCTCCGTCAGACTTGACGATGGTCAAAGGCACTGTGCTGTCCGGTGTGAACATGATTTTTCTGCCCTCGTCCAACTCTAGGTGTCCTGAGGGGCAAAGAAAGTTACTAGTTTTAAAGGGTTAAAGACCAATAAACTTGAGTTCTCATGGGGAATTTGACACCATTCAGGTGTTTACCTAATAACAGATATTATCAATCACCGAGATTGGACTTCACTTTAACGAACGACAGGTCTTACATTAACCACCCCTTATTATAAGGAAAGCTCAACATCATAAATTTCTCTCGGCTGAAAGCTCCCCAAGATTTGAAGGAAAGCTCAAGTAATTTCCCGGTGGGTCACCTACTTTCCCTTCCTGGGAGACTTGTACACCCATTAATGGGTAATTCCACCACATCAGCTGTAAGCAAATTAAGATGCAATGCACGTGGAAACAGAAAAGTGTACGTCTTCAAGCAGATTCTATGACACATGCTCCAGGAAAAATTGCTCCACTATTATTGTCTACATTAATCAAATTCCTAGACCTAATCTACCTAAATCTAACCTTAATACCAACCTAAAACTCAACAGCAACCCTAAATACTAACCCTATATTTTTGACAACTGAACGCCCTGAGCAAATGTCATCCAACTGTCATCACCCAATGAAATACCATCTTACCTCCTGCCTCAAGTTTCTGCACCACCACATTCATCCTTTCCTGATAGAAAGACTCTCCTCTTGGTATCAGATTCTTGACATCAAGGCGGGCATAGATTTTGTTGAATTCTGAAAGTAAAATGTAGTCAGATTGTATGAAGAACGAATTAATTTCTATTTTCTGGAAAACAAGAAAACTTTGTGAATTGAAACTTTTGCAATTTATACAAATTGACTTTTTTTGCTGAAGAAACTTTGATGAATTGCAAAATCATCTCATTCAATAATCAGCCAATTTGAATACTATAATGAGCAACAAGAGGACAGTATAACATAATAACCATAGCTAGTGGAGAGAGATAGCTGTGACACGCACACTCATGAGCACTTAAAGGTCAATTCACAGAGCTTCAATTAGTACCCTCCCACATACAATATCCATGACAGGGAACTACTTGGAGCTCCATAAATTTGACCTTCGAATGAGCACTTTGGCATGTGTCACAACTATCTATCCTCTACTAACTTTGATAATGATAATAGTGAAGAGTAGTGTCACTCACCTCTCTTTGAGATGTCACAGATGAGTTCCCAGGCCTTGATGATATTAGGCTCACCACCTTGTAGTCGGACCACCATCTTGTAGGCTCTCTTCTTGAACTCTTCGTCTCCATCAAACCTCACCTTAGATTCCTACAAAGAAGACAACAATAAAACAAATGAAGTCTACAATGCGTCCACTATGCCTTCACCTAAAATCATATTCTACTGAAAATTAATGATTTACTTCACAGTTCATCTAATGATGAATCTAAATTGCTTCTACCAAGTACACGGACAATTAGGTTGCACATTCTCCGGGGACAATCACTAACTACACTAAACTACACTAACAGAATTCTTAAAGACCATCTCCGAACAGAAAAAAAAAATAGACGAATTACACATCAATGGAAAGCCTATAAGCTACAAAATACAACAATACCCATTTCATGCGTTTTCACTGACTACCAGGAGAGTATTTCCACTCGAAACACTCGAACTTGAGAGCTTCGAAAATGGGCAACTATCGCCCTCCAAACGGGCCTCAATAGGATGACGTCATATCATGTAGAGCCAGCTGGGTGAAAGTGTGTGCATGTGTGTGTTTACATGTGTTTGCACGTGAAAAGTCCGATTTGACTACAATTCTTTCATTGTTATAAAAGTAACAAATTCGTATTTCTTTGAACAATTTGCCCATGAAAATGTAACATTGAATTACGTGTTTCGTGCTTATTTCGTGGCTTATATTCGTGCGTTTCACTTTCAGACAATAGTGGCAATGTAAGCTTTATAGATCTTACATCACGATCTACGCAGTTTATGTTTTGTTTTTGTTCTAAATCTATTCCTACTAACTTAGTTAGCATGGTTATTTGTTATTTAGATCTGACTAACTGGGTTGTAGCCGTACTACCGTAGGCTGTACTTCTGCAGCAAACTTCGGACTCAATGTTGATGAAAAAATAAAAATTTATACTCTTCCGGGCAAAATTCAATCAGAATCGGAGTGTGAACTTGAGAGAACAAGACAGACATGATTTAATGAGAGGCACATCCCTGCAGCGTTTGCCCGGTGCGGCCCGGCCTCGATCAGGGCTGAATAGGCAAAGCCTCAGAAAGTCGAGCAAAGCCGGCCGAAGAGAGCGATATGGGAGTTCACTAAACATTTTGCCTATAATTATAATGATGTCGCGACTTGCGAGAATCAAAGGATCAGAATATATTAAATAAAACAATGCCGGCAACAGCATCAATTGCTGTAAGATACAATAAGAAATCTTATCAATCCTCAATATTTCTATACCTATACGGACTCTGTTTTCTCTGTATTTTCATCGGAGAAGGTCTTTAACTTCAACCCTGGACCAAAGACTATACCAAACCCTAACCCTAATCTTAAACCTTAACTAAACAAAACTGCAACCCTAACCCTTAACCTAACCTAAAACCTAATTGCAACCCTAAACATGACCCTATATCCGTGACAAAATAAAGCCCAAGGCAATTGTCGCTAGAACAAGTGTAAGAGCATCAATTAGTACCTTGTAGAATTTCTGTAGGTCCTGAATGGGAGGAGACTCATTAAGGTAGTTTGGGAACTTGTCAGCGAGATGGGTGATGAGCATACCAAACTGAGTGCCCCAGTCTCCAAGATGATTAATCTTCAGAACATCATGTCCTTTGATGGAGAGAGAGAGACAGGGAATGAAATGATGTTGTCATCACCATGGACACCATGAACGAGGTGTTAAAGACAACAGTTGGAAGAAACTCTTATGCTCTCATTACCAGATAACTGCATTATATCATTTCATTGCAAATTTACACAATGACCACTTGGATTCTGTCCCTAGTGTGCCCCCATAACAGCAACAACAACACATTAACATATATGACATCAAAACCTGGTCGACTAATCTGAACTATGAGCGCATTTCGAGAAAAATCCTTTTCATGGGATTCTGCTTACTATAAAAGGAATGAAGAGTGAGAAAAAGCTCACAGATTGCAACACTAGACCTCCACACACTTAAGATTTTATATTGATGCTTAAGACCAACTTACCTACAAACTCCATGAGCCTGGAAATGCTCTCTCCAACGATGTCTAACCTTAAGTGATCCATGTAAAACCATATAAAAATTATATTGTTGGTGATGATCCCCTTGAACTAAAGATAACCTCTAACTACTTTAGGTTTTCAAATCCTTCAAGATTGGTTATCCATGCTTTGAGAACAACTGACCTATGAACTCTATGAGCCTGAAGACGCTCTCTATGATTGATAACCTTTAATCTTTAGGTACATTATATTTTCAAATTTCAAGTTCTCTTTAAGATGTGGTATCGATGCTTTAAGATCAGCTTACCTACAAACTCCATAAGCCTGGAGATGCTCTCTCCGATAATGGTCGACCTCAGATGACCCACGTGCATCTCCTTGGCGATGTTGGGAGAGGACATGTCGATGACAACCTTCTTCCTCTTGCTGAGGGGTGGAGGTTGCACCCCTTGGGTTAAGATGTTGCTGATGAGGGGGGCAATGTAGGATTTCTTGAGGTGGATGTTGATGAAACCCGGTCCTGCAATCTCAACCTAGAGAAGATGATAACCAAAGATTATGTCTTCAATCTTATTTCAGTAATCAACAAGCAGTGGTTTACAAAGAAATTGCATCTTGAATTTCATTTGATTTGACCTGTTAGTTTGTTAGTCTTGAATACAATTTCATAAGTTTAAGTTCTTTCTTTATCATTTACGGAAATTTATTTTTAAAAACAAATTTAGGAAATGTAATGCAATCACAGAAATTATATGAAGCACAAAATACATATTGCTTACTAACAATATCAAATACGAAGGTGAAAAGGTATTTCAATGGAGAATTTATATAGTGATACGTACCTTTCCAGTAAAGATTTTTTTCTGGGGGGGGGATGGCAGATTTTAAACCTTTTCAGTATTTACTACTAAGTACTAATGAATAATGAGATTCAAAAAAATACTTTTATCTTCCATAATTTCACTCTTTAAGATATTTCATCAACACACATGGCAGTGAGGAGTTAAATGTCCATTATGACAATGAGAGATTATTTGTAATTTTTACCTTTTCAATGATGTCATTTGGAGGGATGTTTGCTTGGATCTGCTGAGCAACGACTCTGGGAGAGACTGGAGTGCCCTGGCTCTTCAGTTGCTGTAAATCAATCAGAAAACGATAGTGTTTTAGCTATTGGAAAGCTCTAACAGAGCTCTGGTGAAAAGTTGATATAATTTCCTCAAGGAAATTCATTTAGTCATCAAAATCTACAAATATTTCAATACATGTCATATTCGAAAACTTAACCTCAGGTCCAGTTTTTGGAAAAAAATTGAACTAATTGACCTTTGACCTTGACTTTTGACCTGAAATTTGTTCCACATTATCTGTGATACTCTACAACCCTTGTGTGCAAGTTTCATGGAAACTGAACATATACTTTTGAAATGAGAGCATTTCCCAAGGTGTTGACACTGTCGGAAAAGCAGCACCTATGTCTTTCTTTTTGCTTACGGGGGGGGGGGAACAAAAATGAATGAATGAATATAAAGTTGGTTTTAATGAAAGCTGAAAATGAGAAATATAGATCAGTGAAAGTTTGAGGGAAATGCATTAAAAGGATAAGACTAAAGGCATCAATTGCAAATTGGCAACTCTGTGATTTAGCTTGTGATCACTTCTCCCATTCATTTTGCACTAAAATTTCATGAATGTCTATTTTCATTGTTGTTCATGAAGGAATAGATTTATTTCATAGAAGGGGGGGGGGGGTGTAAAAACATGTGTCCAATCACAGGCACATGTACATGAATGATGAAATCATGAAATGTTTAGTACGAAGAAGGGCAGATAGATTTGCTTGTAAAGTAAATTACAGAGTGCCAATTTGTATTTGTTTGATCAAAAATGAAAAACTTCATAACATTCTTATCCATGATCGGATATTTCTTGAACTTTCATTGATCTGTTTCTATGATTCTTTTGCTTTTATTTAAGCCAACTTGATCCCAGAGAGGACTTCCCCTTTAAAAAATTGGCCTTTTACCTGTGCAATAATCATAGCACTGTTGCACTGGTAGTCTCCAAACTTCTCCTGCTGGCTGGGTTGCACTGCCACAGGGGCATTGGTGAGGGCAGGGTAGGCAACACGAAGGGCAGTCCTGAAGATCTCCATCACCTTGCCGCACACATTGTTGCCAATATCAGCACCACTCTGTGACTCCTCCTCATCAATGCTCTGTTAAAAATTTTAAGGATGAAGTACAAAATATTAGTATATTCAGTCATTCATATTCTATCTTAATTAATAATTGCTGTTCAATTGTCTATATCATAGCCATGTCAGTGAATTTAACACTTCCACTACCAGGAACCTGCATAAATTTTGATAGTGATGCAGATAAAAGGGAGATATTTTATATAATCACAACAATTGAAAAGAGAATTTTCAAGTAATTTCATATTTTTGTCCTTGACATGTCATTTTTCATGTCTAACTACGTGCAAATGAATGAGAGAGAAAAAAAGGAAATGACCGCTTATGTAAAATGACATAGCTGTATTTTTCTGAATTAATCTCATTGTTTAAAAAAAAAAATTTTTTGAATTATTGGCGCATCTGCTCTTTGACAGACCAAGACTAGCATCAGAGTAATCATCATAGGAATAAAACAGATTTCTAATTCAACTTCATGTGAAATCTTAGGTGTGCAGACATAGTTCCCCCCCCCCCCCCCCCCTCCAGTGTAAAAATTACTTTCTTGTTTACAGAAGCTTTTTTTGTATTTGGTGTTTTATTTTTTTTTTTACCATGGGGGCATTTCATCAAGTGTCTTATCAGTGATTTTTACTGACAAATTTGCTCTTAGCCAATCAGATGCAAGTATTTCAGTAGCTTATAACAGTTATTGGAACTTGTCATTGATGACAAGTTTTATGAAACAGGGCCCAGAGCTCTTTTGGAGCTTTCCAGAGCTAAATCACTTACCGCTCCCTTGTATTTTTTCGCTGGTCCTCCCGTCCCCCCCTCAAACAAACAGCTTTTCTAGGATGAAAATATATTTTTCATTTAACCTACCCTCTTGAGATGCAGAATGCGGTACTTGAGCTTCTGGTTGTCTGTCTGGAGTTTCTCGAGTTCTGGAGGGACCTGCTCCCAATCTTCCACGCCTCCATTCTGGAGCTCCTGAATCCGCTGCTTCAACTCGGCAATCTGAGCCTCCTGTAGAGAAAGTATTATTCAGATGGAAGTTTTAGCAATACAGAGAAATGAGAACAATCCAAAAAATGTCAAAGGTCACATCAAGTTGGGCTTCCCATCAAATTGACTTTCCTTCTTCATATTGCTCATCACCATTCAGGATATGAATCTTTCTTTTTTTTTTCACATTCCAGTCTAGAGATTACCTTGGTGCAATTTAGAAATGTGAAAACCAGATTACTTATAAAAATGACCCCCTATTTTTTTCATTTTTTTTTTTTTACCATACTCTGGTAAAATGTACTGTCCATTGTTTTTCTTCATGAATTACTTTGCTGCAATTTATATTTGAAGCTATGAGCTTGACAAACTTGATTTTTTGATGGTCGATTTTATCTTCAACAGAAATGAGATCATCTCCTTTTTTTCTTCTGATTTTCTTTTTTTCTTGTACTTATTTCATACTTTCTGTTCTTCCATTAATTTGATCCTTGACCTCCTTTCTTCTTTCCCTCTGATTTTCTCCATTTTTTCATTTGTCTTTCATTCTTCTTTTGCTCTTCATCTGGTTTCTATTTTCTCCTTTTTCTTCCGCCTTCTGTTCATTATCCACTTCCTTTGATTTTCTCCTTCTTTCATTTCATTTTTTGTTTTTCATGTTGTTGGGGCTAGGCTGGTCTAGAATCTATTTACACCTGTATCTTGTATATTTTTCCTGCCTATACTATATATCTACTTTTATTTTTAAATAAATTACAGACATACCGTCATGCATTAGGGCTCTTACTCAGGCCTCGCAGCCTATCTCCATATATATTATAGCATCTCTACCGTGCGGTGAGTGCACGGTTCCTCGCCTACCAGGTGCTGATGCGCGGAAAATTGCATGCATTGCTGGTCTTTGACCTTGGTAATATCTACAATAACCTCGCAATATGTGTGTATCATATGCCGTTATATCATGCGACTTATTCAAGATCAAGTTATTGCGAGCTTATTGAGCAGCCTTTTGTTTAAACTAAATTAACATTAAAGTCATGAAAGTGGACCCTCTATACACTCATAGCGACTTTACTATACTTCGTGTATAGACTCTAGGCAGTCATACACCTCAACACTTCCAAAACACCACTGCACAAAAGTCACCAACATTCACTCAAAATTGGCATTTAATTTACAAAAATCGACACCAACATATCCATGAAATACAATAAATTCAACTCACCAATGTTAGAAAAGATAATTCCAAAAATGAAATCCGTAATTTACTGTCACTTCTGGCGAAACGGGGTATCACAACTCATTGTGTACATTTCCTGATCCCCATGAGCGCTGATATCCCCCCCAAAAAAATTCAGTCGTTAAAAATTCGGTCCCTATTGCGCAAATGTAAAAGTCCCAATTTTCCGTCTGCGCGATCGTAGAGATCGATGTGCACGCACGATACCGAGTTTCTTTGTGGACAAAATTTTATGGGCCGAGTTTAGTGTAAAACTTCGGTGGCATGAAAACAATGTGCGATCGCCAACAAAAATGGTGGGGATTTCTTATGTTTTGGACATGATTTTGACTTTGGATTTTGCTGGAAATAAATTTATGATTTCTTTCAAGTTCTTCCTACAGTAGAGGGGCACGGCCGATATCGGAGACTCTCTCCCATTTGGGAGATTGTCTCTGTTATCAGAGACTTTTATTAATATTTTTGGTAGCCGATGTGGGAGACAGTCTCCCATTTGGGAGATCGATTTTCTTTGTTACATTTGCGGCAAAGGGATTACCTCGGCACAAAATGAAAATATGACAAGCAGGTTCCTCATGAAAAATTACCCCTTTTGACTGTCTACTTCAAAGATTCACCGTCTACTTTTGTTTTCATAACATTTTATGTTATGACCCACACACAAAACCAATGGGTTTCTGACCTCAGTCAGGCAAAAATTTGGCTGGGATAAACTTAGCTATACAAGCTCTGTGGCTTATCAATCTAGTACTGGCCATAGAGCTATACACTCCATGCCTATACTGTGTGTGGAGGGGATATCAACCCCAAAAAGCTAGATCTAAATATCACCATTTCCCACATACTGTAAGCCATGCAAACTACCCTCGGAGTTTGCTAAAGGGGTTACCTTCCAGGATCAACTAAGATTATAACAATTGAATGAATAAAAAAGAAAAACACCCACAAAAAATGGCAGGTGTGATCGGGTTTTTTTTACCTTGCACTTGTATTGTAACTTGTATATATGGGACTACACATGCAAGGTAAGATTGGTGTAGTCCCATATATACAAGTTACACATGAAAGGTAAAAAAAACCCGATCACACCTGCCGATTTTGTGGCTTTTTTTCTTTTTTATTCATTCAATTTTTACAATCTTAGTTGATCCTGGAAGGTAACCCCTTTAGCAAACTCCGAGGGTGGTTTGCATGGCTCACAGTATGTGGGAAATGGTGATATTTAGATCTAGATTTTTTGGTTGATATCCTCCTCCGCACACAGTATGATGGGGGGCCCCTTGTCTGCGCACCTAACATTTCACTTGAAATTGACAAGCTTTTCCTTTGGTATTCCTCAAATGACTGACCTCATTTTAATCCTCATATCCTAGAGAGTAATTGTGCCGAAAATCTGATTAAAATTCGAATAAGAACAATTTCATTTTCACAAGAATAGGCGACGCTGTCATTTTGACACTAAAAAAGGGAAGGTTCCCTTGTCTGCGCACTCATTCACTTATCACGCAGTTCGGGATATTTTGCATGAAAGGTGGCATTTTCAAGGCATGTGAGTAAAAATGCATAAAATAGATGTTCTTCACCAGTTTTTCCTCATTTTTTCGCTGATACATATCACTAAAATTGATCTGAAGATGATTGTGTTCATTGCGTCTTTTGTGATGTTAGAATCGCGCAGTTACGCATATGCGCAGACATGGGCACTGCGCAGACATGGGGCACCAAACCATATAGGCATGGGCTGTATAGCTCTGTGGCCAGTACCAAATTGATAAGCCACAGAGCTCGTATAGCTAGGATAAACTGCCTTGTTGTTGGTGTCGTTTCTTTAGTTTTATCGTTTTATAAGCTAAGTCTCCAATATGACAGACAGTCTCCCAAATGGGAGAGAGTCTCCGATATCGGCCGTGTGCCTCTACTGTCCTAACTAACGGCAAGTCACAGTCAGACAGTAGGAGTGAGATTAAAAGAGCTCAATTTGAAAGGAAGACAGTAGTATTTGAAATATTGGCCTAATCGTGAAATCTGTCACCTCTCCTCCCGCGTGTGCGCTCGCATTGTGTATGGTAGTTGATCCAGTGTCTGAACACTTTTCAGAAAATCAACGATAGCAAATAAAATATCAAACGAATATGGTGGTTGATCCAGTGTCCGAACACTTTTCAGAAAATCAACGATAGCAAATAAAATATCAAACGAATATCTGTCAAACTTACATAATGAATGCTCAAAGTCCTACAGAAAAAGAAGTTGATGGAATTTTAAAAAGACAACGTAGATTTAATACGATATTCCCTTCCGAGTGAACCCCTTCCCAACGACGCGGCGTTTTGGTTCCTTGAAAAAGGTACTGTATTTCCGAACGTGTGAAACCTATGGGAAAAAGACACAACCTTTGTTTCAATAGTGTGGTTTTCATACGCGTAATCCCACGCGTATGAAAACCCATTTTAGGCGCTTAACTGTACACGTTCGGTAATACAATCTGTTTGGAATTACAATCCTTGACTATATCTGTCAAACTTACATAATGAATGCTCAAACTCAAAGTCCTACAGAAAAAGAATTTGATGGAATTTTAAAAAGACAACGTAGATTTAATACGATATTCCCTTCCGAGTGAACCCCTTCCCAACGACGCGGCGTTTTGGTCCCTTGAAAAAGGTACTGTATTTCCGAACGTGTGAAACCTTTGGGAAAAAGACACAACCTTTGTTTCAATAGTGTGGTTTTCATACGCGTGGGATTACGCGTATGAAAACCCATTTTAGGCGCTTAATTAACTGTACACGTTCGGTAATACAATCTGTTCGAAATTACAATCCTTGACTATACAAAGTCTATGAGAGAGGAATGCTGTCACCAGCACTGACAAAATAAACGGTAGTGAATGGACCGGTGACGGATTTCACGATAATGCCGAAATATTTATCTTATTCCCCCCCCCCCATACTAGGCTTAAGTACATGCATTAGAAAAAGACTAGTATTTTTGCATTCGTCCCGCGTAGTGGTCAATAATAATATGAGACCACTTTCGTATTACGTGGTGTGCCTCACACCACGTATAGTGGTCATATTGACCACTACGCGGGACGAATGCAAAAATACTAGTCATTTTCTATCACATGTACTTAAGGTATGGGGGGAAAAGTAAGATAAATGTTTAAAATACTTCCTTTCAAATTCAGCGCTTTAAAATCTCTTTCCTACCTTAAATGGCCGTTAGGAAGAACTTCTGATATTTCCAGCAAATTCCAAAGTCAAAATCATGTCCAAAACCTAAGAAATCCCCGCCAATTTTTTTTGCGATCGCATGTTGTTTTCATGGTGCCGATGTTTTTAGACTAAATCGGCCAATAAAATTTTGTCCACAACGAAACTCGGTATCGCGTGCACATCGATCTCTACGATCGCACACACGGAAAATCGGGACTTACGTGTGCGCGATGGGAACCGAACTTTTAACGACCGAATTTTTTAGCGGGAGATGTCAGCGCTCGCGGCGATCAGGAAATGTACATCATGACTTGCAATACCCCGTTTCGCCAGAAGTGACAGTAAATTACGGATTTCATTTTCGAAATTATCTTTTCCAACATCGGTGAGTTGAATTTATTGTATTTCATGAATATGTTGGTGTCGTTTCTTGTAAATTAAATGCCGATTATGAGTGAATGTTGTTGACTTTTGTGCAGTGGTGTTTTGAAAGTGTCGAGGTGGATGACTGCCTGGAGTCTACACACGAAGTATAGTAAAGTCGCTATGAGTGGTGTGCCTCTATAAGTTACTGTAACTTAAGTAGGTCTATAAGCTAAGACTACAAATCTATCAATTCTACTCTAGTACTAGACTAGTAGTACATTAACTCCAGGGAGCTCGAACGCGTAGCGTTCGAGCTCCAGGTACAAATAACCGACGTCTGCATCGCCATGAGTTTGGTTAAATTCATTCGTTAGTTTTTGAAGGTAAGATGAAAATTTGTACTTACATGTCAGGATAATTACTTTATATATGCAGTAGGCTTTCAGATTTCACGATTTGACGATCATTTCGATGAAAAAAAGATAAATTTCCTCTCCGAGCCGATCTTTCCCCGTGTTGTATCGTCGATGCAAATGACTCGTATTCACGGTGCGCATGCAATTCAGCGCATGCGCATTGCGAATGCGAGTCATTTGCATCGACGATACAACACGGGGAAAGATCGGCTCGGAGAGGAAATTTATCTTTTTTTCATCGAAATGATCGTCAAATCGTGAAATCTGAAAGCCTACTGCATATATAAAGTAATTATCCTGACATGTAAGTACAAATTTTCATCTTACCTTCAAAAACTAACGAATGAATTTAACCAAACTCATGGCGATGCTGACGTCGGTTATTTGTACCTGGAGCTCGAACGCTACGCGTTCGAGCTCCCTGAAGTTAGTAGTACATGTACTACTACTAGAGTCTAGATCTAATTTAGTAATTAATATCGAGCGCTAATAATTAATGATTAAAGGGCAATCCAACCTTGGTAATGTCAATGAGGTGATTTGTGTGAAAGCAGAAAAATAAGAAAAACAAGATGGTGAAAGTTTTAAAGAAATCGGATAAGGAATAAGAAAGTTTTGGATGTTTGAAATATGAGATCACTACATCTATACGAATTTCAAATTGGCAATTTGGTGATTTGATTGTGACATTTTTGTGGACAACTCTCCCATTTGTCGTACACAAAAATATCATTAATTTGCAGTTTACCTCGAGGCGCTTTTACCCTTGGGGCAGTACTCAGAATATATTGGAGATAGCATATTGTTATAGGTCCTCATGAAAGAAAAAGATCCTACTGAGAAATACATTTTGAAAAAAGTGACATTTTAGTCATTTTGTGTGTTGGAGCAAATGGGGGAGTTGTCCACCATGTCCACAGCTACATCACAGTGACATTACCTATTCGGCCAATTTGAAATTCCCATATGTACAGTGATTACAACTTTCAAAAATTAGTAACTTTCTTACTGCTACTTGTCCTATTTCGTTCAAACTTTCAGTTTCACCAATCTGCTTAGTTCTATGAATGATTTTTCCTCTTTCTTTCAAAGCAACTTGCTGTTAAGGTTGGATTTCCCTTTAAGTTCGAGTTTAGAAATTAGCATGATTAGAGCAGTCTTACTTTTTGAGAGGCTCGAGTTGTCAACTTTTCAACGAGGTTGTCCATCATGTATTGCCAAAATAGCAATCGTTGTAGTCTAATTAGCTCGTGGCCGGTGGTGCCGGTGCCGGTACGGTGTGACGTGCAAAGATGAGCTGATGAAATCCTCGTGCAATACCGGCCGTATCCCGCGAGTCGATCCCTCGATCTAGCTCGCCCCCGTACTCCTGGGTCGGCCGGTCTAGGGCGCCCTGCATTATTTGAGCAGCGAGCGTGTGCATACAAATTGGCAACGTAGATCATTAGTTTAGTAAATGTAACTGTTATGATTAATAGTATCTGTTTTGACTTTGATGACTTTTATTTTGAGTTTATTTTACCATGAATAATATTTGAATGCTGATACAGTTTCTTTGAAGAGTAAAATACTTTTCTGCAATTTCTAAAACCAATTTTTGCAACCCAAGTATTTTGAGATTATAAACAAGTTTTGAAAGAGACAAACATGGCAGCTTCCTAAGGTGAGAAATTTTGGTAAATTTTTCAGAATCTCAATGGAAAATTCCTTGAATTCATCAATTGTAGATCTATCCTGAATTATATATTTCTTTAACTTTTAGTTTTATTGTAATAAATATAGCTGTATTCCTGTAACTGTAAGCAGCTTTCCTTGGATAACCACTGTCTTAATGATATGAAAATTTCAGACATAAAATAAATTGATGAACTGAATTATGACCAGTGATGACATAGTGAGACTGAGTCTGAGAGTCTGAGACTAGTCTAGTGCCGTAGTGGGTGATATCTGTTTTTGTCAATTTGTGATTGTGAATGATGTGGATGGACATCCCGGGGGGGCACTCAAATATTTTTCAGACAGGGGCGTGCCGCAGCCGCCCTTGAAACGGGGGTCTAAGGAACAGACTAGAAGTAGAAGAGAAAAACATGGGGTCTTTGGAATGGTGGATTATACCCCAAAAGTTAAAGGGTCCAAAAGAATGTAAGGAACTACGGCACTTAGTGTGGGGATTCTATAGAGTAGATGCTGCGAAGTGCGGCCGGTAGCCGGTGTGCAGCGGGTCCATCGTTGTGTTGCAAAGTCACTTTAAAATTGTGTGTGTGACGTCATATGTGAGGGTGATACATGTGTGTGTGTGTGTGTAATGCAAACGATGGACCGGCCGCACACCAGCTATCGGCCGCAATTCGTATCTAGTGCATGCATATGCAATTGTATGTACTCAACAGCTAGGGAACGGGGCGCGCCGGGGGAAAGGGAGAGGGACGAGTACCCGCCGGGTATCTTGAGAACGCGTGAGAAGGGTAAACACTGTTGTTTATGGAAATTCGGGTATCTTGAAAACGGCCATCGGCCGTTGAAAAAGGGGGTCGTCAAAGCAGCACATACCCGTCTGTCCAATATACTGAGTGCCTCCATTTTAGGATGATAGAATATCTAATTTCATTCCCCTCCATTGCTCCTTTCCAGCACACATATGTGCAAAATATCACACATTTGCTATGAGAGGCAATTTATTGCGATACGAAGGTACAAAGTGCGAGGTTGATATATTAACCTCGCATAAGTGTGAGTGGGACATCGTGGACGTGGTTGAGGAAACCACCATTCACTCCACACAGGCATTACAGAAGACGGTGCTTCATTGCGTCACACGTATTGGTGTCCTCTTTTCCCCTCGCATGCAATAGAACGAACAAGTGGATTCCTCAATCACGATATAGGTTTAGCGTAGTTTAGTGCATATTCGTGGGCCAATAAATTACAAGGTGCAAAAAGTTTGTATTTGAAAATCTGAATTCAAATTTTGATATGGCTGATGATTTGATGATTAACTTGTTTAGTCATGTGTTGTCACTTTTTGAGTGAGACCAAGTTAGAGTGATTTTTTTTGTTGTAGATGTCGTTGAGCTGATTTAAACCAAGAATTGACCAAAGTTTGTGTGCATTTTAATGCGATGTAATGTAACTAATATAATGGCAGAGTAAAGGAGGGTGTTTTCAGCCACTTCAGACAAAATCCTATTTTAGGACTCTTTATTTCAGAATTATTTTCAGTTCTTACACGAATGGATCGTTACTTTTTCAACGAAAGAAATATCCCCCCCCCCCCCCACATAAAAAAGGAAAAAAGAGTTGTCATGGCAATATTTATTTTACATTTTCATTGTCTTGGAGGCAGTGTTCGGCATAGGGGCAGTAGTACAATTAACTTTAGACTAAATTAGAGGTGAACACAGCAGGTCACCACTCACCACTAATGTGTGGCAGTGTTTCAGAAATCATGATCTCAAAATGGACATCGACCACAAATGAAAAAAGGCCAAGTAACATTGTGTCCAAAGTTGTGTACAAGAGTTTGCAGATAATTGTGTTTTTTAAAGGTATCGTACAGTAGTGGGAAAGGTGGTGCTTTGGATATTTAACTACTTTGTCAGCTGGAATGGAAATTACTACATATAGGCTACTGTTGTGAAATGATTATAATTTCGAACGTAGGTGACGTTTGTTTGAAGAAAAATGGTTTAGAAATGGCTAAAATATCCCAAAAAATAAACATCGAATTACAAGCGCGGTACCGCGTTGACAGTTCACACACGTGTAAACAGTGTGTGCGAACTGCTGTGCACCGTTGAGCCGGGAGCGTCGGGGTAGGTGGTCCTTAGCGAGGGTATAAGGTAACCGTTGATATTCGATCATTTGAATTATTTTACTGAAAATCACCGGAAATCATGAATAGAATACCGGATTATCTCACTCATGTATCTTTTTATGCAAGCCGAACAATATGAGACTGATTTTGAGCAGTTTCATGCCAACTTTCATTTTGCTACCACTACTGTTTATTACCTTTAAATAAAAGTCAATTGAAGGTTCACTATCATGCTAAAATGCTACAATGCAAAATTTTAATATGGCCTAGGCAAAATGGTGGTCAATATTTAAATTTGAAGTTGAAGTTGGTGCATCATCTCCAGAATAAAGATTTCTAAACACTTGTTGTTCGGGTCACACTATTATTAGAACACATGCAGAATGTTAGATCTTTTGATAACATTCAAAATAGAATTCCTCACCTAATTCCAAGGAAAAATTATGCCAGAAGGTAATTCTATTTGGGTCTCTCTTTTCAGTGATAATGTCAGAATTTTTATATATGATTGTAGAGATTGTGGCCCTCCAAGAACTTTGATAATGTGGAAACATCACTCAAGCTGCTATGCAATGTTACTTTCTGAGTCAAAATTATGAAGAAGTTTTATGCCAATGAATTTCAATTGTTTTTGTCCAGACATTGTGTTGCTTGTAATTCAGGCAATAATGTAGATTTCTGGGGTTTTTTTCATGTATGAAACATTGAATTTTTTTTTCTTCTCCCCCCAAAAGGTAGAACTTGCTGTAGAACAGCATTGGATACACTTGACCGCGAGTGTGTACATTTGCAGATCACCATGGCAACAGTTGGGTGCCAGCTCTGTAGCAACTCTACAGAGGCCATTGAGTTGTACGAGGGCAAGTTCCTGTATCTCAAGCCTATAGCCAAGATCAACATCTCTGTCACTTTACCTCAGATGAAGACTCCAGGTCAGTCAAGGAGGGGTAGAGCCATTATTTTGTAAAGGGGGAGGGGGGAGGGGTACAGTTTCAAAAAATATCTGCCCCCCCCCCCCCAAAAAAAAAAAAAAAAAAAATCACATTTTTCAGGTGCCTTTTTTTGTTGAAAATTTTAATAGGTGGGGCACATTTTTGGCTTTGTACTCTTAAGGTATGCACAATGGGTTTTGAAAAGGGGCACCTGTCTGTTGTACCCCCTCCTTTTTATAGGATTGTGGTCCATAGGCCCCCTTGGTACTTGAATTAAATACTTGCTTTTCTCTCACCAAGAGCCCCCTCCCCCCTCCCCCTCAAAAAAAAAGAAAGAAAAGGAAATAAAGCTAGAATTTTTTTTTTACTCCAGTTTGCTATTTGATCACTCTTGTTGATATCATCTTAAGTATTGTTATTCTTTGTCACCACATACCTAGTGTACTGCAGTTTTCTATATCACAAGTGCTCTGATATCTGTGTGCACTTTCATGAATAGCTTTATTGCTGTCACCTTTGCAGGGAAGTCAATCAGTAATTGGGAGGTGATGGAAAAACTGAAGAAGATGGCCAAACCTGACTCTTTCCTTGTTCTACGTGTAACCAAGAGCTCTCTAGACTTCCTGCGATTTGAGGCTGAACTCGAAGCCCGCTCCATCATTAAAGTCATGATCACACGACTTGATACAAAGAACATCAAGCTCAGTGGCTTCACGGAGGTCATGAAAGTGCGAGCCGCTGAGGCAAAGATCCCCTTCCCGATGCGTCACGACTGGGATGTGTTCTTCCGCGATACGAAGCACATGAACGAGAACAATCCTGGAGAGAGACCGGATACTATTCATGTTGAGAATATTCCTGTGCGATGGTTTGCTATTGATGTTGAACCGGACAAACCCAGTGAGATCGTTGTCCGGAACGTCTTCGGTACGTGCGGCGTAATCAGGAACATTGATATCCCTATGCTGGACCCGTATCGACATGAGAGCCAAGTGACGGGAGGGAACTTTGGAAAGATCTCCAATCTAGGGAGCAATCTTACATTTGATGTCTATGTGCAATTTACAGAGTACATTGGTTTTGTGAAAGCAATGGACACTTTGAAAGGCATGAAGCTGATGAGGATAGGGCAGGATGGTAAAGCCTATACAGCAGAAATCAAGGTGGGTCAAAGTTCAAACAGCCATTCTTAAGTGAATCGCCGCAGCAAAATAAGAACTTTCTTAAGTGTGCATGAAGGGCACGTGGGGGTGAGAAAAAAGTACTTGCACAAAACAAGAACATAGTCACTTATCTGTGTGTTATGAGATACATAAATGTGAGGGACATGACACTCATGTCATTTTATTTTGAGGCGGTTTATGGAAACGAGGCTTTTAGATAAATGCTGTGATTACTTTCCTGTCAGCCAATGACTGCCTGTAACTTCCATTTTTTATTTCAAATTGCAATAATTCGGTGTTCACTTTTCAGGTTGACTTTGACAAGACAAGACATCTCAGTGCAAAAGTAATCAAGAAGAGAGAGAAGGAGCGACTGAAGTTGATAGAACTGATCCGAAAGAGGGAAGAGCAGAAAAGGTTGGAGAAAGAAGAGGAAGAGAGAAAGAAGGAGGAAGAAAGGTAAGATTATAGATCAGTTATGAATTTTAAAGACACAGAATGGCATTGAGAAATTATAGAGATGAAAATTGGTAATTGGTAGTTGGTAATTCATTCTTTATCACATATGTACCCAAGAGACAGTTTCTGTGTACATTTAAAAGTGACTTCCATGTTGAGAGTTTTCTAATATTTTATGCAGTTTATTTTCTTAGTCTTGTAGTACACTCAAATTTCATATGAAAAATACACGTCTTTATTTACTCAGCAAATAGGCTTGAAATTAAATATTGTAACTTCTTCGACAAATTGTAATTCTTTTTGCATTTAGAAAGAAGAAGGAAGAAGGGATAAAACTGAAGCAACTGCAGAAGGAGATGAAAGCAGCTTTGAAGAAGACTCGACAGACAGAACGAGAGGAGAGGAGAAGGCAGAGAAGAGAAGAAAGGAGACTCCAGAGGAAAATCATGATGGAGGAGAGGAAGCTAGTCCTAGCTCAGAGGAAACTGGAATCCATCCGTCTCCTTACAGTGCTCCTAGAGAAAGTCCAGGTATGATGTCCATCCCTATTAAGGACACTTTCCTTATGGGGATCATAGGTAAAGTTGAGTTCTGGTCGTAAGATTGAAATGTCAAAGAAACTGCCTCAAAGTCATTGGGAAAGGTTGAGTATATAGCACATAATAATTGGTGTATGCTCTGAGGTTTTGGAATCACCAAAATGATTAAAAAATTGACTCAATCCTGTAGAGAGTCAGATGCACTGCACACAGAAATTTGTACATGGGACTACACGCAAATGTTTGGCCCAGACATTTCAGCTGTTTCTTGTCATATTTTGAATATGAGGGCATTTGAAGAGCAATTCTTTTCAGGGGACACATCTACTATGATAATCTTCCAAACTAACATAACAAGAATTAGAAAGCTCACAAATTATTTTTTACCTTTCCCAGAACTCAACCTTCTCTTTAAACCAAATCACAAAAACATATGAATCAAAAACTGATGTGAAGCATCAGTGAGTACATCTAGGGGCCCATGTACAGCAGTTCTTTTCAACCCCCCATCACATTATCTCTTGGTATGTGAAAAAAACAGGTTATATAAAACTGAAGTGTTGCTTTTATTTTACTGTAAGGGACTTTGTGAGGAGGTCACATGGTAACAAGCCTTAAAGCGCTTTTTTTTCCCCATCCCTTTTTTTATTAAAGTAGTGTTTGAACTCTAGCTGTAAAATTGCATTATGAGAGCTTGTTGTCTTTTTCATACCCTTTGTTCCCCTTAACTTCTCATTTATTGTTTGATTTAGGCTTTCTTTTTATTCTTCCATTTAGCTCTGATGAGTGAAAAAAGCTTCAATATGTCTTTCTTTATAGCTCTTCTTTAATTTGAAGTACTGTTCATTTCTGTATTTACATGTACCATGGTATCACACAGAGTGATTCCTGAAATTTGTTGTGGAAGGTTGGTTAGGTATGCAGTGAATATAAACAAAATGTCTTCTTCATTACATAGGCTCTCAGGCAGCAGGAGGAGGTGGCTCAGAAGCTGTATGAGCTGGAGAAGGCCCGACAGGAGCAACTTCAGAAGGAGAAAGAGGAGAAAGAAGCAGAGGAGCGAAGAAAGAAGAGGGCTGCAGCCAGGAAGGAGAGACAGCTCAGGCACAAGGAGAAGAAACTCCGATCTAAACTAATCAATGCTCTAAAGGTAAAGATTATTCGCCAGCCTTTCTGCATATTATTTCTCTCTCATAATGATGTGCTTATGGAAGATTTGCTCCCTTTTTATGGTATATATGGACTCATGAAAAAAGTGAGGTACACTTCAACCATGAAGTAATCTACATTTGATATCTAGACGGACATTTCAATCTGTGTAGATACAATATCATATTGCATTTTGTTGATTGATGTTAAATATTAGTGGCCTTGCAATTGCTCCTGCAGAGACGCCAAGGTGAAAGACCGGTAATTCGTGAGATTTTCCGTGCATCAGCGCCAGGTAGGGGAGGAACCATGCGCTCGTCGCGCAGTATGTATAATGTATATGGAGATAGGCTGTGAGGCAAGGAGTGAGAAAGAGATTTTTGGATGTGAGTAAGAGCCCTAATGCGTGACTGTCACACCTAATGTGTGAGACTTGGTAGGTCTGCTTCTGTGACAATTACTTCCTGCTTTATTTTGTCAAAGATATAGGGTTTGGGCTAGGGTTACAATTGGGCTGTAGGTTAGGTTTAGGGTTAGGGTTTGGTCTGGGGTTGAAATTAGGAATTTGGTTAGTATAGGATATTGACCGCAGAGCCAATGTCATGGGAGCGTGCGTCATAGAACCCAAATTTCTGATGTGTAACCCATTACAGAGCAGGATATCTCTATAAAGTACAGTGAAACCAAGTAGTCACACTGGTACTGTCATAGCAGTAATCTTTTCTTTTGTTTTGTCCATATGAATATAGACCAAAGAAGAAAAGGTACAGGAGGAAAAACGTGAAAAACTCAGGAAGCAGCTGACCAAAACCCGGCTCAAGTCTAGCATCACCACAGCGTCATCTTCAACTCGCCGTCCAACCACGCCAGAGCAGCCACACTCCTTCCAAGCGCAGGTGATATCCCCTGAGGCTCTTCAAAGACTTGAGGAGTACCATAGGAGCCTGGCCATCTACCAGAGACAGCTGGCAACGTACCATAGGAACATGGCTAACCACCCGTACTATCAGCACAGGAACCAGCAAAGAAGGTTTGGGAACTTCCGGTCACCGTATGGGACATTCACAATGAAGAAAAGGCCACACTATCAGGCTTGGAAAGATGAAAAGTATTCACAAAGAGGAAGGGATCGGTACAGGTCCAGAACTAGATCTAGAAGTAGAAGTAGAAGCAGAAGTAGGAGTAGGTCCAGGACTAGGTCTAGGTCTAGATATAGGACTAGATCTAGGACTAGGTCAACGACTAGGTCAAGGACCAGGTCTAGGTCTAGATCTAGGTCCAGAACAAGGTCTAGGTCTAGGGGAAGAGGAAGGTCAGGGTCTAGGTCCAGGAAATGGAAAAGGGAAAGGTACAGGTCTAGATCTAGTGGCAGATCTAGGTCTACAGAAAGATCACAATCTAAAACCCATGAAAGATCAAGGTCAAGGTCTAGGGAAAACTCTCGCTCAAGATCAAGGAGTAGGGAAAGAGACAAATCAGGGTCGAGGAGTAAGTCAAGGGACAATTCCAGGTCAAGAGAAAGAAAGAAGTCTAAGTCTAAGAAAAAGTCAAAATCAAAGGTTAAATCTAGGTCTAGGAGTAGGTCAAGAGATAGATCCAGATCTAGAGATAAAAAGAAGTCAAAGTCCAAAGGAAAGTCCAGATCAGGAGATAGGTCTAGGAGTGGCTCTAGACATAGGTCAAAATCTGTGGATAGGTCCAAGTCTGAGGAGAGAGCTAGATCTAGGAATGCATTGGGAGCTTCCACGTCTCACAAGCATGATGGAGACAATGATGATGCATCTTCTGTTAAGTCAGTATCTGAGGAAAGAGTTGGATCTAGAAATTCACCAGGAGTTTCTTCCACACAAAAACATGATGATGATGATGATAAATCCGCTGACGGGTCCAAGTCCGAGGAAAGAGTTGGATCTGGAAATGCATCCAAGGCTTCTTCACCACATGATGAAGGAGCAGATGATGAAATCTCTGTTAGGTCTATAAATTCTAAGGAAATAGTTGGATCTAGAAATGCACCAGGAGCTTCTTTGTCTCACAAGCATGAAGTAGACAAAGATGTATCTGCTAATGGGTCTAAGTCTGAGGAAAGAGTTGGATCTAGAAATGCATCTGGGGCTTCTTCAACAGACGATGATGGAGACGATGAGGTTGATGATGAAGATGATGAAACTTCTGTTGGGTCCTCGTCACAAAATGAGGAGGAAGTTAATGCATGTACCAACTGGGCTTTTTGAAAGCAACTTTTCCAATGTTCTGGGCATTCACCTGAATGAAGATGTTTTTTGATAAAAAAGAGAGTTTGGTCATAGATGTCTTCATAACTGTTACAATTTCATCGCTGGATACTCCCTCAAATTTTCATGGGTCTTAACGGATGCTTTATATTAGCCCTCACATTTTCATTTAAAAAAATTATTTTGCTCTTTTTGTCATTTAGTACTATTAAAGCTATGTATGTGATGATGTTATGTTGATAACTCAGTGTTTCACTAAATTCATCTCTCTGAGAGCATTTTGTAACAGTAGTTTGCAATAATATGTTGCGAAGGAAATAAAAGCAAACTTGACCGCAGGTTATTTTATTATGTAAAGATGAATGCTCCAATTGGGAGGTGTCAAAGTGGCAGTTCAGAGATCAAGGAACAGTGGGTTTCCTATGTGGTTGTGTTATAGTCTCTGAATTTGTTTGTCAAATTACATTGCTGACTGCTCTAATGGTACTACATGTGACCACCACACCATTTTAATGCTTTTGAATTCTGTTGCTTGTAATTCTACCTTGAGCTTATGGACATCATGATGTACTGTTTTTTGTTGTTGTTTTTTTTGTTGTTTTTTTTGTTTATTTTATCATAAACTTGGACATGAATTTGACCTTGATTGGACATAGCATATGGATGTTTTAGACAGGCCTTTGTCAATTTTCATGCAAAGAAGGAATTTGAATTTTTGAGCTAATATTTTTAAAAATCTCAATGCAGTGACCATGAGTACATTTGGTTCGTTGATTTGATAGCTTGTAAAGTTGTCAAAAAGTAGAGTTCCTTCACTTATTCATGTGTTGTCCATTGTTGTAGTTTTATACAGCTACCTGTCTGCCTTGCTATCTAGAATGCCTGTATTTTGATACACGTGTACATGAACATGATTACGATACAATGCATTGTATTCATACTTATTGTGTGAGATATGTCATCAAATTCTGTAGCAAGCATTTAACCCTTTCATGACAAGAATTATGTAAGGGCTAAATTAATCACATTTTGTTCTTCAAATTGGTAACGATAATAATTTTCTTTTAATGCTACATGGTTCTAATAAGTAAAGTCTTTGAAAACAATAAACATGATTGCTAACTTTCTTGAAAAGTTGAAAAATTGCCAATTTTGATTAAAAAACGATGATTTGAACCTCTCAATGTGTTGCCAATTTAAGGATTTTAAAACTTATTCTTCTTTTTAAAATGCCTGGCATCAAATGCAGTATGATCATGCAACAAAGATGGACACAGTGTGTGGAGAAATTTTTGCTCTTTCTAGGGCTCTGAATCTAAAGTTATTGAGCCAAACCACAAAATGTGGTCAAATGTCTCAAAAGGGTTATAGATGGTCTGTCCATGTTGTCTAATCAGGTGTATGATGTCAAACTTGTTATGCTCTAGCTTGCCTAAGGGATGAATTTTTGTATTCATTAATCACCGTTGAGACATGGGCACATGGCACAGTGAACCACTGCCCATACCACCGACCGGGAAAAAGAAAGACTATTTTATGTGTTTCCAAATGAACGGGAACAGGGAACGACTATTTTATGTGTAAATGAATAGGAACAGGGGATTGAAAACAAAGGCCCCTATATGCTTACTGTGATTTCATTTACAGATTTGTTATGCACACTAAGCTTATGTCAGTACGCCAGTTCATAATTAGTACATGGTACAAATGACCCTGAAATGACCTCAAGTTTTACGCGCATCTGTTTTGGTGGACACGCTGCTTGTTTAACATGTTAAAGTGTACCAATCACCTGAAAAAATAATTTGTGTACAGCTAGAAAGTATAAAATCAACCTCAAAGAACTTTGTCTGGTATTCTATAGGTCAACAGTTAATGAGTATGAAGGAAATAAAGGATAACATGAAAATGCTCGCGCGGAACTGAACTCCGAGTTTGGTTCCACGCGAGCCTTTATCTTGGCGAGCGTGTACGGGTGCGTTGAGTAGTCGCTTTTACGCTTATAGAGAGTGTAATTGAAATTGCAATATCTCTGTATAGAATTAATATTTGAAGCCCATATTTTGAATATTGTATGACGACATGAAACCTCTAACATACAGAGCAAAATTATTTTTGGTGATTGGTACCCTTTAAATCGAACTGGTGCTCACATCGTGGTGGGTACAAAAACGACAGCATATAAAGGTAGATTGTATTTGGTACCACTGACCTTTATCTGCACATGCGCAAATTACGAAATTACGTAATTACGAACTGGCTAATTCATTCTTCCATGGTGGTTTATTGAGGTGTAGTGAGTCTCATTTGAACAGGACTTAAAGATAAAGTTGAGTTCTGGTCATGCAATTGCATTATGAGAAAGAAACTGTCTCAAAGCAATTGGGAAAGGTTGATCGTGTCTACAGAAGAATTAGTGTATACTGTGAGGTTCGGGAATCATCAAGAAATTGACCTCATCTCGCTGAAAAGCACATGCACTGCACACAGAAATGGGTATATGGAACTGCACGCACATGTGGCATGAATGTTCAACCCAAACACTTCATCTGTTTCTCGTCATATTTCTGATATGAGGGCATTTGAAGAGCAATCCTTTTCAGGGGACATTTCTACTATGATGTTATTCCAAACTGACATAAAAGGAATGAGAAAGCTCACAAATATTTTTCGCCTTTCCCAGAACTCAACCTTCTCTTTATAAAATGCAGTCCACAAATAATTATAGCAAAGAAATTTCTTGTGACTATGCATTGCCAGGTTTGTTAATTTTTTTTTTTAAAGCCAGTTTATAACCGAAAAATTGGAAACATGCATTACATGGGCATTATTTACTTTGTAGGTGCTTTCAAAACCAAATATGCAGTCCCTGTCAGGGTGCTGTAGCCTCATTCATGTAGGCAAAAATATTCAGTGATGTTATCAGTGGCGGATTTAGGGAGGAGCAGGGGGGGGGTACTTCAGGCCTGTGCCCCCGCTCCTGCCATTTTGAAAGAATAGTGTACACTGCCCCCCCCCCTCTTTTTGTAAATTGTGGCCCCCTTTTAGAACTGATAATTTTTTGAGATTTGTGGCCCCCCCCCCCCACACAGAATCCTGGATCCGCCCCTGTTATGCTGAAATTAGTAACACTTTTTATCATTACGTTTTTTGTTTGAAATATATGTGGATAATTTGTATGTTCTTATATTTATTGTTTGCCATGGAAGAAGAAACTCATTTATATATTTGAGCCAAAGATGGCATCTGTTTGTTTATGTGCAGACAAATGATTAGTGTCCTTTTATTTTGTAATAAGCTGCTATAGCTCTTCCTTCCTCTGTTTTATCTCTACTTGAATGTTTTATCTCTACTTTCACAGCCGACTCTCGCTCAAAGATTTTACTAAACAAAAACCTTGTGTAATCGAAGAGTATTAAAAATGTTGCACATTGTGCTTTTCATGATTTCTCCTGTCCTGCAACGTTTGTTTTGTTGTTGATTCACAGAATTGATATGTCGAGACTGGCGATGTGAACATGGAATTTTTGTGCCTGGGTACATTATATTCTATACAGATAGGTTTCGGTTTTACCTTGAAGAAATTACAATTTTTATGAATTATGTACATGAACACTATTTTTATGTGCAGAACGTAAATTCCTATTTGGTTGCATGAATAGGAGATGCATATATTATGCATGTACATGTACATGTACACAGCCGTCGTGACTTGCCGAGTGAGTCTCAGAAATTGTTTTCCTGCGGTGGTATTCTGAAAATTGTTATAACTTTTCTTGTATTTTCCACAGATAATACCATGCTAATATTGTAAGTTGGTATTCTGAAAATTACTTTAGGGGGATATTATCTCTCTAAGGACCGCCTTTATATTATCTTTGACACGCCCATTTTTTTTTTACACTTTACCAATCAAGATGGATTTTATATAGGTAGGTCAACCAATAGGAGCACCCCTTAAGTCAAACATAAGGATGAAACTTTGCGCGTATATCAATTTCGGGCATAGTTATTAAATTATGCGTTTTTATAATGCACCCTGCGCTATTGGACTGCAATTAATTTTTTAAAAATGGCTCGCCCTCTTCTGCTCGAACCAAGTCACATATTGATGTAAAATCATCGAATCCCAACTGTAATTTCTTCAAAATGTATCCTCTATGAGATCTTGAATCACACAGTCTCCATCTTGCTATTCTAGCATGTACTGTCTGATTCTGAGCTAGAAAAATTGCCGAGATCATGGGATGCTGTTGTAAGTTTTGTCGTAATTACCATGGAAGATAAGATACAACAAAAGATAAAATGATTTTCAGAATACCAGTTATCTCATATTATCTTCAGTTCACATATGTACATTAGGATCATGTGCAAAGTAAACTAAGATGCAACAAAAGTTACAATTTTCAAAATACCAATTTTGTTACAATGGTGAAGAACTGAAGATACAATATTAGAGACAAAACAGTTTTCAGAATACCGCCCCTGATTTTGTCATTTTGATATTCACAATTTCAAATTACAGTGGAACTCCGTTATAACGGTAATTTTACTGGTCCCACTCCTTTGTATTCTATTGTTTTTTAGCCCTGATATAACGAGGTTTTGATATAAAAAGCAAATTTCACTGGTCCCAGGGAGCTTGTTATAACAAGGTTCCACTGTACTCATTGTCTAGTCTCTTGGAATGCCAACACACCACACACCACACACACGCACACCCACGCACACACACCCATCCACACACCCACACACAACACTTTTTTTTTGTTTTTCAAAACAAAAGAAGCCGGCAGCACACCCACCTGCTGCCGAAATGATAACACACGCACACCCACCACACACACACACACACATTCTACAAAAATCAAACTTCTTCACTTTGCTCAACTCACAAACAACTTGTATGTGACTGGCAATAAAAGAGGCATACAAGTTTGTGATTTTTTATTATATTTACATATATTCATTTTCTTTACCATCAAACTAAATGTGGTAAATAAAAGGCTACAATGAAACATTGATATGAATTATCTTCGGGAAAGTAAATGAATTCCATAAATTTGAATTAGCCAAGAAATTCTCTCGATCAATCCCTTATAATTGCCTACATTCTGCTAAGTATGTTTCCCACCATATACATCATAACAAGATAAAATAGTGCTTAGAAAGGTTTTAGAACTTTTTAAATTTTTTTTTCAAGAAATATATATTTATGTCAAGCAGATATATGTATCATGAAGAAATGTGGTGGAAGCAATTATTAAAAGTGAATCTGCATTCAACTACAACAGCAAACAAAAAGAAGTGCACGCAAAACACTGAAAATATCTACCTACATGATGAAAGGAAGTCTTAGCAACCGATTTGAACGAAAATGAATGGTATATCACAAATAACAAGACAAACATTTTGATGAGTAGTACGGTTAAAAGGTGTAAATAAATGGCGGAAAATGAAAAGTGATCAGCTTCGTCTCTTAGAAGCACAATCAAAATGACCCTGGTTTAGGATGTATTTTGTCAAATCTAGGAGAAAGGCACAAACAGAAAACTAAAATTTTAAACAATTTTTTTCACATGGAACATTTCTTGAAGCAATGCCGTCACCATTTCTTCATGGTAAAAGTACAAGTTAATGAAAAGAGCAAAGCTTCTGCGCATTAAGCTCTAGAAGCACTACTTGTGCATACTTATATATTTATCTTCCTACGATTATTATACAATTGCTTTTAAAAAATGTGTTTCAAACGACTACGAACCAAACATGTATGGTAAATACAATGTAGGTCCTAGCTGTGATCAGAGCCAATACCAAAATAATTTTGCTTTTTATCACAATCTTCACAGTGATGTTGGCTACGCACCATTTAAGCCTTCTACCGTAGCAATGTGCTTGCTGTGGTATCTAATTAGTTTGCAGTACTAACATTTGCACATTCAGCAACTCGTGAAAAGAACACACATTCACATAGATTTTAAAGACCAAAAAAGAAAAAAAATACATGGAGATGGCACCTATAATGAATGAGTATCAAAATGAATATGTCTTCTTTTTTTTTTTAAACTTCGTAAACTGGAAATGAAAGAATGTCCTTGAGGAAAAGAGGTAATTTCAAACAGTCCTTGAATTCACGCCCTAAATCTCCTTAATGGAAGGCATTTTTTTTTTTTTAATCTAACAAAATAAACCAGAGATACAGAGAGAAGAATTTCCTTCTCGTAAAATCCACGAGATAGGATCGTAACATTTAAATTGCAATTTGTAACTTAACAGCAGTCATTCACATCATGGCAGACTTTGTAAAGAGAAAATATCCCTAGCATGCTGACATGACTACTAAAAAGTTTGCCAAGAGAGGTACGGATTGAATCTTGAATACTCTGGGACAATTAATATTCCCCAGAATTTGACGAGAATCATAAGCCAAGAATACCATGAATCTTACCTTCTCAGAATCCTGAATTTTCTTGCTTTTCACAAACTTACACGCTTGTAACATAAACTGCCACAGATACATGGTACTAGTGTAATATTCAATTTCACCATTGCACAGTATAAAATATATGTATGATAGTGGAAGGAAAACATCCATAGAGCCAGAACAAGGTATCTGAAAAAATGGTAAATTAACTAGCAGACCATGATCCATAGTAAAAACAAAGAACTAATTTATATGAATTTGATAAACACGCAATATCAATATTGTATTACTCATTATAATATCACACATTATATCATTGTCTTGTCTTTTTGCGATTCGTAATCCTACAAACTTTTTTTCTTGCTATTTCATTTTGTTCTTTTTTTCCTACTGGTTTTTAACTACACATGCTTTTCAAGAGTGCATAAAAGAGGACTCGTTTCCATTTTTAATGCAATTAAATTCTTCTAAACAAACAATACGCGATAATTCTTTTTTTCTTCAAAAATATATTCCCCATACACGATAAAGAATTTAAAATGTTCAACTGAGTGAGAAAAACTGACTAGACTATAATACTCGAAAGTCAAAAAGATATTGTAATATCATCAAAAGAAAGTATTACAGTAAAATCACCACCAAAAAAGCATTATTTACAGAAAAAATACAAGTCTTGTAATAGGAAGATGTAAAAAGTTCAAAATACTTTTGTAAGAATTCAATATATAATCATGCAAGGCAAATGTTCATATGTCACTCCATTGTGCATTTTTTTTTTTTCCATATTTTTTTCTTCCTTCATGGGTAAAATACTGTCAAATATTCTGCACCTAGATGGACACTATCAAGCAAATGCAGGAATCCAAACATCAACATACTTTTCTAAAAGAATAATTACATAATTTAGTCATTCTGCAGTATTTACAATATGCACATTACATTTTCAAATCATCTTCATATTTTTCTCTTTTTTTTTTTTTCTTTTTTTCTTTTTATGTTTTTTCTTTTTGGTGTTCCCCTCGAACCAGTTAATAGTCTCGCATTATCTAATACACCATAACTAAAAATCATGACAAAAATAATTTGACTCTCAGGGACCAACTGTCCAATTGCTTTCAAAAAGAGCTATTCCTTTATATTTGCACCTATAAATTGAAGACAAAATCAGCAAAGGGCTTCAGTACGGTCATTTCCATTTCCCTTAAAACTACACAAGATAAATCTGGTTCATCGTTTTAGAAATTTATAAAACATGGTGGATTACAAAAAAAACAACTCTAAATCACAATAATTCTCTCACTGGGTCATCATCTTCGAATATGGATTTTCTTCTTTCTTTTTTTTTTTCTTCTTGTAAGCTTTATTGATAATGCCTGTAAAGGCCTTCAAATTTTTCAAAGAATTTTTACTGAAGCCTCTGGCTTTTTTTCCTTTGTACTACAAAAAAAAAATAAAAAAAATTGATTATTTCTGGAACTAACCAGCCAATTGATATCAAAATATATCCAATATTACACATTCTTTGATTCCTGGCTATTAAAAAATTCTAGTATCATTCTTTTTGGAGATTAATACAACTAGTAATTAATTTTTTAAAATAAAATAAAGACAATCTCCCTCAGGTTCATTGAGCAATCTCACAATAAACGTCATATACTAACGTCAAAAACATTGTAAAATTAATTTCATAATTTTTCATTCATCTATGAATCTCATAGATACCTCACAATTTTTCAAATTACCTGGTATCTTAAAAATGCTCTTTTTGCAAACTTTTCAAAAACCTACCCTCAATTCCCCCAACCGAGTACTATCTGTTCCAACATAGTAAATTGCCTGATGAATACACATCACAAACTATTAAAAGTTTGAGCAAGAAAATGCCATAAAACTGCAAACAGCATGAAAATGAAATGAGTGTACAGCTAGAACTACAAACAATAATATTGTACCAAGATTGATCAAGGGAATGTTTATAACTTGATATAATATTTCAAGACAGTGAAGTGACGGTTGTACTAATTCCACATAGTGGACACATACAAGTACATCTTGGTGGCATAAACTAAATTTGCCCTATGTTAATATCTCTGATTATATGCGTATAAATTTGTAATTATTTACATACACACCTGAAGGAGACATTCAATCTAACCAAAGTCTTTTCAGAAATAAAAAAGGGAAGGGACATTTTTTTTTTCCTTTACTTTTTTATCAATTATAATGTTATGTTTTTAAACATGAAATAAAATATGAGTATGAAACAGAATATACTGGCATCAATATCAAGACAGTGTACATAAGCAAATGTAGGAAGTAAGAAGCAAATTTTATTAATGATTTAGACATATTTTTTTTTCAGTTTTAGGGATCTTCTATTTTTCATTGTCAAACAGTGTCTTTAATCAGGGGACTTTACACTGAATTTAAAAGTCCAAATCATGATAACTCTTTGTAATGTCTTTTTTTCTAAAGAAAAATTGTGAACAAATAAAAACCCTGAATAAAAATGTATCCAAAATTTACTACTTTCAGATTTCATCCAATATTGATAAAACTATTTATTATCACTACATCTCCAGAACTGCTAAATGACAAGAAAATAACATCTGACAGCATCCCATATTGTGCTTAAAATGATCAATAAAAGCTTTTATAATAAGCTTGTCATTAATCTTTTAACACAAGTCTGCCACCTAACTCCTGTGGTTCAATGAAAAATGTCAAAATATGGAAACACTTTCCAATCTTAATATTATGTGGATTACAGCCATGCACTAAAGCAATATAAACAAGGGAAATTATCATAAACATAACAGGAATTGCAGCATATTCAGGGTTGAAGTAGATAAATATATGGAGACGAAACACTGTCCTGGACAAAACAAATAAATGCCCTTATATTTATGCTTTGGAAGTACTTTTTTTCTATCCCTAAGCCACATATTACAAAGCTTAGCAATAGATCTTACTATCAGTCAAGCAATCGCAAAATAGCAATGAATTGCTCACTTAATTGTTTTGTGTTATGAAGCCCAGAATACAGTCACTTCACTAGTAATGATGGGTTGGAGTTACAAGCTACACAATATTGTCCAAGTGAACCAAGTTATTAACCTGAAAATTTGATGACACAGCCAAAGAGGAATTGGGTGAATTTATGGAGTCTACACTAGAGGTTTGAATCTTCTTCTCATAACCGCAATACAAAATATATCTGATAAATCAAGATGTTTGTCTGGAGAAAAAAACACTTGAGTACTTATTGCTGTTGGAAAACTCCATTTGTAATACAACTTCAAATATAACTTCTTACTGTTTTCCTATTTTCCTCATAAAAATAAACATAACCATTTCTAAAGCTGGTATGAGGAATAATTCTGCTCCAATACAGGGCAAGGGATTCAACTACATTTTGGCAAAAGTAAATTTTCCAAGCTGTCCAAGGATTCATCAGAATGAGCAGAGTGCATGGCATTTTACTCATTCCATCATAATGGTTGCGCTTGATCTAATCGGATAGGATCTGAGCTATAAAGCTATTTGAGGAGGGACGAACACTTCATGGGGATTCATCTTCTTGACACTTGAAATCCTACTCTGCCAACTAAACTGCACTGTCTGTGATACCTACACAAACGCTACAACAAAGTTAACTATACAATCTAATCTCAAGCTAATAGGAGAGAGGGCAACTGCCTAGAATATAATCCAGTGCACATTATACGATGTGTCTGCAATCCGATTTTGAGAGAAATTGAAATATTGTTACATGGGATAATGTAGACATGTAAAACATTCCTATTTGAAGGTTCATGACAGTCATATAAATAGTAAAATCGCAATTGCAATGTATCAAACGCCTTCCAGTCAGAGAAAAAAACGAATGGGCTGCAAATCTTAGTGACGTCAAACCAGTCGCAAGATTGTCCCAGATAACAATCTAATCTGGCCTTTTCTCTTAAAGTGATTGATTAACTTTGTGAAAAATTGTAAAATCAGCTCAAATGCCAGTGAATTGTGTGCAGTCCTCTAATTACATATATAATTAAGGATATGTGAAAGTATGAGAGAAAATGGAACCCGTTTACTATCCTAAAAAAGAGAAAATTGCGATCAATCGCTAGCGCAAGTCGCTCGGCTTCCTTGCTGCGCTGCAGTCACAAAAACCAAGCACCAGCGCTTGGCGATTTCAGAGCGGGTTTCCAGCCCGTACGGTATTCTGTGATAGAGCGATGTATGCCAACCGTAAGAGTTCTTTAGGGTTCGGTGGTACTCTATCCCGACATCAATGTTCAATCATAAATATCTTGATATATAAACGACCGATCAGGTTATAAAACTCAGGCAATTCCTGTCTGAGCTAAAGGTTTGCAATTATGATTACAGCATTAGCTGGAACAGTGATTTTTTTTTTTCCAATCCTGGGCAAAGTTAATCAATGCCTTTAATGGAACACGTAAAATCCCCCCACTTTTCATTATTACTATTCATATGGCCATTGGGAACCTCAATCAGGAAGACTTTACATTTACATCATCATACCTAATGGTATTTCCTTTTCTTCCAAAATCGGATCGCAGTTGGATCGTTTTGTGAAGCAGGCTTAGGAGAGCCATCATGTGCCTCAAAGGTGACGAGAGACAACAAAAGCTCCCTGAGCCACGATGATTCCTTGCTCGTCGGTGTAGCCAAGCAGATAATTGATGGAAGCGCAAGACTCTCCCATCAACACACTTGCTATGATCTTGCAAAGACCAAATCTTCATTTAGTGTAATCTGGATCTCAATGTGATTCAATAGGATCTGAATTCTCTGATGAACTGACGACAGCATATCCAGCGATGCTTAAGTCTGTATCACAACAAGTATCACGACAAGAGTTCATACCAGCAAGAAATAAAACTTGTCTTCTTTGAAAGTCCATAGTTGAAGACATAAAGTAGCATATCAGCTCAAACACCAAATCAACTTGACTACTCCACTTATCATTGCCTGTTTGCTAACAAGCCATAGAGATTGATTCATGTAAAGTTCTGTGACTAGCTTGGAACACCGCATGCTCTGAACAGCTCATGTCAAGGGCATATGAAAACATGAACATCAACACCAATGGCTGCACTGTTATCCACACTGTTGGGTCCATGGAGGTTGTCAATTGGTGTGACAGTGCACTAGTAGCAAATGAAGCAATAGAAGTCCAAAGGATGAGAACCAGTCCTTCATTCCTCCGAACCCCCGACAGCACCCTGGGCCTCTAGACTGCTCTGCTGCTCCGAGGAAGATTGCTGCCTGCTGCGGCTGGGCTTGGCCTTCTTGGCATCTCCAGACCCACCAGATTTCTTATTCTCACTGATAGGGGGCTGCCAAAGACAAAATAAGACCCGTTCACATATGTACTCAAATATTCACATCTATTTAAATATGCACATAAAAAAACATTGATCTTTGCAATTCTTTGCTTCATGGGGCTTCCCACATTTGTGTAACTACAGAACTTTTGTTCAAACTTTCAGTGATCCCCCTGGCTTGGATACTAAAATAATCACAAATATCAGTCCCAACAAAATGTACATTATGGGGGACCAAGGCTTGAAATTAGCAACTGCCTTCCTGAATCCTGTCAGTAAACCTATAAATCATTTTAAAATGGCAGAGGTGGCAACTAAAAGCCTGACAAAATGAACAAATTTAACAACCTAATGAGAATTTCGGGCAATAACACCACAAATGACCACCAAAAGTGTAATTTGGCAACAATTATTTAGGTTGCCCTGCTAGTGATTACAACATTATACCAAGCAAGAGCCCTTCATAAAATAGCAAGACATAGCAAACACACCTCTACTCTGAAGTCCTCTAGCGTTCTGTACTTCTTGAGGGCTTCAGACAGCTCGGGCAAGGTGGTCAGCTCTCTCAACCGGGAATACTTGAGATAGGCCCAGAACTTCTCCAATCCGTACAGTTGACCTGCAGAGAGAAGGAGGCATGAAACAAAATAGTTAGGACCGTGTTGATCATAATCATGCCAATCTTTATTTTTCATTTTTCATTCTCTTCTCTCCACTTTACCTTGACCCTTTACCATCCCAACCAACTTTTAATCCTTTTGCCTTTTATCTTTTACTCATATCCCTCATTCATGACACATTTCACTCATAACCCATCCAATTTTTGTGTAAGTGCTAGACCTACCCAGCTCATAAGCCCAAATTCACAGAGGAGGTTTAAACCATGGGTAAGGTTTAAACCTCCGTAAGCATACTAAAATAAGCGTAAATAAGCGTATATTGCCCATGTGCGAGCTCAAAGAAAATATATGATTGGATCGGATTCTGTGCGCATGTATGCTTAAAAAGCCCAGGAAGGGGTTTAAACCATGGTTTAAACCAAACCTCCTTTGTGAATTCGGGCCATAGCCTCTGAAGGTCTCCGGCTGGAAGTCCTGCTAGATGATTGATCTAAACTTGATATCCAAATGAATTAATTGGGCCTCCTCCCCCCGCCCCCAAACGAAAAAAAGAAAAGAAAAGACACCCATTACACTCATAACCCATCCCACATATTAAACATCCAATATGGTGAGAGGGCAAGACATACCGGACTCATAATCTCTCAACGTCTCCAGCTGGAAGTCTTGGTAGATGTCTGGTCTAAACTTGACCTCCAGGCCATAGCTGAAGTATCTGAAGAGACACTCCAGTCCGTAGCGGTAGCCTTGCTTGGCATCCTCCACCGCCAGGTTCTTGAACTCATCGTACATCTTCTTGTTGAAGTTGGTGCGCAGGAAGAAGGACCAGAATCGGAAGAGGGTGTTCATCTCCTGCGACTTGCCAATGCCCAGCTTCTTGCGGTCTGTAGGGGAACACCATAGGAAATCATCTAATACACACCTTTAACAAGTGTCTTCAAATTAATGAATGCTGTTACCTCAAGGCCCTAGTGACCGAAAACCTTTTGCATTCACCCGTTATAAGTTACTGATTTCTATAGTCATAATGCAGGTCGCATACATACATATTGCTAGGTTAGACAATCCACTGGCAAACTTTAGTGTCATCACTAATTGCAATTTTACTAAGCATGCATAAAATTTGAATATATTTGTGAACTGGTAATAAAATATTGAAGGAGATAATAGGTATGAATAGATCATTTCTGTCCCATGTCTTCAACTAGTTTGTAACTAGCTTTTAAAGGGCAATCCAACCTTGGTAATAAGATGATATGTGTGAAAGCAGAAAAATAAGAAAAACAGGATGGTGAAAGTTTGAAAGAAATCGGACAAGGACTAAGAAAGTTATGGATGTTTGAAAAATGAGATCACTACATGTATGCGAATCTCAAATTGGCAATTTGGTGAGTCGATTGTGACATTTTTGTGGACAACTCTCCCATTTGTCGTACATAAAAATATCATTAATTTGCGGTTTTCTTCGAGGCGCTTTTACCCTTGGGGCTGTACTCAAAATATATTGGAGATAGCAATTTGTTATAGGTCCTCATGAATGAAAAGATCCTACTGAGTTATGCATTTTGAAAAAAAGTGGTATTTTAGTCATTTTGTGTGTTAGGGCGAATGGGGGAGTTGTCCACAGCTACATCACAGTGACATTACCTATTCGGCCAATTTGAAATTCCCATATGATAGTGATTACAACTTTCAAAAATTCATAGCTTACTTATTGCTTGTCCGATTTCGTTCAAACTTTCACCAATCTGCTTCTCTGATTTTTCCTCTTTCTTTCAGAGCAACTTGCTATTAAGGTTGGATTTCCTTTAAGATCTTACCTTTGAGACACTTTTGGTGGTACTTGTGGTAGGCGTGCTGAGTGAAGTTGTTGTCCTTAAGAAGCTCATGAGATGGATGCTCAAACTTGGGGAAGCTCTGGGGGGTGCCGTAGCTGGTGCTGATGGGTGCACCCTCCAACGGCGAACTGAAAAGAATTTCAACGTCAATTTCAAAGTCAATTTCGCTCTCAGTTTTCAGTTTCAATTTCAATATCAATATCAATATCAATTTCGATACCAATTTCGATACCAATTTCCATTCACTTTTAATTTTACGTTCAAGTAATTTCAATATAAGTTCAATCATAAACAAGGGAAATGCCCAGGGCAGTCTCGCCTGCATCACGCAATTTTCGGGGCAAAATATTCGCTTGGTGAAAAATCAAAGGTTGGAACACTTAAGGGGTGCTGCCCCTGAGCCCCCCCCCCCCCCCCCCCCCCCTTGTGGGCCAGGTACCCCATCTGTATAACTTAAATCCCTTCAAGTAAGATTTATTGGATGGTGAAGTGCATTTGAAATCAAGCTGTGTGTTTAAAGCAGCAGAATATGTGTACATGAAATAATTGCCATTGGGACACTTTTGGGGTGCCAGTGGTGCCCCTCCATCAGACCCCTTGAAGATAATGGTCTACAATACTTGAACAACTTTAAGTCTCCTTCCCCTAACAATGATTCCTACCTAGTTTGCTTACAATCTACATGTACATGTGGCAATACCTTTTTACAGAAGAAAGAAAAATGTCAATTTGGTGTCACAGGCTCTTTGGGAGGGTGGGGGGGGGGGGGGGCTTTTGACCCCCCACCACTCCATCCCTCCTTAAGGGATAGGTACCCTATTTGCATTCATTTAGATCCTCTTTGCCTAAGGATGATTCTTACCTAGTTTGGTTAGAACTCAGCCATGCATTTAACAAATATCTCATTTTCACAACAGGGGCACTTTAAGGGCTGCTGCCCCTGAGCCCCCTTGGAGGCAAGGTACCCTGTTTCAGAAAGTGAGGTCTCCTTCCTTTAAGGATGATACCTACCAACTTTGCTAACAATCTTGCATCAGGGCTTAAAGAAGAAGCAAATATGAATCTAATTACTGTCATTATTGGTGCTCTTGGGGGTGGTGCACCCAAGACTCCCCCCCCCCCCCCCCGGTAGGTACCCCCATCTATATTAACTTTGATCCTCCTTGCCTAAGGATGATCCCTGCCAATTTTGGTTGAAATCCACTACCAGCAAAGAAGTCAAATGCATGTGTACAATACATGCACATACTACATGTACATGTACATACATGTACTGTATGTAGAGACAAAACTGAAATTCACCCAAAACTTAACCAAGTTAAACTGTCAGTAGGTGACCTTTAATGTGATGAAAATGTGAGATTTGGGTATTCATTTGAAAGAGGGTGACATGAAGACAATCCCTACCAAGAATGATGCCAAGTTTCAAAGAATTTGAACAAATACTTTTGAAACAAAGTAAAAATTCAAAAACTTAACCTCAGGTTAAGTTTTTGGAACACAATTTTACTCAATTGACCTTAATTGACCTTTGACCTTGACTTTTGACCTGAAATTTGTTCCACATTATCTGTGATACTCTACAACACTTATGTTCAAGTTTCATGGAAATCGGACATATACTTTTGAAATGAGAGCATTTCCAAAATTGTTGACGCCGTCGCCGTCGCCGCCGCCGCCGCCGCCGCCGCCGCCGTCGGAAAAGCGGCGCCTATGTCTCGCTTTTTCCTTACGCAGGCGAGACAAAAACAGAAGAAACATACATATGAATACAAAGATTATACACAAAAATCAAGAAAAAAAAAAAGAATGAAAAAGGAGACAAACTATTTCAAGAAATAAAATCTTGGATACTGCACCAAATAAGTATATTTAAAATGTGATAACAAATACAAGGAATACTCAAAATGTATGTACAAGGTTCCACATAACATCATACAAGAAGAAAAAAAAGACAGGAATACTAAGACAACGTACAGGTGAGAGGGGGGAACAAGGAGTGAGAAATAAAAACAGAAGGTTTGTAGAGTGAAGAGGTGGGAAAGGCAAATGAAGGAGATGTAAGTGGCAGAGAAAGAAAGGGAAAGAGAGGTGTAAATGGGGGATACAATGTAAGTAGGTCTCACCTTGTGGATGCATGTCTAGACCTAGATATGTGCTCTCTTGAATCCAGCACCCAACCAACGTGGCTCTCTATGGGTGGGTCTTCACTGTGCTTGGTCTTACGTTTCCTTGGAGTCTGAATGTGAGCAAAGAAGCAGGTCATCCACAAATCGGCAAAAAGTGAATAGGTAATGTCACTGTGAACTCATGTCGGAAAACTCTCCCATTCACTCCTTCACACAGAATTATTAAAATATACTTTTTCTAAATTTTTTAGCAGAGCAGGATTTCTTATTTTTTGGAAGACTCGTATGAACATGCATAATACATGTATATGTTGAGTATAGCCCTGGAGTTATTAAGGAGAAATGGAAATATATGACATTTTTATACAATAAATGAAAGCATTGTCCCCGAATACGTCACAATCGACTGACAAAATTGCCAATTTGAGATTAACATAGATTTAGGGACCTCACCTTTCAAACTTTCATAACTTGCTTATTATTGTCTGATTTCTTTTGCAATTTCATCACCATATTTCTCCTATTTTTCCGCTTTCACACAACTCAACTTGCAAAAAAATTGGACGGTTGGTCAGTATCTTTAGTCCTCTTACCTTGTTGTCGATGGGCTTAGTTTCCTTCATGACGGGATAGAATCTAGGCGACATCTGAGCCTTACCCCTGGGGGTGCGTGGTGTCCTCATGGCCTCACGCAGGTGGGGACCTTCTGGTACTGCTGTGGGGAGTGACCTGGCAACCATCGATGAATCCGCTGCCTTCATCGAACGCACTGGTGTAACAACAGAAAAAAACAAAATTACACATAATGCTTTTACATCAATTTGACTGCTTGCTTTACTTGAAAAAACTACGTTCAAGGTAATTGACATTGGAGCAGTGTCGTTGAGAGTGTCCCCTCCAACTGAATGCAGTAAATAGAGAAGATTATGAACCGAGAGAGGGGGAGAGAAAACATGAAAGGGAACATGAAAAGATGAGAGCCCCCTCCCCCTCCCCTAATCAATGGCCTTGTTAATTCCTATTTCATCCACCTAGGTATAAGACCAGACCGCCCCCCCCCCCCCCCCCATGATGCCAGTGCCCCCTAAATGGCTGAACCCACATTACACCACTGCTGCTACGACACATTCCACGCTGATCTCATTGTCAACGGATGGAATACCTACCAGCACTCTTCTGGATAGCGATGCCACCTTCCTCTCCTCCCTCCTGAGCAGGGGTGCCCTCCTCTGGGCTACTCCCAGCAGGCGGGGCAGGGGGTACCACCTGCCTGGTATGGGGTTTCTCTGGCGTCAGGCAAGAGAATTCCTCATTGGTGATGGTCTGGATCTTGCTGAAGGCCGCATGGCCGATACTGGATGGTGCTGCCAATGATGCCAACGTTGCTAAGTCGGCCTGTAAAAACAAATTAGAGGTGATTTAGAATTCTGATAAGGGTGAAAAATAATATGCAAGCTGTCACTAGAGATCTTTTTCATTCATATCAGTGTAGGAGAAAAACAAGAGAGAAAATGTCTCCTGAGCATTTGCTCAAATAACTTAAAACTTTACCAAATTGTCAAGCAACATGTGTGTAGTCCCATATTTCCATTACTGAGTGCAGAGGTGTCGTGGCAAATGACCGGCCACAAGACTTTCCACAATTTGAGCTACTTCTCTTTTTCTCCATCTGAAAGGCCTACAATACCCTACAATTATCATCTCATTATTCTCACAGCCTTTAGGAACCTCAATCAGGAATATTTACATGTCTAAATTTACATGTCTAAATTTATATGTCTAATTTGATAATTAATATATATTTCAAAATCAGATCGCAGTCTGATCACAGAGTGCACGATAGATCGAACGGGTAACTTCTCCTACCTTGGATAGGTCATCATCCCACAGATCCATCTCATAATAGTAGAGGCCATCGTTGATGATCTTAGCCAGGTTAGCAGTCATCTTGGAGCGGGAGACGTGGTAACCGGTCCTGTCTCCTCCAGGGTGCTTCTTGAGACAGGGCGGGGTCTGCGTGACGATGATGATCTTGTTGAGATCGTTGTCGGAGATTTCATACTCGTCCTCGTCATCATCAGACCTACAATGCCATGCAATCAGACAACAAATATCTTGCCTGATTTTCAACGTACATTGTTGATACATAATCCCAATGCTCAGACATTACTGCACTTTCTGTTATTTTCCATCATGCGCTTTATATCATATATCATGAAAAGTTTTATCATCATTAACGTTATTCTTGATACTGTTGCAACATCAAACGTTTATACAGAGCTCCATAAAAACAAGAGCTAGGGACATTTTGGCCCCTAATTCTAAATAAAACCTCAAATATTCAAAAACTTTAACAGGTGGCTCAAGCACAAAAACCTGAAAAATTGTCAATCCAGACCACATGTGGAAAGAGTTAGTATGAAACCATGACTAATATCAACGTTTTACTGAAATTAATTAGACGCTCACCATTCTGAGAAAGTGTTCTTCCGGCCAGTGATCTCTGTGAGCTCCTCATCAAACTGGAAGTCGAGTTCCTCCTGGGCTCCTTCGAAACGGTCATGCGATTCCGTCTGGGGCGATGCTACCCTCTATAAAAAGACATGCAACGCGAGTTTTAAAATCATAATTATAAGTATGTAACTCCTCAAATCACAGAAAATTTATATGTGGAAGAAATGGGAGATGGGAAAGGAACAGAAGAGGAAAGCGGAGTATCTCTGAAGAGCTCAAGCACTCCTGGTATGTTCAAAACGACCATGGCCATCTTGCAAAAATAGTTGCGTTTAAATGCCAGTAAATAAATTAAATACAAGTCCTAAATGTGTGATTCTGATTGGTTGAAAATCAAGTAATTCTTTGAGTTGTGTAAAACACAATTATTTATGCAAGAGGCCCCAGGAAATGTAGATAGAGAAGATATGGAAAGAGAGGGAGAGAGGATATGGAAAGAGAGATAGAGAGGATATGGAAAGAGAGGAAGAGAGGAAGAGATAATCCTACCTTATCCTTTGGGGTGGGAGCTTTATGCCTTCTCTTGACCTCTGTCCAGTTCCCGGGCTCTTTCTCCGGTAAGCTAGTGGACAGTCCTGGAGTCATGGGAACCCTCATGCTGGACATTCCTTGACCGGCTGTCTCACCCTCAGTGGTCATCTCACTGGACCGATTGGTCTCCACAGGTGTAGGAGATACGGGTGCAGATTCTGATAATAATAATAATAATATTAATACAAAAAATGATATGATGATGATGACGATATAATGATAATGGGAACCCTCATGCTGGATATTCCTTGACCGACTGTCTCACCCTCAGCGGTCATATATTCTTGTTAGGAATACAAATAACAAGTGCACAAATCATTTTTACTGTTCCAACAGAACTCCAGCTCCCCTTGATAGAAAGAATGCATCTTTCTACCAACCGCAAATTTTCTGGTAGAGAGTATCACAGTGCGTACCTTATTTCATTATTCTGTGGGGTTTACAATGTTGATAAAAACAAATGAAAAGCATCACGCCAAATGACAATAAGTAAAACGTTTCTCTTTTCTTTAGGAAGACCAAAGCAATTTTGCAGGTTGAAGGTAACCCACTGTCAACGGGAACCGGGTTGTCCCAGTATTACGTCTATGGGAATTACAGAATTCAGCAGTCAATGGGTTAATACACTGACATGTCTTTTCCCAATTTTCTGTACCCATGTTGCGCAGAATCTGCCCTTGATGTTTTCTTTCCTGAAATCCCCAATGATCAGTAACAGCACTGGCGAGGACCCCTGTGATACCTACCCGTGTCTTTGTTGTAGGTGGTGTACGGATAGGGTTTGCCTGGGATGAACTCTGGGCTGTCGTAGGAGAGCTCGTACTTGGTGGGTGTCCCGGGGTCGTTGATCACCCACTGCAAAGGGGACAGCTTGCACCGTACCTTGGACTTGTCCGATGATAGCTCCACCTCGGTGCTGTCACTCAGGGCCTGCCAGAGGGAAAGACGGTGAAGCGTAATGAATATTATTCAAATCTTTCTGCTACAAAGAATTGCTTTCGAGTTAATCCACATTTGCCACTCTCCACCCAGGTGTTAAAGGGTGTACCTTGAAATGCACCGTGTGCTGATTACGGTTGCCGGAGCTAAAGCTGTGGTAATAATATCCAAACCCTTTGGAAGCGCATAGGGATGTTATATCATAACATGACATGCGATATACAAGATCAGTTTTTTATTATTATTATTAACTGCTTCTAGAATTTGGAAAAAACGTCCCATGTTCAATTTGAACCATAGTAAATCTATCCATGTTTTTAAGACAACTAAAGACCCACCTTTTTCAAACCCTCACTCTCTTGACTAAAAGTTAAGTGAATGAACCACGTTATCACGGCACCTCCTCATAATGAATTCTACTATAAACATGAGCAATGTACATTACATACCGTGGTGATGACGCCAACATCACTAGTCAAAGCCTTGACCCGATGGAAACTGGCTATAAGACTTATCGGTAGGTAGCCCTCAGCATCCATCTGAAGAAAGAGGAAAAGATTTAGATAGAGAAATGCTTAAAGATTAATTTGAGTTCTGGTCATGTGATAACATTGTGAAGCAAACTGTCCGTAAGCAACTGCGAAAGCTTAAAGGGAAGGTTGAGTTCTGGGAAAGGTAAAAAATAATTTGTGAGCTTTCGCATTCTTTTCATGTTAGTTTGGAAGATTATCATAGTAGAAATGTCCCCTGAAAAGGATTGCTCTTCAAATGCCCTCACATTCAAAATATGACAAGAAACAGCTGAAATGTTCTGGCCAAACATTAGTGTGTAGTCCCATATACACATTTCTGTGTGCAGTGCATGTGACTTTCAGCAGGATTGGGCCAATTTCTTATCATTTTGGTGATTCCAAAACTTTATAACATAATATAATCAACCTTTCCCAATTGCTTTGAGACAGTGTCTTTCACAATTCAATCTCATGACCAGAACTCAACTTTATCTTTAAAGTAAAGTTGAGTTCGGGTCATGCGATAACATTGTGAAGCAAACTGTCTGTAGGCAATTGCCAGAGCTAAATTATTTAGTACACAATAATTATTGTATACTGTGAGGTTTTGGAATCCTCAAAGTGATAAGAAATCGACTAATCTTGGTGAAAGTAACATGCACTACACACAGAAGCGTGTATATGGGACAACACATATATGGGGTATGAAATTTTGCAATTTCAGCAATTTCTTGTTACATTTTAAATATATGGGGCATTTCAAGATCGATTCTCTACAGGGCACATTTCTTCTACAATGTTCTTCCAAACTGACATTAAAGGAATGAGAAGCTCACAAATGTTCTTACCTTCTTCTACTTAAGGACACAGCAAAGAGTAATTATAAATCCAAACATATAGTAAAACATCAATACTTTGGGGCAGAATATATTTCTTTTTTCAAAATAGCAAGAAGAATTACCTTTTTCCTCAGGAATATATCCTTTACAAGATTTTCCACACTGAAGTAGTATTCACTGTAAAAAAAAATTGTAAAAGAAAGTAAAATATGTTAAAGACTAACAGAAAAAATAGGACACGGTTTTGACAATTTGAACTAAAATTTCCAACTTTACATTATACTTGAGATCAATGTAAAACTATGGTATATAAAAGAAATTGAAACTATACTTCATTCTTTTTCATGACACTATTATTTTTCATAATTCATCATGTGCTACAATTGTAACAATTGTTGTATACACATAATGTACAATTCAGCCTTTGGGCAATGATGCAGATTTTCTAATAAAACAGGCCATTGTCATAAGCATGTATATGTTATGGTATCCTTGCTGTCTTGCATAATTCATGTATGTAATTTTTATTTTTCTCAAAGCTCCAAATGTTAATTTGTAGTTTAGTAAGGAAGTACTTCCAAAGACTTAGCTCCTTTTGACACATTATAAATTCAAAAGGTATTAAGCAGGACATCATGCTTAGAAGGAGAAGAGAAAAGCAAAGGATTATGTAGAAGGTGTTATCCCCAAAACAGACAAGTCCTTAATTAAGAGAGATGAGCAAAGTTGCAAAAGACTGATAAAGCCTGGAGGAAGTTTGTCCATGGGGTGAACAGGGGTCAAAGGTGACTCGACCGCCTTACAGTGATGGTACTGATATGTAGAACTTACATCTGCTTTTTGACGTAGTCCTTGAGAGTGCCTTCATCCAGAGAGAAAGAGAGAGACGAGGATGAGGAGGTGAGGCTAGGGGTGTACACCGGTGTGGAGCCATCGTAGAATACAGGATTGGTGTACTGAGGTGTCACAAACTGAGGGGTTTCAAAGTCTCCGTCGCCTCCTGCACCGGCACCAGCGGTGCCGCTGACCCCACCGACACTGGTGGTGGTAGCAGTGGCTCCTGCACCTTCAGTGTTGCCCAGGTCATAGTACTGTGGCACAAATTCTTGGAATAATTCAGAATCTGGAGATGCTAGGAAAGAAGACAAGGAAATGGAAGATATTGCAATTGAGGGTACATTCTGTGGCATTTTGCAAGGATAGACTTTAAAACAAAATATTTACAAATGCAGATATATTTGTGATGATAAATATACTTTTTAAGTAACACATGTTTCTCTTCTCTTGGACATAAAGCATACACAATCAGACAAAGCTTTACTTCATGTTATAGTGACAAGTTTTTGTATTTTCATTCAGTAACTTATAGTGATTTGTACAGGATAATGAGGTTGACATTAAGCATGTTTCTTAAATCTATGGACTGACTTAACGCACTTAGTCAGGGTCTACACCTGGGCTAAAGTTGGTGGCATTCGAGAATACAAGCATAGTAGCATGCATAAACTCACTTTGTTCATTGTTATTGGTTCCTGGTACATCCATGCTGTTGCTCTGCCAGTAGCTATTAGAGTAGCCACCTCGCCCCCCTCCTCTTCCTCCTCTTCCGCCCCTTCCTCTACCCCTGCCTCTGCCCCGGTAACTGCGCTGGTTCGCCCAGCTTCGACTGTCGGCACTGGACGCACTTGGGCTGCGACTCCTCTCGTCCTTGGGAGGTGCAAAGCCAGCAGCTATCAGGCAAAAGGAGAGAGAAGAATTGAGAAAGTGGAATGAAAGACTGAAAGTTGAAGTAGGGGGACAGAATTTCTGATAATTTTCACTTATGTAATCAGTAAATTCTTGTACAGGTAGGTATAGGCATAAGTATAGGTTCATTTATTGTCCATTCATATATGAAAATTTGTTGTATTTTCATGGTAAAGGTTACAAACATAAGCATAAATACATAAAATTTTCATTTTAAGATTGTTATGTCTATTCACAGCTCTGCACCTAAATTTTCAGTTGTTATTAAACATTTTAGTCACACATATTCATGTCCCTTCACAACAGATGTAAAATCCATTTGATACATTCTCAACGTAATATATGAATGATGCAAAGGTCACAGAAATTCAGCTTTGCTTGAAAATTTTCAAGTACTTTCCCCATGTACGCTCCATGATATAATCTGCCAGGTTCATTCATCTACAACTTTTTCAAGATTGTCATCTTTGCCACGTCGTTTTTTGAGGCAGTTTACTGCATCAACTTTTTACATACCCTTTGTCAACGTTTCCCTGCTGGTCCTCCCATCTCCACGTGGGCGCTCCGGCCTCTTAGCCTGCTCGGAACCACCGCTACGTGGCACATCACGCCAGTTCATCTCTCGGTCGCTATCCCGCATCGGCCTCTCCCTGTCCCTCCTGCCACCTCCTGAGGTATTGCGGCCCCTGGTGTGGTCCCGGCCTCCCTTGGCTCGATGCTCTGGTGGGTCCAGCGGTAGGGGGATCCACTTCTGTTTCTTGTCTCCTAAGCACAAAAGAACAATGCACAGTGTGAGCAGCTATCGTTTTTCAGTGAAAAGTACATCTTGTAGTTGAATTGTAAAACATCATACAAGTTTGAGGCACTCTACTACAGAGATAAAACTTTCACTGATCTGTTTCTCCCATTTTTCTGCTTTCCTTAAAACCAACATTAGAATTAAGGTTTCTACTGCAATTTGCCTGTAACACGGATCCTCATTGGCTCATACGAGTTGGAATCATCTGTAGTGGAATCATTCAATGGTGATAATAGCGATGGCAACCTTCATGGCAGTAAGTGCTTTCTTTCCATTCCAACATGAAACCAAATTTTGATGGGTCATACTGATACATGATACTTTGTACAATATAAATGAAAGAGAAAGTATTGTCCTACATCACCCTAACATATGTAGTCACCATCAACAACAATCACTTCAATCTATACCTTTACCACGATTTTTCTTGTTTCCTTTCTGTCCATCGCCTCTCCCATCAATCTCCTGCTTAAAATCCTTCTCCGAGGCTGCGGCTGCTGACTGTGGTGCCTTGGCTCTGGGAGAAGTGACCGTCTCCTTGGCCTCCTCTACAGCTGCAGCAGGAGCGGCAGGAGGAGCTGGAGCCGGTGGAGCCTGTTCTGCTGGGGCAGGCTTGGGCGACCTGGGTGAGGTAGCAACGGCAGCAGGAGCTGTAGCAGAGGTGTTGGGTGTTGGAGCAGCCTCAACCGGCTCAGCAACTAAGGGGGGCGTAGTGGATGTTGTGGCAGGAGGGGTCTTGACTCCAGCCGGAAGGGTTTCTTTCTTACGTCTGGGAGATTGGGGGTCCTAGTAATAACACAAAAGAGAGCATAAAATGACACATCATACTTTGCAAGCATGTTGCCTGTTGAGAGCCAGAATGTCCATAACTCTGTTTTAAAAGATACAAGTTAATGCCCTTTTGGCTCCAAGGAGACAATAGCATATTAACAAAATACTTCATACATACAACCTCTCTGTTAAGCCATTTATATGAAAATCAATTTGATAATCTTTAAATTTCCTCTAAATACAAGTATCGTAATAATGCAGAAACATAAATCAAAATGAGCTGGTGAGCCAATTTTGATAGAAGAACTATTTCACTTACTATTTTGTTTGGAAATGATTAATCCATTATTACAATATCATAAATTATATCTATTATGAAAAGAATCTGTGCAATTGATTGATCCAATGCACGTCCTGTCACAAAATGCAATTCCCGCTAGCCTCATGCAAATGTGCAAATTGCCATGGAGGGTAACATCTGACGTCACGGTCCGTGTACAGTAGCACTATATACGGCATATGACATCACACACAAAACGTGTGTACTGCATTGTGAAGACATTTATTTGCGTGTATCTATTGTTTTGTGCAACGGCGCATGATGATATCATCATTATGAAATTTATATCCGCGCAAATTCATTCCTTCTTCAAACTGTTTGTGCACGTACGTGTGCGGTCTACCACAGGCTTACGGTGCAGACGATCATAAGTCGATTTAGGCTTTTGTTCAAGATGACAGATATAAACCAAATATATACTGTGTACATTTGAATCTCTGGTTAAACTATAATACCCTCGGTGACATGAAGACTACCATTTTCCATCAAGGATGCACCCCTCATGAAAATAGTCTTAGTTCACATCACTTCGGGACTATATTTCCAACCAGACCCGCTCATGACAGTATATATTTGTTATTATATCCCTCATCATAAGATTGTTGCATTAGGAGTGTACACAACAAGAAAATGAATAGTTTTACCAGAAAAGCTGTTTCTTGCCGTCTAATTCGTTTTTCCTGTTGACGTCATCGAATAGTTCATTTTTTCCCCATCACCAGAGGGAAAAAATGAACTATTCGATGACGTCAGCGGGAAAAAATGAACTATTCATTTTTCCGCCCCCCCCCCCCATACGCAACTGCTCAGCTTGAGCCCGTACTACATTGTGACGACATTCATTTGCGCGTATCTATTGTTCTAGGCATGCGTTTGATATCCACGCAAATTCACCCCTTCTTCAAACTGTTTGTGTATACGTGTGCGGTCTATCATGTACAGTGCATATGATCAAGTAGATGAGTAGAATTAAGCTTCTGTTCAAGATGACGGATATAAAACAAATATACAATGACTCATTCTCGGAACAAGCTAAAACTATTTGCACTCAAGAACACCAAATAGTACTATTCTCCCTCGGGCCGATGGCCCTCGGGAGAAGAATAGTACAATTTGGTGTTCCTTCGATGCGAATAGTTTTAGCCAGATCCTCGAGTGCTATTGTATATTTGTATACTATTCAATTAAATGAAATGTCCAGGACTGAATAGATATTTTCATTGTGTGCCAGTAGTTGGCTTTCCAACGAGAAAATACAAAAAATATATATTTGTATTATATTAAGATATTCAAAAAGAATTATATCATCTTTCTATCTAATTATCTACCTTCTATTTCCAATCTTCGAGCCAGTTTTGAAGTATGGATAATTGAAACAAGAAAACTAGCATTACTTGGCAGTTACAGTTACATACGAATGGTATATGAACATGGAATTAATTTCCACCTGAAATATAATACCTCTAAAAACTCTCGTATAAAATATCAGACAGACATTTCAAAGGATCTATTACACATTTTGAAGCCAAAAGGAAAGTAGGAAAAGTGCCCAAGTGTGCACACATAATATTTGAAAGCCTTGAAGAAGAAAAAAACTTTCGAAAATTTCAAAGCACATATTGTGTTTTTAATATATAAAAAAACTAATAATCTTTCTTTTTTACGTCTAAAGTGGCAAAAACATACTGACAAAATAGCTGGAATTCGCTACAGATTTCTAGTTTTACCCATTTAAATTTATCTTTGTCTTCATTCTCTGATATCAAGCTACCCAATTATAATTTCCTCTCTGTTCTTTATTCACTGCCATCAAGCTGCCCATTGCACTCTTCACTGATTTTGTGACATAATACAGAATAGCGTTAGTATCAGATGAAAAGATTGAGAATAGGATAGTTGTACAAAAATAATCTTCATTTCCTCAAACCTTGTAAATCATTCTCTAACAAAATGGCAAGGTATTATCAATACCACAAATTTTCCTTCTGCTGGTACCTATATCCTTAAATCAATCAATCACAGCTCCCTCAACATAAGAAAGTGCCTTGGTGCTGTTAAAAATAATTTGCATTTGGTTTAGAATTTCATTTGATGAATGAATCGCTTCCTTTTAAGACATTCTATCAAAGGAAGATGATCTGAAAGATATTTCCAAGGACATTACAGCTAGCTTACACTAGCTTGAATTTAAGGTAATTAAACTGCTAATGTAACTTTTATATTTATAGACTTAGCTCATGCAAAATTAAATGTTATAGTTCAAACAGCCTTTTTTTTTAATTGTATGACAAAGATTTTAACTTCTTTGGGGCAATTTTTGCATGTTTTATTTTATTATCAAGAAGTTTCCTAGTGTTTTCCTTCCAGTGAACTACATCAATTTAAAGGGCAATCCAACCTTGATAATAAGATGATTTGTGTGAAAGCAGAAAAATAAGAAAAATAGGATGGCGAAAGTTTGAAAGAAATCGGACAAGGTCTAAGAAAGTTATGGATGTTTGAAAAATGAGATCACTACATCTACATGTATGCGAATCTCAAATTGGCAATTTGGTGAGTCAATTGTGACATTTTTGTGGACAACTCTCCTATTTGTCGTACACAAAAATATCATTAATTTGCAGTTTTCTTCGAAGCGCTTTTACCCTCGGGCAGTACTCAAAATATATTGGAGATAGCATATTGTTATAGGTCCTCATAAAAGAAAAAGATCCTACTGAGAATTATTTTTTTGAAAAAAGTGACATTTTGGTCATTTTGTGTGTTAGAGCGAATGGGGGAGTTGTCCACAGCTACATCACAGTGACATTACCTATTCGGCCAATTTGAAATTCCCATATGCATAGTGATTACAACTTTCAAAAATTCATAACTTTCTTATTGCTTGTCCGATTTTGTTTAAACTTTCACCAAACTGCTTCTCTGATTTTTCCCCTTTCTTTCAAAGCAACTTGCTATAAAGGTTGGATTTCCCTTTAAGCTTCTGTATAACTTTTGCATCCTTGTATCTTCATCTTCTTCTTTTGTATCCTTGCTCCGCTGTTATCAGAGATCCACAGTATTTTGTAATACTGTTCAAGTTAGTACATTTCCAAAAAATGGTAGTGAAAGTTACTCAGTTTGACGAGAGCGGTGCATTTTCCTTTACAAAATTAAGAATATAATTACTCATTCGAAACATAGAAAATAGGTAACTACTCCAGAAACTCATCGCATAATGACCAAGTCTACAGGGCTCTTGCCAGAGCATACCACCCTTGGTGAAATTTAGAGTACAGGGGCCTTCAGAATAAAAATAGATAGGGAAAATTCTCTGGATAAGGGTAATGAATATGCCAATACATACTTTCAACTTGCAACAAAACGTTCATACAGGACTTGTCAAAACTTTAACCCTTTCAGGACAGAAATTATTTAAGGGCTAAATTGATCATATTTCGTTCTTCAAATTGGCAACAATAATATTCTTCTTATAGTGCTACATGGTTCTAATAAGGTTTAATGTCCTTGAGAATAATTTACATGGTTAGGAATTTTGTCGAAAAGTTGAAAAAATTGCCAATTTTGATGAAAAACAATGATTTTGAACCTCTCAGCGTGTTGCCAATTTAAGGAATTTAAAGCTTATTCTCCTTTTTAAAATTCCTAGCATCAAATGTAATATGGTCATGCAACAAAAATGGACATACATGTAGTGTGTGCAGAAAATTTTTCTCTTTCTACTCATGCATCTGGTATATTTTTTAGGGCTCTGAATCAAAAGTTATTGAGCCAAAACACAAAATGTGGTCAATTGTCTCGAAAGGGTTAAGTAAGCGAGACTTTAAGTTAACGAAACGACAACTCATGAACCACGGCGAGGGTTCACAGGGGCCTGAAACAACGATGCTCATTGTTCTGAAACTACAAGCCGAGCGATTGTCGTTAACACCGGAAGTAGATACTACCAATTGTGTGTACAGATCCTGTGTCCATAATTCGCGCAAAGGGTATGACCTGGAAGTTTAATATGAACAGCAAGGTCATTGTTAACTACAAGCCTGCGAAACTTAAAGTTTATTCTGTCCACATTGTCCGAAACTGCAATGGAGGACCAGCCACTGCTCGTGGTTTCGACGTTAACCACAAGCTCGCTTGTGGTTCTAGAGCTACCAGTAAACTTAAAGTTTCGAAACTACGAGTCTTTTCATATGGTCTGAAACTACAAGATAACTACAAGTTAATTCAAAGTTTTGAGACTACAAGCAACACTTAAAGTTTATCTCCCTTCGTGTGAACCTAACTATTGCTTCCATAACATCCCCTGAAATACCACATGGCCAATTTTCATTACACTTCTACCAAAGGTGAACAAAATTCCTGCAGAGAAGCCTGCGACCAAGTACAAGCTAAGCGTGGATCCGAAAATGAGAAGGGAAGTAGAAGATTGGCAAAATCGGTAAACTTACGGATCCATCCTTGTTAGCAGCACCTAGAGAAGGCCAGCTGTTCAAGTCGTTGAAGTCGCTCGCCTATAACCAAAGACAACAACAACAAAAATTGTTTACATACTCACTTGCAACATACAACATACAAATCAGGAATTATATGCTCAAGAAAACAGACTCTGGATTGAATCCGAGTTGCATTTAACTTTTGGACAGAGACATCTACATTGATCTCTGACATAAATGATCATATCAAATTGATACCCATGTCTGTATAAACCGTATCTTGAGACTCTTCATCAAATGCAGTCCAATGAAGCCATCAAAAATAGATGAGTCTTGGCAAATTTAAAAAATAAGTTGTGAGCTTTCTCATTCTTTTTATTCCTGATAAGAAAGAATATCATAATAGTGATTACAAAATATGCATGCATGAAATCCCCACTTTTCATGTATAAACTTTTTTTTTTTTTTAAAGTATGCCTAAAATAACCACTTTTCATGTATAAACTAGTTTTTTTTTAAAGGATGCATGAAATAACCACTTTCATGTATAAACTAGTAAAAAAAAATGTATTCATGAAATTAACCACTTTTCATGTATAAACTAGTAAGAAAAAAAAATCATGCATGAAATAAACTAGTATGAAAAAAAAATACATGCATGAAATAACCACTTTTCATGTACAAGCAAGTAAAAAAAAAATGCAGCATGAAATAACCACTTTTCATGTATAAACTAGTAAAAAAAAATGCATCCTACATGTAGTGCTTTCATTTTAAGGACATCTTGGATTATCCAATTTCTTCATATGCCACTTACCACACTGTTCTTGCCCTTAGAAGCCTTAACAACAGATGGAGGTGCAGTGTTCCCTGGTACAGGTGTAACCACAGATGCTGGACTTTCTTTGGGTTCTGCAAAGACAAACCAATACAAATTAAGGGTCAAACATGTACTTGTGATGTTATCTTTCTAGATTTGTGTCAAACATAGATTTGCACACATGCTATTATGGGTTTCACTAGCATATTAAAGTAATGAAGATTTTTACATTAAAAAAAAAAAAATCATGAAAGACTTTTTAAAGTGTACATCATGTGTGAAAAAGTGTTGTCGACATGGTATGTGTTCACGAAGAGAGTAAGAATCACCCAAAAGGCTCTGTGTCAATTTAATATTCAAGGAAACTAGCCTACCTTTTACTCTCTCTGAAAAATATTGAATATTCATAACTCAATCTAACACCAAGTTTGCACACTGCACTTTCAGTACTAGCTAAGAATGGTTTATTTTAAAGCAGTTTTTGACAAATTATTTGCACCTGAAAATATCAAACTAGTCCCCAAAAGTTGTCAATGATTGAAAAAGTCATAACAAAAGCGGGAAATCTATAAAAATATTTGCTACTTTCAATCTAGGTTTAACTTTAAAACCACACATGATGCTCCAGTAGTTTTTATTTTTTGCAAAATCTTTTCTGCTTATATGCTATTGCACTGGCATTGTGATCAGTGCATACAATATTATCTGACATGGATTTTTATTTCTTTCTTTGATATTTTGAAACTATCAAGTTAACTTTATAATTAAGAAAATATCTATGAAATTTGACAATGAAAAAAGTATATCATGAAATAAAAAAGCATGGCATCTTGATCAATGAAAATTTAAATTGAAAAAAAAAAGCAAAAAAGCATGGCATGCAAGTAGAATTTAATAATCAAGCTTGAAATGCATTCACACTTTGTCAGTTTTTTATTCGCCTCCAATATATCTATTCTTTGATTACAGTCTAAACCGATCTGCGGACATCATTCAGGGGCTGATCATGGAGATCACATCATTCAGGAATATCAAGGGGTGTAGGAGGGGCTACCCCTCCAACCCAAATTTCCCTTGAAAATATTTTCACTATGATATGAATACTGATAGGATATACGAATCCGGGCCCCTTAGATGTGGGGTGGGGGTGGGTCAGGGGCAGGGGGTTGGCGTGGGAGGTAGTGAAGAAAAAAAATCAATCATGTGGGCCCTCCCAAGACCCGTAAGGGTGCCGTCGGACCCCCACCCGAAAAGAAAATAGCCCTTAAAAAGAAACTCTTTTTCTTCATTCTTTCATTTTTGCAAGGGGGTCGCCAGTGCATACTTTCAAAGACATAGCCTTTCTCTGAGTAAGAACCATAGAATTGAACAAGGCAAGATCAAATCGCTCCTCAAAAAGGGTGAGAATCCGGGGTTCGATGTACGAGGTCGTGGGTCATCCGACATAAGATAAATAACTACTGCAGCCATTCGTAATTCAGCGCTTTACCATTGTAATTTAGTCTCCATCAAGATGAAAAGGTATATTCTTCAAACTCATGCTAGGTTCAGATGAGTAGCATATACTTCTTGGTAAACAATAGGCTTACCACTGTACCCGAACAAAACATGCCATACTATGTTGATTTGTTTGTTGTTTTAAGTTAAATAAATTGTGACGAATATTCATGTATCTTGATGATTACTCATAAAAACAGCTAGCATGGATGTCCACAGGTTGTTTTTGCTAGTACATGTACATCTATATTTACACTCTAATTTGTAAAACAATGAACCATAGAAGAGTGTTGCATTTTTGTTGACCCCACACGGCAGTACATGTGTGTTATACCTTGTAATTTTATAAACTTTTTTTATTCTGATGAAATTGCCAAACCAAAGATAAGGCTACCCTGGCAAAACATTACTCAATAAATAAATGAATAAATAACTAAAATACATCACTTCAATCACAATGTAATGGTTTGATTAAATCAAACACATCAGTCATCTGTGTAACAAATCAAGTCTTTCACTCTACCACTTAGACCCTAACCAACTTGGGACTAATTAAGACCTGCACAGCATGAGCTGTCCCGATTATTCTCATTTTCTCATTTTTTCCCCCCACACTCCAGCGATCCGATAGAATATGCCACCAAAATGACTATGATGGGATCTTTGGCTATTCATTATGTGGTTCTTCGGACATCTGTAGCCTTGACACGTTTCTGCATGGTTCTCCAGTCAGAGTTACGATGTGCAACATGAATCTCTACAGCTCTGACATCACCGAGCATTACACGCATCGGCGGGCAGGATTTCTGCACTTTAATTTACAGCTGCTGACATATCATGTCTGTACAGAGTTCATCAGCATGAAATTAGCCCCCCTTTTTAAGGTTTCACTAAATATGGAAAGTAAAAGGAGGAACTTCCATCAACTCCCATGACAAAATAGGTTCGCTTTTTCCGACAGTAATTCTCTGAAGACCAATTCACTCTTGAATACCAGAGTGCTATAAATTTGCCCGATGCCCTATGCAACAACTACTGTTTTCGCAAAATGCAGTTTTATTTGTGGTAAATGTATAACGAATGGGGTCAATGGCTTGTTACTTACCTAGAATCTACATGACATACTTCCTAGTAGAAAAAGTCCAAAAGTACAAAAATATAATATTGCAGCCTGCAAAATTCTGTTTTCTATCAAAGATAACAGGAAGTAAACCAATTAACCCTATTGAGACAACTGAGCACATTTTGTGGTTTGGCTCAATAACATTTGAGCCCTGAAAAAAAAAAGCACCACATGCATGAGTAGAAAGGGAAAAAAATTATGCATATACTGCGTCCATTTTTGTTGCATGACCAACTGACCATATTGCATTTGATGTCAGGAATTTTAAAAAGGAGAATAAGTTTTAAAATCCTTAAATTGGCAACACATTGAGAGGTTCAAAATCATTGTTTTTTTTGGGTCAAAATTGGCAACTTTTTCAATTTTTCGATTGTTTTTTGAACCATGTATGTTGTTTTCATTGACATTACATTTTATTTGAACCACGTAGCATTGAGAAAAATATTTTTGTTGCCAATTAATTTGAAGAATAAAATGGGATCAAATTAGCCCTTAAATAATTCCTGTCATAAAAGTGTTAACATTACGTTCCTTTGGCAAAGATTGACACATATATGTCCAATGTGGTCTTCATCTTGCTTCATAGTCCATCCAAAAGGCCTAATACTTTTAGCTGAAAAACATACCTTGTTTTTCCTACCCAAAAGACCCTTCAGGTACTGCTATGTACAGCTTGCAATTTGATTCATTGCACAGCTCTATATAAAGTCATTGATAATTCATACAAGTACATGGGCATGAACATGAACATGTTATCAACACCACTATATAAAAACTGAAGCTTGATTTATAAATATTTTATTTATGTAAGTGGGTGTACCCTGTTGAATAGACCGGTTTACTAAGTTATTCAAATTTATGGATGTTTCTTTCCGGAGGACCTAGTGACCAGGTATTCCACCAACCTGTTATTAATAAATGGACTACAATACTAGGAATCCAGTTTGCATACATTACTTGTTGCTATGTCGGGCAAGCATCGGGCAAGCTTTCAGGTTGTCAAGAACAACCTTTGTTTAAAAAGCATGCATAAAATTTGAATATGTTAGTAAATCGGCCTATTAATCAATGAAATGATGCTCGATTTTCATTTACCATATTATCAGCAATTTCATTACCTTCTTCACAGTTTTGTTTAATATACAACTTTACCCAAAGTACTCATATATCTTCATATTATTATTTTCCACACTACAGTGTATCCAATAAAATTACCATAAAAAGAGGGGGGGGGGGATTTTGTCATGCAGAACTCATATCAGATAATTCCCAATGTAAGAATTCAATTTCAATGACTAAATTATGGCTGGTCTTACCGTTTCTTATTGCATGGTACACTAAGAAATAACTAACCCAAGATTAGATTCATAGGGCCCCATCATTACTAAACAATGTCTACACACTTGCATCTTTTATTACTGACGTGTACAAGTAGTCGATCCAGTTAGAAGGAACCCCGCCCCCAGCTGGTTCAAAGAATGATAATGTGTGGGAGGAATTCCTAGAGCTCCAAATCAAGGAACTCTTTTTGGTTTCAGACAAGTTAGAATAAAAATTACTTTTTATTTTCCTAACCTCATGCCCTTAATTTAATCTGTTTTCATTTATAAGCCTCAACTTGCTGTATTTCATTTATTACATGTAATTTAACATGGATTGTCGTAAACATTAATTAAGTACTCTCATTTTCAGTTACGCATATGCCAATTTACCCGGTTGAAACCTCGGTGAACAAGTCTTTACATTACTAAAATGTGATTTAATGATAGGTAGAAACCAAATTTGAAAGGGACTGTATCTGTCACCACAACTTTAAAATGAGGAGTACTACACATGCCAAAATACATGTAGCAGAAAAGAAAGAATTGCAGCTTAATATCTTCTCTCAAAATCTCTCAATTTTTAATTTTTCAGAATTCCTACATTGTTTGTTCCTCACCCCCCCCCCCCCCCTTCCTTAACCCTTTCAGGACACTTGACCACAAATTGTGGTTTGGCTGAATAACTTCTGATTCAGAGCCCTAAAAAATATACCAGATGCATGAGTAAAAAGAGCAAAAATTTCTGCACACACTTTGTCCATTTTTGTTGCATGACCATATTACGTTTAATGCCAGGAATTTTAAAAAGGAGAATAAGCTTCAAAATCCTTAAATTGGCAACATATTGAGAGATTCAAAATCACTGTTCTTATCAAAATTGGCAATTTTTTTCAACTTACGACTAAGTTTCTAATGATGTATATTGTTTTCTAAGACATTACATTTTGTTAGAACCATGTAGCACTAAAAGAGAAATATTAGTGTTGCCAATTTGAAGAATGAAATGTGATAAATTTAGCCCTAGAATAATTCCTGTCCTGAAAGGGTTAATAACACTCATCACATGATTTCAAGGGGATGATGGTGTCATACTACCAGAGGGCACTTTTCAAAATTTGACTGGATGCTGACATGTTGCATACACGGTGTGATCCAACATGCTTGCTCCAAGGAAATGTGAATGTTGCGCAAGAACCATTCTGGTTACAACATGGCCCAGCAACCCTCTTGAGAAGCGCCGTGTACAGCCCAAATATGCCTTCACTTGAACATAGCAATTTATTTTTCTAGCTGCCATCTGGAGCCATAGAGGAAGCAATTTCAAATTGACTGGCTCGATTTCAGATGGTCGATGAACCCTTTTCTTACTATCCAAAAAACAGACAACCAGTCGTTTTCATTAATAAATATAATTTATCAAAATTACAATGTAGCCCTGTGAATATCAGAAAATACACTTTACAAATACTATTTCAGTACAAGAAGTTCTTGTTAAAATCACTCAATGTGGACATAACATACTCACTCATAAGACTAGTACTGGAAAAGTTCCACACATTTCCAGACACAGCCATACTTCAAGTTGATAATTCCTACATATATTCCTTGCCCTCTCTTTCCAATGACGACAATGAGAATCTGATCAACTAGTCAAACGTCTGTTAATTCGTCTTATTCACACCATGTACACATAGGCAAGCACTGTCCACTGTACCAGCTGACATATCAACAAAAATGTAATATCCAAGACTGCAAAATGGACTCCATATTCCTGAAGTCTTTAAGCCTGTCAATTAAAAATGAATACAACTCGAAATTGGCAATATCTCTTATGACAATTTGAAGCCAGCAGAACAGATATAACACACAATTTTGTCTTTTTAAGAGCTGCCACATGTCAGCAAACCGGTGTTGATTACCCCTCTACCAAAATCCTTTTGCTGCTTCCCTCTGTTACAAAGTGGGCATATGGAATGCAATGGGGGCAGGCTGTATGGCGTCATCATCCCATCATGTATGGATGACACCGTCAGGCTGTACACACATCAATGGGTAGGATGAGAGCCAGGCCACCTGTGCGCTAGATTTATCTATAAAAAATGGACGCCCAGTAAATACAGAATCATATTTTCTTAACCTAAGTGACAGGTGTGCAAATCTAGAGTAAGTGCAACGCATGGCATTCAACTTCTGGCCATCACAACCCCCCCCCCCCCCTCAAAAAAAAATTATCCCTTTGCAATTAGTGTAAAAATACATATTATGTGCTGCTATAATTATGTAAGCTGGAAAATTGTATGTAAATAGAAGTACAGTATGTGTAGATCAACCCAGCACTAATGTTAACACTTTGTGAAAGCACATATCACTTGAAAAATAGAGCATTCCCATTTTTAAATTATTCGTTGTGTTATATTGCATCTACAAATTGCATTGTCACGATATGTTCGGTTAAAATAGTAAGGGTTACTTTTTCTTTTCTACCATCTTCTTTTCTTTTTTTTTTTCTATTCATATACGATTTGTTTTCATGTTCTTTTGTAAATAGTGTCATGTTTCAACAAGTTTTTTGTAGTGTCATGATTAGTCATTTTTTAGTTTTCTTCTTTTTGGGGGGTATTATTTAAAACATGAAAAGGTGTGGAAACGCTTCAAGCTTTAAGGTTATATTGCCGTACCTCTGTATGTTATTACATTATCCATATAATGTACCTGTATTACAATCAAATTTGCCTTTTAATTGTTATTGTTTACTTATACTTATTCTTACTTCTGTCATAATGCCATGAACCATGCAAAAATAAATAAATAAATAAATAACCTTGAAAGGTTCAATTTCATCACCATTTTCCTTTTTTGTGGGGGATAATTTATTATGTTTTCTTTTGCAAAAGCTTTTTTTTCCCATGACCACTACCTTCAGACAATTTTGTACATGTGGATGGCTGCCCACTGCTTGTTGTTGTTGTTTTTTTTATTCATTGAATCCTGCTATTATTTGCTGTTTATTCTGTAGAATATAACAAGCCTACATGTAGCTATGCACATTTAAAAAAAACATACAGGAAATAGTCCTGTTGATGTTATGGCAAATAAATTTGGTATTTGGTCAAGTGAACTCATGCTTGACTTTCTTGATGGGGCAAATTGCAACAAACATGCACACACACACAAAATTGTAGCAACTTGATTACACATTACAAAAACCTGTCGAATATCACAAATCTGATAAAACCTCCACAGATATATATACACATGGGATGAAGTATTACATGACCTGACCTGATTATTCATCCTGCTTGGTTTATTAGAATACTAACAGGATGCACATTTTTTTTTATCAAATCCATTCAACAGATAAAGCAGTATCCTACTTTGTAAAGAATAACTCTGGCCAACATAAATATTGGATTGAACGGGGATCCAAAGCAAGATCGCCATTGAAGCAATAAAACTTGCAAATTATTGCCTAAATTGTGTTTGAATGAAAATGAAGTGGTGCACTCAAGATGCATGTCAACATACATGTAAATTTTGTTTGCCATCTCTCTTCACATGTATGTATGTATGTATGTACATATGATTCTAGATGAAAATGAACTCTACATGTATTTACATGGTCATCCCTCCACCCCCCCCCCCCAAAAAAAAGTTTGCTTTATGTGTTTTATATAAGGGCAGCTTATTATCATGGGGCAGATGGCAGCATGGTATTACACTATACTCTAATACAATAGCACCACAAATGCTTACTCGAGCTCGGAAAGCTAACTATACAAAATACTGTAAACAGGTAGAGTATCCACATTACACAAGTCCCTAGGGTTATTTCACCATGCATACAAGCACGCATTGAACAGACGGAACTTGGTATTCCATTCAACACACAGATTTATGTGTGTAGTACATGTACATGTACATGCACATGTAGGCCTACATACAGTGTGCACAGGTTATATGATTGTTTGGAATGTAGACACTGGATAGTATAAATCTCATCTCATTTTATTTCCATTTTCGAAATTATCACACATGAGCCTGTAAATTTTTAGGAAGTCTACAGGTACATGTACATGAAGCTGCTCATTGTAATATCATTCATTATGATGAATAAATTTGGAGACACTACTTAATTGCTGGATTTAAAAATACACCAGCATATTTATTAAACACTGTCTGCCAACAAATTATGTAGGCTATATAAGGCTATATAATTTATGAGAAGAAGAAGAAAAAAAAAAGGTTATCATTTCCATGCATTGATCAAAGAATCTGATTAAATCAAATATGATTGGGGTGAACATGTGCTGTTTATAACCTATCATACATGTACAAACCACATTACATGCTTGAGTTCACCCTTGAGGTAGAGACACATACATGTAGGGTGCTGTCAACTGACTCCATATGGTACAGTATACCGGTAGATTCATAATTCAATAAACAACTATTTCTTTATTCCCGAATATACCGTACATAATTTAAGTTAACAGCTATTAACCCTTTCAAGACAACTGACCACATTTTGTGGTTTGGCTCAATAACTTTTGATTCAGAGCCCTGAAAAATATACCAGATGCATGAGTAGAAAGAGCAAAAATTTCTGCACACACCATGTAGCACTAAAAGAAAAATATTATTATTGCCAATTTGAAGAACAAAATATGATCAATTTAGCCCTTAAATAATTCCTGTCCTGAAAGGGTTAAGCATATCATCAATATAAATTAGAGCATCCGCACCCTACTTCCAACTTCTCAGATTTCTTTTCCCTTTTTTATTTTAATCGTTGAATTTTGAAAATGGTTTGTCAAAGATAGGCCTATAAATGTACCTATAGGTGAATGCAATGTAGCTACAATGTATAGTGTGGGTCTACATGTATGTGTTTACTTTTGTTTTTCTGGATTGCAAATTACTTTGACATGACTGACTGAATTATTCTTCAACTAACATGTGTACCTGTAATAATTCAGTCTTCAACTAACATATGTGTACATATTTCCACCAGTCACTAACAACTACATGTAAGATGTAGGAATAACAATTTTGTCAACCAATTCCCTAAACCATTACTCAAAGTAAATGGCTGGTGTTCAGAATCCCTTATGGGTCCAAGTAAAGAAAATAATTCTGATCAATTGAAAATCAACAGGAACATGCATGGGAAAAAAAACACTCATGTTCCTAGTACATGTAACTGTATAGTGTATTCACCAATTAATACCTTCGATTTGATCTCAAGAAGGATTAAATAATTTCATTTCCGCATGGCTGCTTCCAGTCACAGGTAATGACAATTATTTGATAATTCAAATTTCAAGTGATTAAATCTGTCAAATATGTTCATTCCTTCTCATAGGGTGGCATATAAATTTGCAACATTTACACATGGCTCTACACTAATGGAGAGAGAGAGACCTGGGCCGCCATCAGGGGCGGCGCCAGGGTATTTAAATAGGGGGGGGGGGGGCAAAATGACACGTATAGCAACGTCGCACATCGAGGGTCTTGAAATAACAAATAGGACTATAACAGTTATGTCATAATTGCATGGCCTAGCCTTCTCTTCTCCATTTCCCCTTCTCTTTCTCCTTTTTTCCCCCTTCTTCCTCTTTTTTTTTTTTGCTCGCTTGAAAAATGAAAGGGGGCGGCCGCCCCCCCTGCCCCCCCTGTAGCGCCGCCCCTGGCCGCGATTCATAAAACTTGTTACCAGTAACAACTGCCACATTTTCTATGACAAATTTGCTCTCAGCCAATAAGATGCAAGGATTTCAGTAGCTTACATGTATAACAGTTATTGCAACTTGTTATTGATAATAAGTTTTATGAAACAGGGCCCAGGTGCACATGTCCTAAAATTAAACTTGTGACCTCCCAAAATATTTGAAATTAAAGAGAGGGGCCCAATGCATGCAACCCTACAAAATTTCAATCCGGCCTTGTGTGAAAAAGAGTCTGGAGAATCAGAAACTTTCGCAAGTTTTTCATGACAGCCAATTTTGCTGCAAGAAACTTTCACGAATTGCAATAATTTTATGTTGTTTCAATTGCGATTTGATTATTTCGCGGCATGAAACTTTCGTGAATCTCGACCACTCGCGAAATTTGTGAAAGTTTCATGCACGTGAAAATTTCTGCTTTTACAGTATTTGCATAATTTGTTCTAGAATACTCCACCAAAAAGGAAAAAAAAAGATGTTCTTAACACTAGATCTGCAATTATACATGTACATGTACACAATTCAAAGTTTGTAGAAGTACATGTATGACTATGTTTCTATCAGAGGTTTTACTTTTAACCATTTGTGGAGAATAATTAAATTTAACATAAATAACCATTGTATCAATTCAACTACATCACGAACATGCATGTGGGGCTACATTGTATGTTGTGTGACCAGATTTCTGCTCCAATTTTCCAGTCTGTTCATGAAATTCCTAACTCCTTGAATATTATGCCAGAGTTTCCTCAGGCTGAGGTCTATGGGAACTGTGTGACATAACAAAGTCAAATCGTGTCAAACACATTTTGAAGTTTCTAAGTTTTTCTATCATTACCTCATGATAAACGGACCGTTTCACTTTCATTTCAGAAGCATACACACATACTTGTCATGCGTGTGCTATATTTCCTGGAGTATTATAGGCCTACATTGAATTGTAGTAGAAATATCCATTTTAATTTTTTTACAGCCTAAAAAATATGAAAGATGGAAAAATATGTGGCCCTAAAGTGACCATATGTCTTCAAAACCAAGTGTCAGTTATTATCCTGGCCAAAGATCTTCAAATGAATGCTTATAAGATATTACATGTCTGCAAATGTAGCATGTGGACAAAATACTGAATGAGCCATCCATGCTTACTTTGGAAAACTGCCAACTTTAGATTTTTGTTGTTCTCCTTCCTACACCACTTCAGACTTAATTTCAGACCCTTCAGATTAATTGTCCACCAGAACTGATTTCCAACATGCATCTAAGCTTAGTCTTGATGCCACAATAAGATTTTTAATGATGCTCTGCACTAGTAGACATGCAATAAATTCATGAAGTGGCACTGACATTGAATCCAATTAGAAACATAACACTCCTTTATCTAGATTTCTATTTAAAGCAGAGGGGGGGGGGGTCAAAGAAGCATGAAAGTGTAGCAGATTTCTAAATCATAAACCTAATTTTCTGTTAATCACATAACTTTTGAACATTAAGACTGAACAGGAAACAAAACTGAAGCTCCTTTTAAGCCTAGCTCCTTTTCCCAAAGCAATGACATGCACACCCACGCTGTAGTGAAACTGCACTTACAATAAATAGATTCCTCTATCTTGTACGAATATTCCTAAAATAAATTTCACGTGTAATGTGTATGCCAATAAATATCATGTTAGCGGAACATGTCAACTCAGTCACAGGTCCCGACACTGGAGGAAGTGAATGTTTGGCAAGAGTGAATATTCAACAAGACATACTGATACTGCAACTAAAACGGAGGAGAATCTACAGAAAAGTGGACACAAGTCTGTCAAAGTCAAGACTAGGTTAGGCCCCGTATCGGCCAAAGATAGGGTAATCAAACAATTAGCACCCAATGGCGGCTACCATATTTGGGTTGGTGACAATTGCAATATCCATGATTCCACTCTAGAATCTACCAAAGACTTTTTCTCGACCTTTGTGCCCTTTAATCAGATACTGCAATGATGTACAGGCAGTAACCTTAGACCATGAAATATATGTCTACACAACTTGTGTACATGTAGGTGTGTGAAAGGTTGTGTGTGTGTGAGGTATCTCAGTCTGTTGTTATCAATGGGTTTGTAATACCATTGCCTCCATGAGTACATTCATCTAATCCAACTTCAGCTCAGTACATGGATCATCATAGGCCTAGTGTACAAGTAACATCATCTGTCAATTTCTTATTCAAGTGTGCTCTTCATAATTTGTTAAAAGCCAATACCGAGCTCTGATGATGGAACTGCATTTGGAAAGAAATTTGCTTGATGTAATTCTGAATTCATTTACAAGCAGTAGATTGGTGGTTTGGATCAGGAAAATGCTATTTAAACACGTAATACAAACTAATTGGAAATAACGGTCACTAAAACCATATGTTCTAATGCTTGACAGGCAGTCAGGACGACTGGCTCTATTTTCTCAAATTTCTTGGCTCATTACCCTGCAATTTCACATTTCAAAGTTCAAACCATGATTGTCAGGCAAATATCACTTATTTGTGATTTTATTTGCCCAGTCAGTGTGAAGTTTGTATGAGTGTGTGAAATTTCATTTCCAGTCATCACTAGTACTCAATATTACCTTACCTTTACAGCCATGCCATTGACCATTGTTTACACTGTACAGGTTAATGACACAGATATATATGTGTACAATTCATACCATCCAGACCATACATATGGCTCCATTGATGAACGTACATGTACATCATGTAAACATCAACATCAAATTCCAGTCAGCTCATCTACTTCAGCTTGTACACTGTAGGCCAACATCACGATCATGTACACAGCTGTTGGAGGGCATGGGTATCAATCATGCATTTAAAATTTCATTCATATCAACTATTTGCGCTCTTGAATGTACTCTGCAAGTATTGCTGTGATGAAAACGGAAACAGTTTGTGCTCCTTTAAAGGGAAATCCAACCTTAATAGCAAGTTGCTTTGAAAGAAAGAGGAAAAATCAGAGAAGCAGATTGGTGAAAGTTTGAAAGAAATCCGACAAGTAATTAAGTTATGATTTTTTGAAAGTTGTAATCACTATGCATATGGGAATTTCAAATTAGCCGAATAGGTAAAGTTCTTTCTTAGTCCTTGTCCGATTTCTTTCAAACTTTCAGCATCCTGTTTTTCTTATTTTTCTGCTTTCATACAAATCATCTTATTACCAAGGTTGGATTGCCCTTTAAACAGTCACTTGACTGGACCCCTGTACCCCTAACTATTTGTACTCTTGAATGTACTCTGCAAGTATTGTTGTGATGAAAACGGAAACAGTTTGTGCTCCTTTAAACAGTCACTTGACTGGACCCCCTTTACACATGTAAATAGATAATTAGAGATGGCTGTATTTGAATTGTGGAAGCCGCATCAGTGTCTTAAAATTCCATGATGTGCTACTTGAATTACTTGCATCTTTGTCGGGGAGGGAGGAGGATCAGGTTCCCAACAATACCCAGATGAAATAATGTACCCAGCAAAATATTGGAATACATTGGGACTAAGGCATCAGTCTCTAATCTTCTTTCCAAACATTTTTTTTTGGGGGGGTATGTTTTCTTTATTTCAATCTTTCAAAGACAGCTTCTAATTTGAAAAATATCTAGAGGCCTATTTGCAAATCTGCTGCATAAACACCTTTTTATTAAGAATTATAAATGCCACTTCATTCATGACTGACTTCCCCCAATATCAAAATTAAATGATTTTGAATTTTCTCATTTTGTGATTTGTTTTATTTTTATTTCTGTTTGATTTGGTGTTTTTTTCACGATTTTGCACACATTTGCATGATTAATAATTTACAGCAGTCTATATAGATCTGACAGCCCACACATAAAGCAAATGGAATCAAAATTATTAAAGAATTCTATAAGCATTTATGGTCATTTTAAACAAATTTGCATAAATTAGTATAATTAATGAAAATTACAAAATTCTGTGAATAAGTTTTGAACTCCCCATCTAGCTCATTGAAGAAAAAAACCAAGATCAGGTAAATTTTCTTTGAATTTGAATTCTTTGAATTTAATTTTGAAGAAATTTGTATACATGTAAATCAGCATAATTATTGAATTACAAGATTTAGTGTAGAAGTTCTAAAGTGTCAACCTAGCCTTCTCATGTAATACACAAAATCAAAATTGGTCACAAAATTCTATGTGTTCCTTTCTTTTCAAAGAGAGAGAGACACACACACATATGGAGCTTGTTTTATAGTCCACACCAAACTTTGTTCAGCATGGACAATTACAAACCAACCAATCTCAACATCACTAGAAAATTGCATTCACCTTCTATTTTAATATTGCGACCATGCAGAATTAGTCATTACTCTCTTTAGCCATGTCACCAGTAATGATCCCTCTTCTACATGTTTGTCTAAATTTTTAGTGTAGACAGTGAGGTTCAGGAGGGGGGGAACAAACAAACAAACAGTCAAGCAAGGAGAAACCTTACCTGGTGTAACCACAGCAGAACTTGCAGGTGGTATTGAATCAGAAGTGTCATCTGTTCCATTCCCGTTAGCCACTGGAGGAGCCACAGGAGGAGCCACAGGGGGTACAACTGAGTTTATAGGTGCTTTGGTCCATGCATTCACTTTAGGGGGAGGAGCAGGAGTGGCTTCGACCATGCGTTTCTTCGCCGCCTCCTTCTTGCTCTCCTCCGAATCCTTGGCATCTTTCGTAGCAGTCTTTTCCGCCTTTGGACTCTTTGCACTTTTCTCACGCGGCCCATTAAACTGTCTCGAGTTAGTCCTACCTCCCCCTGACTTAGAAGTCTGGTGGGTTTTATTACTGTGGGATGATTGTCTTTGAGTGGAGTTTTGGGGCTGCTTTGAAGCCACCAATGTCGCAGCTGCTGCTGGGGTTGGCGATGTTAAATTGTTTGGCACTACAGCAGGAGCTGGAGGTGTTTGCTTGTTCCTGTGCCATGCATTTACCTTCGGAGGAGGTGCTGGCACAAATTTCTTTTTCTCTTCATTTTTCTCTGAATTCTTGCCCTCGCCCTTCTCCTCCTCTTTCCCGTCTTGTGAAGCTGGGGAGGATCAGATGGGTTCACGTTTTCTTTTGACTCCGATGACGAATTCTGCTCAGACATCTGGTGGTTCTCGTTAGGGAGTATCCCCTGCGTTACTTTTTCTGGTGGTCCCAACACAGCGCTGCTGTAGCTTGGCTGTTTAGCCACTTCAGCAGCCATTACTGACACTGTGCTGTACCACTCCAAAACCCTCTCAAATCCAAAGCTTAAAGGGTATTCTAGTTCTATTATGAAGTAACTGTGTTCTATGCAGTCAGATTAGAGTTCTTCATGCTGACAGGACAGCCATCTTACGATTTCATACTTTCTCCTGAAGTGCCACAAAACTGGAATATGTTGATTTGGCAGATGTCAGAAAAATCTGAAAGATGGGGAACATAATGAAATTGTGAACAAAAAATATTGTCATGATATTGAATGAATCGTTTACCTATTTTTTTTTTTTTCAGTGACCACAAAACCCCCAGCAAAATGAAAAAGTGAGTACTGAGTAGATCCCTATTACAATCCCCTCTTCATAGCCTAGCAAAAAAATTATCAAATCTACAATGAACATTTGCCCCTAAATGAAGAAAAACACCCCCAGACAGCATCTTATTTTTTTCCTCCTTCTTTTTCTTTTCCTCCTTTTTCTTTTCCTCTTCTTTTTAAGTGTAATGTTTTTTTTGTTATAAAAATTGCCACGAAACATTCGCAAATGGTAAACAATAACAATTTTTTTATACTGTGAACTTTCTCAAATTGCAAAAATGAAGCTCTAGGTTTTCTATTCATCTACATGCATTTGGAGCCTTGGCTTGAGGCATGAACCTTTTTGGTTTTACAGTATGATAAGATTGCTCAGTCCTGTTTTTAAATGTAAACAGATGATCATCCTAATTACAGGTACATGTAAATTTGTTTTCCTTGAAATGAATTATTGATTCAAGAGGACAAGGACAACTGCTCGTAAGAAATATAATGTAGGTCTAAAGACGCACACACACACATTAAAAAAAATAAAAAATAGGGGGGTGGTGATATTTACAAATGATTTTTTGTAATAAGGATTAAGGAAAATAATACTGGAGATATGAAACACCAACTTGATAATTAGCTAATAAAAATCTTCATTCCATCATCATCAAATTATCTTCTTTTAGGGGGGGAGGGGTCAGTAATTACTTATAGAAAGTCTCAGATCAACTATGAATGGAGCACATGTAAGATCAGCCTCTTATGATATTATGTTGCTTCCTTATCGACTGTGTCGTTCCGTAGGAATTAGATAAGTAGGATTAGGAATCCATAGGCATAGGAAACTATGCAAAGGATGATCTCTTTTTTTAATTTCTTGCTCCCACCGTA